>JASEVX010000010.1:34159436-34335859 GCA_031761405.1 Serripes groenlandicus
CAGTCTGTACTGTCTGTCTGTCTGTCTGTCTGTCTGTCTGTCTGTCTCTCTCTCTCTCTCTCTCTCTCTCTCTCTCTCTCTCTTCTCTCTCTCTCTCTCTCTCTCTCTCTCATCTCTCTCTCTCTCATCTCTCTCTCTCTCTCTCTCTCTCTCTCTCTCTCTCTCTCTCTCTCTCTCTCTCTCTCTCTCTCTCTCTCTCTATCCCTCTCTCTTGTTCCAAACTAACTCTTTATCTATATATAAGATGAGTAGAAGAAATGAAACCGGTTGGCACATTTAAAATCATGTAGTGTCTTTTATCTTTTTAATTAATTATTGTCTTGTTCCGGTATAATTCTTCGATTTTAATTATACATATGTATACATGTATCTCTCTCTCACTCTCTATGTCTCTCTCTCTCTCTCTATCTATTTATATATGTCTCTCTCTGTTTCTCAGTTTGTATTTCTCTCTCGCTCTCTTTCCATATGTATTTCTGTCTGTCTGTCTATCCACCCTCAAATTTAACTCTTTATTTGTCTGTACGTGTCATTCACTGTACGTGTCATTCCCGTTTTCTTCCTGTCTCCCTTTCTCTCTTCTATTTTCCAGCTTCTACTCACTGAGATGTTTAATATGTTTCAGGCAGAAAATAAACGGATGGATGTACACGAATGATCCTACATTCAAATACTCTACGCGTATACTCAGTGTCGTCACAGTCTCTGTTATAATGTGCTTATCAGGTAACAAAATAACAGTAGTATGTAATATAAGGTAAAAACATAACAGTTATATGATAAACCAGGATTATACATCGGGTATATACACCTACAGTCATACGTGAATATCATTTTATTAATATGTATACCCCCTATTTCGCTTGGTAGCAAAATGGCACAACCCAAGAACAGCGTTTCGAATTACTCATGTATTTATTGACCTGCTGACACTAAGGTGAACGACTTAAAATATAAACAAAGGTTACAATGTACATTTGCTGAAATGACTAACTCAAACCACTTTCCTTTTTAACTCACTCCATACTTTTTAAACTTTGATGAATGGTTACCACACCTAAATTCAACATGTAACGCTCGTAAGTCCAAGAACAGGACAATCTCATGATTTGTGCTCAATATATTAACACCTTACACACCCATATATATATATTCATACATCCATTTAACTTCAAAAGATAAAGTTTAACTAGTTAATTATGTCTATAAACGATTATGAACAGAGCACAACTTTCTCGGAACTTTTGACACCACATAATTCTCGCTAAACTTCGCTAAATAACATTATATCTCAAAGTTACTGTCACTGCGTATTAACAAAAAGATAATATATCATTAACGGTCGATAAAACAACATTATGTGCCGACACAGCGCTTTCAAAAGACATTTTTATGGATTGACTCTTTGTTTATAATTAGCAACCCTTTTTCAGCGGTTGCGTACAAATAAATTCTCGTAAGAAAAACGTGAAGCACTATTTAATTTTCAAAGGTCAAATAGATATAACTCTCTCCAGTAACGTCACAGCCCCGATAAACGCAGTTTGAAGGGGGTATAGGTCAGATGTAAGCAATTCATTTTCCATAGGGGAGCATTATATCGTTTTGTGCTATGGCTCTTTCCCAACAGCGTAATAATCCAGAACCTATATTCAAATAAAGTTCATTATCAAAATAACCAAAAAAGCACAACAAATTCTCATGATTTCCTACCTTTTTTTTTTTAAAGCTATGACGTCAAAACAAAAGTCACCCTTATCCCGCAGGGAATTTCACTATCAATTTTAGAAAATACATGTTGTTCTTAAAATGGCTCCTAAGCTGTCAATAAGGCTAGAAGCAAACAGTGTTTTGTTTACAAATAATTCAGAGGGTATTCCATTTTATTAAGAACACTTTCAACTTTCAACGAAATCATAATTGTCCAATGGGAGACCACTTCAGACTTATGAAATCATCTGAAATCCCCTGAATTGTCTGCCCGGCGCTATCCAAATTGCTCCCCTTTGACCTTTATACGAGTCCACCTGTGGTCGGTTGAATGGTTGATCTGTTGGTATGTTGCAATTTTGCTTGTCGCGAGGATAACTGGAAAACTACTGCGTGGAATTTACGATGATACAATGTGAGGAAGTGCAGTGTACATAAACCATAACTCTATTTTACTTAATTACAGAGTTATTGTCATTTGTTACCTTTTCTTGTCAGGAGAATAACTTGAAACTTCCAAATGGAATCTTAAAAAAATATGATACATTAGTAATGCACAATAAGAGGCAGTGCAGTGTATGAGCACCATAACTCTATTTGAGCTGATTACAGAGTTATTGCCCTGCCAATTCTTATTTTTTTCTTATCCGCAGAATAACTTTAAGTGCCCTTTCTTACTGTTTTCTTGTCCGGAGAATAACTTTCATACTAAGCGATGGCATTTAATAAAACTTCATACAACGTTTTTTAAATCATACCAACAGCACAAAGAAACTAGGACAGGCAAATAAGACCGACGCTTGCATAGCTAATGAGGTCACGTGACCCTAAGGATAATAGATAATCTTACCCCTGGCCGGTCATAAACCTAGAAGATAATCAGGAAGTATTCTTACATAACAAGTGTAACCCTTGTCGCCCTAAATGCTATTATTTTTAAATAATATTATTTTATGTCAAACGTGTGTTTCCTCCCAACAACTAACAGGTTGATTATGCTCAACCTGGCAAAATACCGCTTGTCTCTCTGCTATATTTATCCCGTATAAGTAATAAGAAAACGTGATAGAATGAAATAGTCATTTATTCAAATGACGAAATATACACATATGGGCAACAGCCCAGATAAAACAATTCATTTTCACATTTTGCGTAATAAGAGCCAAAATGACACTAATGGGAAAGATGGCATCATAAAAGGCCATGAAATCGCATAGCAGTGCTATTGACGCCATCCAGAGAGACAAGCGAATCAAACCACACAAGCATTTCGTTTCATAAACTGAGTGCACATTACCCAGTTTATGACAGGTCCCTGAAGACTCTTAACTGCACAGGTGTATATTTACAAAACAATGCTAATTAATATTAATTATAATTACAACAAAACATTATATATTATTAACGCATTAACACTTTCAAGAATGAACCAGCAAGCTCAAGCCTATGTTTGATTAATAAGAAATAAAACTGATTTTGTTTGAACTACCTGTTCCAACATTATGTCTATACATACAGAGCAAACTCTTATCTGAACTCTGTTAAACCTAAGTATGCATGTATATGCATGTACATGTCATGTTATTTGAAGAGATTTTCAATTCAGATTTCAAATTCATTTTTTCTGATGTATTTTTTGAAGGCATTTGAATTCGATTTGCCAAGTTTTTGAATATCATTTTCTGTGTAGTCCTGTAACGCAGTTTGAGTTGCAGCCCCAATTCGGAAATTATGACCTTTGTAAAATGCTGGATATAGGCCTATGAATTGAATTGCCGAATGTGTGCTAACAAAAGAATGAGAAACAGAAGCTCCCTCCATGAATTAGAGAAGGGGGCCCTTCTGGTGTTTAAATAGGCTTTTATATTCTCCTGAGTGAATGTACAGGACACATATTCATGTTTTTAACACTGCATAGGTTTATCACAACGGGTTTATTGTCTACATTTTTCTTGAAAGACCTAGGCACTAATTTGAACATTTAAAAAGACCCGTTTCACTTGAGAAAGATACATCATGTCTTTGAACAACTTTCTCTGAAGATGTTGAATCTTTACAAACGATTTCCCTAACCGAAGAAAAACATTAAAAGCAAAGAGCTATATTGATTTTAACATAACTCTATGTATTTTGACAACTGCATTTTTTTTAAGATCAAGAATTATTCTATTCATTATGTCAGATGTAATTGGTAAGCCTAGTATCTTTTGTCCTTGACATATTGTGACATCCTTTTAACATCTTTTTGATTATAAAGAACTGGATTGGTGTCATTAACATGAAGTAATTTGCTGCAAATATCCAATTGCCGAGACAGGGAGAATAAAGTATGCTAGAGGCGTAACCTTTGGAAAATAAGTGAGCAATTAAATTACTGAGTGTCAACATTTTAATGGGAAAATTCGCTCTTATTTGGCATCCACTTGAGTAATAAATTCCAACTGTGACGGTAAAGATTTTTCGATGATTGAGACAGGGCTGCACCCAACAATTTCTTTGTATCCCTACTTAAATAGTCGATAAGTGTTCCGGAACTGTCTTTGTCTTTTTCAGGAAACGGGCTGCTTTGAATGCTTCCTGAAATTTAAGACGAGAAAGTTGGTCTGCAATTACATTTGGTTTCCCCGGAATATGCTCCGCCTTAAATAATATGTTAGATTGCATTGTAACAAGCACTAAACGCCTTATCAATAATACACATGAGACCAGACCTCTATTGCTAAGATAATAGCCATTACTTCTTTAATTGCAATTTGATAACTTTCTAACCAAGATGGCCATTTTAAAGCAAACCAATTTTCCAGAGGCATCAGTAAACACAGTGAGGTGAACAGAAGAGACCAACCTGTGGGGCAAGAACACTGATTTTCCATTAAAAATATGAATTTTGACCACATATTCATATCAGCTCTAGCTGCATTGTTCAGACGTATCCACTGGTATGATTTTAGTTAAGATAAGTTATTTTTAACTTTAATAACTTTGTCTAAAGGTCGCCTACATATAAAATCATTTGAATCAATTTCTATACCATAACTTATAACTAGGGATGGCAACGAATATTCGAATATTCGAATATTCGATCATACGGTCGAATATTCGAATACTATATCATGGTTCGAATATTCGATGAAATCAGGATTTTCAACACTAAAAAACAAAAATTTAATTTCTGCTTGTTTATTTTTTTCATAAACTGTAGGTAAAGGGTTATCGATGGTCTATTTTACGCATTGTTTATAAAGTGTCAATATAGTGTATAACATGTCAAACTGATAATCCCTGCTTTAGGCTATAAGTGTGATCGATATAATACAGATGTTTTCGTTCCAAAACATCGTAACTTCACAGTTGATTCTATGTAGTTACCGCTTTTTAGAATGAGGCATCAATCAGACAATATTTGAGGTGTTATTATCCGGTTTCGTTAATTGTTTTGATAAACAAACTGTAAATAATTAAGTAGCGTTGTATTTCACATTTTGTATAATAACAGAAGCCTTGATTGGTAATTGCGAACATGCAGATATGTAGCAAGTATCAAACTGTGCAAATAAAACCTTTTATTTGCAGATAATTGTTGCTATTCATTTTGTTCATAAATACTCGAAAATTCGATCTGCATAGCCACATCTGTTTTGAAATATCTTGACATTAGTACGTAATATTTGATTTCAACAATGCCTGTTACGCCGTATATAGTTTGGAAGTATATCCGCCGATCTGAGAAAATAGCATCATGTACTCTGTGTAAGGCGGAGCTGTCCTACCACAACCAACCTCCGCAATAATCTACAAAACAAACATCCATCTAGATACATAGATAACCCTTCTGTAACTACCGAGCAAAAGAAACAAACATCAATATGTCATTTACAACAGCATTTCAACAATAGTTCAGTTATATGCAGCAAGAGAAAGATTAAACCTCAGTTTGTAAACGGAAACGTCAAATGAGAGTACACTGGACAAATAAAGAATTAAAAAAGTCTTTGTTTGGTAAGCATGCGCAAATGGGTCGAATATTCGAATATTCGAATATCTTGTGATCGAATATTCGAATACTAATTTTGGTATTCGTTGCCATCCCTACTTATAACGCATGTTAAAGGTTGTTGTGTGTTTTGTTCTTTTTATCGGAATTCCTAGTCATTTACACATGAAGAAACAAATCTTACCAAGTCCTCTGAGCATTTCCTTTTATCTTTAGCAATATAGAAAAAATCATGAAAAATATGTGACATACCGGAGGCAAAATACTTTTCGCACATAATCCATTGTAACGCAGTCCTCAGATATTCAAAAATGTTAAATGAACTACTTGCCCCCATAGGGAGACACATGTCGAAATGAAATTGTTTTTTCCCCCCAAAAAAAGCAATTGATAATGGGTCGGATTAAGTTGAACTATTCGAAAAGCATCTTAAAAGTCAGACTCTGCCATGTAAGAGTTTCTCCCAAATTTTGTACATAAAAAACTATATTATCAATTGAGTCATACTGTACATGTGTGTCCTCCTTTGGAATATTTGAATTGACAGAATTTTGTTCAGGAAACGACAGATCATGTATGATCCGAAATTGTCCTGCTTCAGATTTTGGCACTACCCCCAAAGGGGATGTTACAAAGTTACAAAAGGGTGTTTTCTTAAATGGTCCTGCTATTCGCCCTGTTAATTTACCCTTCTTAATGTACTCCTCTATCACCTCTGGATTTAAATGAGCAGATTTATGATTTTTAACTGTTAAGCTACTGGGTGTGGACAGACAACCTAAGTCAAATCCAAAGTAAACCCTGATACTAGGTAGTTTTTAAATTCAGAGTTATACCCCTGTAACAAGACCTTAAGATGTACTACTCTGACTGGAGTTTGAAGTTGTATTGTTTTGCATTGTTGCGTGAGGTGTTTTCGTTGTTATCCCCAACCTCTTTTGAAAACTGTGTTGCACTCCCTCCTACACTTACTTCGTGGGGGGGGGGGGGGGGGGGGGGGGGGGGGGGTTGTCCTCTACAGTAACTGCAGGCATGTGCGTATGAGCGTGGATTTGTTTGCACTTTTCGCCCTTATGGTACAGGAAACATTGCTTTCCAGGTTGTTTTGCAAGGAAGGACTGGTTTCTTTTAATTTTGTTGCCCACCAAACTCGCAGCTTTCAGTCGAAACTCATCTACTGGCTTCTGCCATGGTATATTATGTAGTGACTGTTTAAGGCGACGGAATGAATCATCATACATCCGTCATGCTTGCTCCCCATACATGTTGCCCATTTCCCTGATCATTGACAGGTACTTAATCAGATGATGAGCCTGATCATTATGTTTTTTTGTGTAAATGCAGATAACAATTAAATAGAATCTATCCACTGATCCAAGGACATGCTTTTTTCTCTTTTTGGTATCCTGATGGAGTTGAATAGATCCCTCAGAGATACTAAGAGTGATGGAGTTTTCACCCGGGGGAGACAGTAAATTTATCATATCAATGTATTCCTCGTTCGAAATTTTGTGTTTCACTTTACGTGGCACTGTCGCTCCCAGGGTAATCCCATTTTATTTGTTATCTGATATTCTTGAACGTTTTGCTGATGGCTGACCATTTTTTCCTTTGTCTTCGGCATAATTACGTATGCAAATAGAAAAACACAAGATATGTATTACAAGAGCGATTCTTTACAAGTATGTGTTTTATGATAATATAAGGATACTGTAAATTGTTTAATATTTGCCCATCAAGGACAGCATGGTCGGTTGAAACATAATATACATGCATCCTCTGTAGTGGAGGTTGTCTAAAACCTGACATTACGATTATCTAGCCCATGGATGCATTAGATTCGTATCAATATTCAGAATGTGTTCATACAACCTGCCCCTTAACACTCTCAACCTGCGAAAAACTATAGCATACCTGGCCAACCTAGGAACTGACATCACACTGAATCATCAGTGAATGCCATAGTACATGAGGCTGAACTGTCCAGGAAACTAAAACACAATAACATGCCTGGCCAACCTAGTAACTGACATTTGCACTGAATGCCATAGTAAAAGAGGTTGGACTCTCCAGGTAACTACCAAACCGATACATCAATCAGACTTTATCGAACCCTCCCTGGCAATACAACTGAGCCATATCAACAGATTTAAAGTGACAGAAGTCTAACACTGAGTTACCTGTTCGGTAACAACATTGTTGATAAACATTAATCAACACAACTACACGTCAACATTACGCACATAACTGAGACGGGGCAACACTTTTAACAACTAAACAAACTGCAAAACACGAACACATCGATAGATAGCTTACACACAGGTCACACGTTTAATTGCTAGCGCTCCGCTATTAACACTAGTCCGAGTAAACAGACATCTGTTTCTCCTTTAACACAACAACAACAACATTATAACTAGACTGGCCCACTTTGTAATTCACGCCTGACAATCAATAGTACGTTCAGGTTACTACCCAATGTTAATTTGGCAGGGGACCAGTCTCTATAATTTTACGGTTAACTGTCACGGGATGTTCGAAGGAGTATATCCTACAACATGGTATCCCACCAGTACCCTCTTAAAATTGGCAATATCGAGAATTGATTGATTGATTGGGGTTTAACGCCGTTTTCAACAATTTCTCAGTTATATCACGGCGGCCAGTTCACCTACTCATGCATTTCCTGGTTTCTCACACCAGTACTCCACACAACAATCTTCCCAAGCAACTGGCTGCTTTTCCACATAGACATTAGCCCATTGGTGGAAGACATATGACGCATGTCGCATTGACTTTTGTCAATCGTCGGAAAGAAAGTTGGCCGAGCCGGGATTCGAACTCACAACCCCTGGATTGACAGCCCGCGTCGCTACCGACTGAGCTACCGGGGCTCGGCTCAATATCGAGAAACAATGTTTCTTAATACAATGGCTTCGAAAGAATGTTGTGTAAGAACTGGTGTGGGAAAGCCAGGAAAACATGGGTAGGTGCACTGACCGCCGTGATATGACCAAAGCTGTTGAAAGCGGCGTTAAACTCCAAACAAACAAACATATTATTCTTAATACATATGTAGCTGTATTGGATGTAGGCTAATACTTAAAAATGTTTTTATATTGTGGTATCTTTGATCATCGTATATAGAACAAATCAAGTCACAAGTGTTATTAACCTATTAATAAACATCTTTTTAGATTCATTTCTAATTTCAAGCATCGAAACGTTACGATTGTTATTCTCACTTCCTGTCAGACAACTCTTGCTATTTATTAATATGATCTGGTAAGAGTTATCTCTCTTTGACCAGCAATATACAATAACCACACATATGTTACCAACTATACTGGTGTACTTAATTTAAAAGAGAATTGTACTTATCTCAACCGATTTGACGCAAATAGTATGGCATTTCTTAAACTTCGCCAGTATCTAGTCATCGGCTTGACATCGTAATGTGGACTCGGTCGGGACCAAGGTTTGAAAGGTCTGACCAGAATCCTCTATGTTTCCAATAAATCATGCTCTGTTCTCTTTGAATTTCTCTCAGCAATAGCTCATTTGTTTCCAAGACCATGTTGTTGAATTCCGGTGGTGTTGCCCATGTGTGTCCCCGAAGGATCTGGCATATAACGACAATTTTAATGTCCAACATCCAACCCATCACGTAAAAAACGTGCGACATTAATTATGTCCTTGGATACATCTCCTCGGCGTTTCTGACCCATTACCCCAATTTGTAACACACATATGTCTAGCGAGGAGGATAGAAGCCACAGTTTTGGCGAATGTCGATTTACTGTAAGTCCACCCTTGCCTCGTATATGTATCTTAAATTAAAATTACCAAATGTTATACCACTATCAACAAACTCCTCTAGCCGCCGTATATATGAATGTCCTAACACATCCAGATGTCTGCATCGCCATTGTCCAATTAATTATTAACCAAATTCCTGATCAGTTTAATCACACTTGATCCCGATAATTAAACAATAGACAACAATTAACTTACTGAATATAATGTCCTTTTCAACACCTTACAACAACAATTTGATAATCTATAATGACTTTACGAACGGAAAAGATAGTAAAAACGGATCTTTTCTTTTATAAATAGATCAAGCGTGCGTCTGTGGTTCTTGAACAGCACACAGAAACTGGGACAGGCAACACAGACCGACGTTTGCATAGCTAATGAGGTCACGAGAACCTCAGGATCACAAATAATCTGACTCCTGGCCGGTCATAAACCTAGAAGATAATCAGGGAATTATTCTTAGATATAAAGTGTAACCCTTGTCACCCTAAATGCTATTATTTTGCAAAGAATATTGTTTTGTTACTTTCTCTTGTCCGGAAAATATCTTGATAACTACTATATGAAAATGTATACAATGGTTAAATCACACTGAGATGTAGTGCAGTGTAAAAGAACTCTGTTTGAGCTTATTACAGAGTTATTGCCCTTTCTTTTTTTTCTTATCTTGAGAATAACTTTCATTGCACATTCCTACTGTTTTCTTGTCCGGAGAATAACTTTCAAACTAAAGGAAGGAATTTAATAAACCTTAAAACAATGGTAGAGCACAATGACAGGAAGTGCAGTCTACATGAACCATATTTTAGTTAATTACTGCCGTTATTGCCCTTTATTATGTTTTACTTGTCCAGAGATTAACTTCAAAACAACTGGATGGAATTAAATACAACTACGTACAACTGTAGAACACAATAAGAGGAAGTGCAGTGTACAATAACCATAATTAAATTTCAGCTTATTACTGAGTTTTTGCGCTTTCTTTCTTTTTCTTGTCCGGAGAATAACTTTAAAAATATGGGATGGAATTTAATAAAACGTCATATTATGGTACAGCACAATGAGAGAAAGTACAGTGTATAAGGACCATTACTCTAGTTTAGCTAACTACAGGGTTATTGCCCTTTATAGCTGTTTTTGTTTTCTGGAGAAAGACTTTAAAACTACTGGATTGAATTTATGAAAACTTCATTCAATGGTAAAGTACAATGAGACGGAGTGCAGTGTACAAGAACCTTACCTCTAGTTAAGCTTATTACAGAGCTATTGCCATTTGTTACGTTTTTCTTGTCTGGGAAATATTTCTTAATCTTACAATTATATGTGCATATCATGTATTAACAACTTTAGTTATATGGGCATATCAGGAAGTCACAGTCACATTTATATGTGTAATCCGGTAATAACACCTACGTATGAGCATATAAGGTATTTACACTTGCAGTTATATGTGTATCAGATGTTTACCATACAATTATATGTGCATATCAGGTATTAACGTCTACAGTTATATGTGTATTTCATATATAATCATACATTCTTATGTGTAATCATATCAGGTATTAACAATTTGAGATTTATGTTCATATCAGGTATCAATGTCTACAGTTATATGAGTATAATCAGGTATTAACTACTACATTTATATAAGCATACCAGATAATTACACCTACATGTACACTTACTTGTTTACACCAGGTGTTAACTACTACATATATATGAGCAAACAAGATATTAACACCTACATTTATATGTATATACCAGGTATTAACTACTACATGTATATGAGCATACCAAATAGTAACACCTACCCTTATATGTATATACAAGGTATTACTTACTACATTTATAAGAGCATACTAGATATTAACACCTATTGTTATATGTGTTCATCAGCTTTTGATCTACTTTTGTCTTATATGCATATCGAGTAATAACACCGCATTTATATGTCAGTCATTAACACCTTTAATTATGTGTGCAAATCAAGTAACAACAATAAAGTTATATTTACATATCAGAAAATATCTTACCAGGTAATTATAACTATAGTTTAAAATATTTGTCTGTTTAAATGTGCATACCAGGTAATATAACTGCAGTTATATCATCTTAACATGTATTAACAATGCTGGTATATGTGCTTAACATGTATTTACACTGCAGGTTTATGTGCAGACCAGGTTATATAACTGCAGGTATATGTGCTTGACATGTATTAACACTAAAGGTATGTGTGTATATCAGTTAATACTACTACAGTTATTAGTCGCCGGGCAGAAGCCCGCGACTTATATTTGTAATAGCTTTTCGGAAATGACATGGGTGGAGGAGTTATTATTAGAATAAACCAAATTTAAATGTCTTGAACATATTAAAATTGCGTTTGTTTAAAAATACTAAGTTATGACGCATCTAAAATAAAATAAATATTCCGATGTTTTAAGTATTTGCAGTATCTTTATTTTGACTCGCATTTCTGTTTATTATTGTTTTATTTACGAAGAAAATAAGTCCCTATGAGACTTGCAGCAGACTGTTATGTGTCAATATCGTTGTTAAGAATGCATTTTATAAGGTTTATCCATGCATATCAAAAATATGAACTGTTTCTAAGCTAAAACTGTTGATCGCGTGACTCGCGAATACCAACCGCGTAGATCAATCTCCTTTTCAGAGAGCCGCTCTTTACACTCACTTACAAATAGTAAATTATAGGTGATTTAAAATGTTTATTTGGTTCGAAACAAATGAGGAAAAGAACAAACCGAGATAGAACTGGTTTTAATAGAAAAATGACTTTGAACGAACACTCTCTGCATATAAAGACAGTTTCAAGAACGACACCTCTGAGAAGAAGCGTGTGGGTCACATATCGGGTATTTCGTACAAAATTATTTCGTCCTTGACAATGTTAAATGTGTCATTAGATTCCTTAAATGCATTTTGCTTCCGATCTGCATATTGTTATGCATCATTGACACAAGGGCGCTCATCATAATATAATTTTAAAACATGAGTAGTTTGTTATTTCATTATAAAACAAGAAGGACAGAATTACAATAAATTAACATGTTGTAGGGTTCAGTTTATGTTCGAAATTAAGTTATACAACAATTTCAATGAAATTTAACTGTTTAGCTGATATTATATTTCGAAGGTGGTTTGATTCATAAATATTGGACTACATTTTAACATTTTTTAAAGTATGATATAATTTGGACGCCAAGCTAATATCATTATGAGAAAAAGAGAAAACTCATGTCTTCAGCGATTTTACTCTTATCTCATTGTTTTAACAGTAGATTGCTACAAAGGTGTCCAATGTTGACTTTAATAGGGGAAAGGTAAAATGACGTGCTATTGCATGCAAATCCCAAATGGTCTGTTTTGTGGTTTTATTGATAAATAATAAAATTCAAATATTCTTACAAACATCTTGAAAAGTGTATGTGGAATTCACAAATCGTATACTTATTCCTTAATGAAAGCACTGTATACATACTAAGTCTAATGATTGGCAAGATTACTCATTTCCATTACTGTTTATGATCAATAATTCGTTGGCTGTGTGTATGGTCAACCTTCTTTGGAATGAAGATTGATCATAAACAATGAAAGGCTTCAATTATATTTCAATGAGGACATTCACTTCGTTGACAAACAAATGCAAGTTATGATACATTTTCACTTGACCCCACCCCTGATGTTCCAATATGCCCCTCAGTTGATTGTTTATTCAACTACTATAATGTTAGTGTTATACATAACTACAGTATGGATTTCCGGCGACATTGATGCGTTGCATCAACTTTCTCTTGTATGTACATAGTAATAGCAACAGTGAATATGATAATACAGTCGAGTATTGACTTGTCCTGAAATACGTTTTGGTTATTACAAAAGGTTGAGAAAAAATGAAAACCCCAAACACTATACCTGGTTAAACTTCTACAAATAGTCTCTGTATGTTCCATATGCTATAATAACAACGCTAATAATGTTATCTCTTGAGAAAACTCTAGGAATCTCATACAATACAGTGTTACTATAAATAGACCCTATTGTATTATATATAACTGCTCGCCAAATAGTTTATTCTTCATGGCGAGGTTAAACAAAACCAAATAATGAATATTTTATATAAAGTCATTATTATTATAGTATATAGAGGCTATTTATAGTAACACAAGAGGGATCCCCAAAATTAACACTACAACCAATATTATTGCAGCATATGGACAATACAGAGAGACAATTTGTAGAATCTTAACGAGTTATTTTGTGTTTTCCCCATTTGTTCTTAAATTAAAACTCGGACGCCTGTGGTTTCATACAGGGTTTCATGCCTTTGTTTTTATTGTAAATATATGCAAGTATGCGATTAAAGTGGAGTAGAGAAGACGAGTTTACGACTTACAGATTGTACTATAATGATTATTAATTGGATCACTATCAGCTTCGTTCTGAAGACACTTCTCTTCAATGATCACCATTTTGAGTATGAGACAAAAACGTCTTTGTAACTTGTAAAACAATTAATTGATATTAATTAGGGATTTCAACGGTTAACCGGTTAATCGGTTAACCGTATGTTATTTGATTACTCGGTGAGTAATTCAAGTAAATGAGTACTTGGAGAATAGATAACATATATACACAGTTGTGTTTCCCCTTGCGTTCTTTTCAATTTGTAACACGTAACTGACCACAAAATAATTATTCACACCTCGATCAGGAGTGTTTAACTCATTGTGAAAACGGCAGCACTCGATTTTATTTATGAACGTCTGTTTGTGTAGTGTTAATCGAAAAATTGTGACTGACCTAACAATTTAGTAAAGGACAATTCTTTTCTTTTATGAGAACTTAATCAATTCTACATTGTAAATATTTTCTAAACTCTATATAAAAAAAAAAAAAAAAAAAAAAATTATGAAATAAAACGTTCAGATAACGAACTTCTTGTTTGATTTATAGATGACCGGGAAATGCGAGTTAAAACAGCAATAACAACAATAATAAATAAAAAGGGATATAACAAAACCCGGCAGTAATTGAATTTTGATTGTCTATACATTTATCCGGCTAACGATTAACCGGTTAGTAATATCAGTGATCGTTAACATCCCTAATATTAAAACAAAACAATTTGCAAATCGTAAAAATATTGTTCAAAAGGTTACTTCGACTTTTACAGAAATTATGCTAAAAACTCTAGCTCAGTTTTCACAGCAAATTACCCTACCCACTTGTTTTCCATATATCTCAGAAATGGACATAGCAAGCAAATCAATTTTAAGCATGTCTAAGGGCAATACAGTACATCATAGTGATTCTCACAAAAAATATGAAAAATCGGAATGTCAAGAAAAAACCCACAAGGGATATTAATAAAACAGTTGTGTCCGTAAAACTTCAAAATGGCTGTTACATATAGAATATCGAAGCTCGTTCGCTGATATTTCAGAAGCTTGCACGTAAAAGGAAGTCGATTTATTCCAAATTTTATAATTTCAGCTAGGAGTTATTGTAATTATCAACGCTGAAGCTCTAATAATCCTGGAAAGAGCAATAAGGAACAACGCGGCATCAGGAAACACCACAGACTTGATGGAAACTATTCTCGCTAAAACTCGAACGTTACTTGATGTTTTTTCAGGTATGTGCTTTAACCATTACCATACTAATTACTTCTTTATTTCAATTGTATTCACACACACAAGAGTTTCAAGACAATATAGGTTTCTCTTAGGAATTGTTTTGAGTCTAGACATCTCAGTCGCGGATACATTCTTACGGACTATTTTAGTCTAGACCATTTCAGTCGCGGATGTATTCTTACGGTCAAGTTTAGTCTGGACCATCTCAGTCTTTGATATATTCCTACGGCCTATTAATATCTAGACCATCTCAGTCGCAGATATATTCTTATGGCCTGTTTTAGTACAGACCATCTCAGTCGTGAATGTATTCTTACGGCCTATTTTAGTCCAGGCCATCTCAGTCGCGGATATATTCTTACGGCTTAGTTTAGTCTAGACCATCTCAGTCGCGTATGTAATCTTATGGACTATTTTAGTCTAGACCATCTCAGTTGATTAATCAATTATTAGTCTAGACAATCTCAGTCGCGTATGTATACTGACGGACTTTTTTAGGCTAGACCATCTCAGACGTGGATGTATTCTTGCGTCCTAGTTTAGTCTAAACCATCTCAGTTGCGGATATATTCCTACGGCCTATTTTAGTCTAGACAATCTTAGTCGCGGATATACTCTCACGGACTATTTTAGTCTAGACAATCTCAGTAACGGATGTATTCTGACGTACTTTTTTAGTCTAGACGATCTCAGACGCGGATGTATTCTTATGGCCTATTTTAGTCTAGACCATCTTCGTCGCGGATGTGTTTCGTATCGTTATCCCGATTATCAGTTTTGAAAAACTGCTAATTGTTCTACTTTCCCAGTATATGGAATTATTTTCGGTTAAGTTTAAAGATATGTTTCAAAAACATACCATACTCCTTTAGAAGGTATATATTTGAAAACCTTGTAAGAAAAGGAAACAGTTCTCATTTTGATGTCTTTCTTATAAAGCAACCTGTTGTTAAGGTAAAGCCTCATCTTGATGGCCATCTTTGTGTGACAATTTAGAATCAGATGTGTGGTCTGCAATTCAGGGATCTAATATTCGTATCATGATACAACATTGGCCAGCGCATAAGAATTTGTTCACAATGGCCAATTTGTACATTGTATCATGCACTGCCTCATATGTTGTAAAAACACGTCAAGAACTTGAGAATATTCACAATAACCACTTTTATCTGTTTCTAGAACAGAACAGAACATAAAAGGTTATTTACAAATCATTAGGCATAACATACATAATTAACACACATTGTAATTAAAATAGTAATCATTCAATTGATGGTTTTCAAAGTAAATACATGTAGTAGGTTGATGCATGTTTTTAAATAAATGGTCCTTTACTAATGAATGTAGTTTAACCAAGTTAGATACTCATATGTATCTGAGTTGGGAAAACTAGATAAATTATGGTTAACATATATGAATGACAACATATTATTACAATTTTGAAATCAAAGTACCGAAAGAACAAAAGGTAGAATTGCATCGGTTAAGAGGAGATGCAGACGTGCATATAGAAATATGTATCTAAAAAACATCCTCACCATGATAGACAAGTAATGATGCATCAGAACAAAATGAAATATTTCCAAGATCATAACTTCTTATTGGTCTTGAAAATGATTAATTACACCCAACTTCGAATATATCAGTCGATCCACATAACATTTTTTAATTATCGTATTACCCAATATCTCTACAGAAATTCCAACAGGAACATTCATGACAGAACAGTGTTTACCTTTGGATTCACTGTACTGAACCAACTGATGCATTCAGAGTATTCAATTAATACATAACATAACATATCTGTATTTAGCATTAAAGAGTACATACTTATAGCCAATAAACATATAAACATTTAACATAATAACAGGTTGTATGTAATATCAGTAAGTATTTTCCGAGAAGTTGATGTTGTATATATGGAATGGAAAAAGTCGCTTTTGAAATCAACATAAATTTAAGTTTTTAAACGTTTTGAAAACATTCGGAAAAGTTAAAGCATATGTAATGAGTTATATACACTAGTGGGTATGGACATATACTGAGATGTTTGTTTTACATCTTCATAAGACTCTTTTTACCTGGGTAAAAGGAGCAATAGTTAAGTTCAAAAACACAACACTCAGCTTTTTAAATTATATATAACTGATAAATAAAACAATAACCCCCCATGCTAACTTTAGAGTGGGTCAGTTTGTTAAAATCTAGACCAGAATTATAGTTTTGAATTTGGTTCGAGAAGACCGGAAAATTGGATCCCATTCATTTCGATCGGTTTCTCATTTCCTATAAAGTCTGTAGGTTTAACTGTCGTATAGAAGTTAGCAGTAGTCCATATCAGATAAAGGCTTAAATCTCCGGTTAATGATGAATGACTAAAAACGTTTGACCGAAACGAAAGGTAAGGCGTTTTAAGTCAAAACAATATAACAACTAACGTATCCACAACACACTTTAAGTAATCACAACCCTAAATCGTTTGATAAAAAACTGCTAAAAAAAGAATGTCTGGACCACAAACAGAAACTGTTATTGTTTCTAAACGTTTTTATTTTGAACAAATTATTATAATATAACTTATAACGATGTAATGGTACACATACTTTAATCATATAACAATGATGAGTGTAGGTGGTGACAGTTTAAAGCAACATTGTCTATTTTTGTATTGGATATTTCTTTCTTTAAAAGCGAGGTATAATTATATTTGTTAATATTTAAATCAATTCCTTAACGTTTGTTGTGGAAAGCAATGATTTAAATTTGCGAATTGTTGGCCATCGCCAAAAGTAATTGTTTTCTAAGGTTATAGTATTTTTGACATGCTAACAGGAAGTGTTATTTGGTTTCTAATTTATTGCGATACCCTTGTGTCTACCTATATCTATTTGAAGATCATTGGATGAAAGTCTAAATTTTGTTACTGCTATTTTAAAATTTATTAATGTATATTTTATGTAAATATGGTTCTGCCTCAAAATGTTTTTTATATGTTCTGTATAAGGAAAATCTTGATGAATTATCTAATGTTTGCATCTCTGAAATAGGGGGCAAGCGTGGCCCCGAATCGATCACCTAAATGATAACCTTGCAGCATATGTGTAACTGCTTATATTGGAGAAAATCTGATAAAGAGTGTGAATGAAAATGCTAGGAGTGGACACTGTAAACTTATCAATAAAGGACATGTGTTATGATATTAAATATTTGAACAATTTGGAAGAGGACCACCAAAGTATCATTCCCCTGAAGTTTGATTTATATCAGACCAATGGTTTTGTAGGAGATTGTGTTTAAAGCTAAACGTTCATTTTATCCCTACTATGATGCAGCATGGTAGCTATTTTTTTCAAACCAATCAATATGTCTCGACCAAATTACAAATGTATCCGGAAATTAGACACACACTTGAATATAAAAGGAACTATTCAGTTTTGTCATTTTGCCCCTTTTCTGATGCCGTCTGGCTGACATGTTTTCAACCGACCAATACGGCTTAAGCCAATGTTGAAAAGTCACACTGAAGGAACATTTGTACTTAATTATCATGGAAACTAAGAAGCAGATTCAGAGAAAAATGATTTTAAAGTTAAGGCATTTTACTCCCTTCCTGCTTCCGCAGCAACAATAGTTGTGTTGATAATTTATATATTTGAACAATTTGAAAGAGGACAAATAAAGGACCATTCCTGTAAAATTTTGTTTAAATTTCCCAGCGGACTAAGGAGAGATATCAAGTGAAGCTAAAAAATTGATTTACCCCTTTTCAGAATCCGCCTGATAACTATGTTTTTCAACCAATCAATATGGCTTCAATAATTATGAAGAATGTCACTGGGGGAACAAATAAGACAAGCACTTTCACAAGAATTGAGTTTTAAAAGCTGTCATTTTGCCATTTTCTGAAACCGCCTCGATGCTCTTTTTTCAATCAACTGATGTTGCTTGAACAATTTTCGTAAAGAGTCTCTGAAGGGACATTTCTACTAGGTAACGGGAATCGGACAAGAAGCTTACATATTGTCCATTTTACTCCCTTTCTCAGATACCGCACACACGAGAGTTCTAAATATATCTTTGAACATAATTGAGAAAAGGACCGCCGACAGAATATTGCTTGTTTTTGTGTCCAGTAGATAAGGATGAGATGTTATTTGAAACTAAACCTTCGATTTTCCCCTTTTTAAATGCCACCTTGGTTTGACGACTTTCAACCAATTAATAAAACTTAAAACGTGTAGAGGGTCACTGAATAATCAATGATATATATTTTTTATTTTTTCCGCGATAAAGGCGAGCATAAACTTAACAAAATATAAGGTTCAATATATAAACATAACTCAACACAAAATAGAAGCAAAGATCTGAGCATGAACCATTCACTAAGAAAGGATCATATATAAACAGATTTTCAACACATACAAAGTATGCATCCTTGTTACGAAAGAGAAATGCAAGGACAAGAGAGTGAGTGTGTGGTTGACTAGCTAGATGTGTGAGTAAATGAACGAGTGGATGGTGAGTTAGTGTTTTATTAAGTGTTTAAAAAAGTGAATGAGTGTTTGGATGAAAGCATGTGTGAATGCACGAATGGGTGATTGAACGAATGAGTGACTAAAGGATGAAAGGGTGGCTTAACACAAGTTTACTTTTATATTCTTTTGCGAAATGAATGCATTCTCGTAAACAGAATGAAGACATTAGACACCCAAGACTCTGTTTAACTCTGAATACATGTTTAATAAGCACTGCAATGTATTATAATTAATACCACAATTCACTAGTTTGTAAAACAGACCATTCAGCAAGACTCTGTCAAAAGCTTGTTTACAATCCAAATAATACACGTAAAGTTTACTTTTATGTTCTTTTAAGAAATGAATGCATTCTCGTAAACAGAATGAACACATACTACGCCCAAGAACCTGCTGGAAACGGAATGTAACGGAATGTGGTAGAAGGTCGTACAAGTCTTGTTTTTCATTATTTCATAGGAAATAAGCAGTTAAAAAAACGTCCGCTCCGTGTTTTCCCGTTTAAAAATACCGTGGAATTTCCTCTTGCTCATTTGAATTTGTGGATTCAATTCGGCATTCTCTAACACTAACGACTCATTACATTCATGTATGCGTGAGTGTAAGGAACGACAACTCCGAGGAGGAGATTGTCAATTTGGTTGTAGTGATCACGTGATAAATATACAGCGCTATTTTTTAGATTTACTGGGTTACTAACCCAGTAGATTTTACAATGCAAAATAAAGAAAAATCTCCGCAATATTAATAGCGTGCATATATTGTAGTACATCAGTCAGCAAATCTCAATGCCTTACATGCAAAAACATCAAGGTAATAGCAATTTTTAAAAAAAATCTGTTTTTTTTTCGCTTTTTTCTCATATTGGATTCAGTCCCTTTAAGAATGTACTTTTATACAGCTTTGCAATGAGTGTTACGAAAACGACATTTAGAATGCTTTACTTTTGAAATGTAGGGCCATATCTTAAGGATCCAGACTGTAACCATTATTGTCCGTGAGATGTCATAGTTCTATTTTGGTCAGTTAACTCCTTACACCAAAAAGGGCTTTAAGTGTACGTTTGTATTAATAAACAGAATTTAGCATTGCATTTATAAAAGCTGAATACAAAAAGTCAATGTCGTTTGTGCCATGTATATGATAGCGCAATACGGTTTCTAGACCTATGTCATCATCACATGTCTGTCTGTAGACAACCTCTTGCTTAGATGTAACTTTAGACTAATTTAAACTATTAATAAAGGGCCACACTTCTTAACTGAAAGTAATAGGAAAATATATTCAGTCTAGTATAATTTTCACTATGTTTTTCGCGCACTGACATTATATAAATGGTGTTCTCAATCATTTACATTTATCACGTGACTTCAATCTCACATTTGTAACTATTTTAGCCTTGCTATCGCAATTCTACCAGAAATCAAGACGTAACTTTAAAAAGTTAGTTCAGATGTTGAAAGAGTATAATTCAAAAAAAAAATCATCAGTAATTATATTCGACATATATTGTTGTCTTACCTTAAAAGCACAATAGTTTGGTTAATTTGTTTTTATTTGTAGAATTAATTGGATTTATAAGTGGGTTTCGTATGAAAATTTCGTGTGTTTTCAATTTATATATTTGAACTAGTTTGAAAGAGGACAAATAAACGATAATTCCTGTAAAGTTCTGTTGAAATTTCCCAGTGAATATGGATGAGATATCATATGAAGCTAAAAGTTCAATTTACCCCATTTCATAATCCGCCTGATGACTATGTCTTTAAACCAATCAATATGGTTTAAATGATTTTAAAAAATGTCACTGAGGGAAGAAATAAGACAAGCACTTTCATAATAGTGGAGTTTTAAAAGTTTTCATGTTGCCATTTTCTGATGCCGCCTAGCTCCTGTTCAATCAACTGTTATTGCTTGAACAATTTTCATAAAGATCCTCTGAAAGAACATTTCCACTTAGTAACTGGAATCGCACAAGAAGTTAAGATATTGTCGATTTTACTCCCTTTCTGAGATACCGCACATATGAGAGTTCTACATATATCTTGGAACCTAATTGAAAAATGACCGCCAAAAGAATATTTCATGTTTTTCGTGTCCAGCAGATAAAGATGAGATGTTATTTGAAGCCAAACGTTCAATGTTCCCCTTTTTATATTCCACCTGGTTTTTACGACTTTCAACCAATTCATAACACTTAATGAATAGTTCTGATAAATGATCTTGAAATCAGACAAGCACTTTTCATAAGAATGTAGTTTAAAAATGCTGTCATTTTGCCCCTTTTCTTAAACCGCCTGATTTCCGTGTTTAACAACCAATCAATACGATTATATTTGTAGAGAGTAATCCAATGATAACATTATACCACATTAGATTGTTGTCAGACAAGCTAGTTCAGAGGAGAATATTTGGGCAAATTTCACCATTTTTGATGCCGCAGCAAGTTCTCTGTAGAACAAAAATAAACTGCGCAATTGGCGTAGTGATATCCTTATTCTTAATTGCACTTAAATATGATATTTACAAATTCAGAGACTTGTAATTTTATTTGGTTACCTTGAATAAGTGGAATTTATTTAACTTACTTGACTTTTGTTTATGTTTGCAGTGGTAAATCAGTCTAGAATATTTTTCACTATTTTTGTTGGCGCACTGATATTATCTAAATGGTGTTCTCAGTCATTAACATCCATCACAGAACTTCAAAAACCTCATGTTTAACTATGGTAGACTTGCTATCGCAATTCTACAACAATTACTAGGTGAGTGAGTATAATTCCAAAACAACAACCAAACATAATATAAACTAGAGATTGCTTTTTTGAAAAAGCGCTTGTCTCCCCATTTGTGTGGTCGTAGGGGAGGAAAAGAAATGATGGAGATGAATTTTTTAGTTTTGAACTGGAGATGAAGCAACAGTGACAATCCTCAGTTATTGAGCGGACACCATTTTTCAGCTGAGGGTTACCATGACCTTGGTCTTTAACCTAGTGACCTCAAAATCAAATAGTGGTCATTTGCTGCTGGTGACCAACCTGCCCACCAAG
Organism: Serripes groenlandicus; assembly: GCA_031761405.1. Classification (NCBI taxonomy): domain Eukaryota; kingdom Metazoa; phylum Mollusca; class Bivalvia; order Cardiida; family Cardiidae; genus Serripes; species Serripes groenlandicus. Next base: position 34,182,208 of record JASEVX010000010.1, read on the forward strand.
TATGAAGTTCCTGGGCCCAAGCAATCTTCAGTTTTTGAGCGGAAACCATTTTTCAGCCAAAGGTCACCGCGACCTTGACCTTTGACCTACTGACATCAAAATCAATAGGGGTCATCTACAGGTTAGGACCAAGCTGCACACCAGGTATGAAGATCCTGGGTATAAGCGTTCTTGAGTTATTGAGTAAAACACATTTTTCGGCTGAAGGTTACCGTGACCTTCGACATTTGACCTTGTGACCTCAAAATCAAACAAATTCAATAAAGGTCATTTACTGATTAGGACCAACCTGCACACCAGGTATGAAGTTCCTCAACATAAGCATTCTTTAGTTATTGAGAGGAAACCATTTTTCAACTGAAGGTTACCATGACCTTGACCTTTAAGCTAGTGACCTCAAAATCAATAGGGGTCATCTACAGGTTAGGACCAAGCTGCACACCAGGTATGAAGATCCTGGGTATAAGCGTTCTTGAGTTATTGAGTAAAACACATTTTTCGGCTGAAGGTTACCGTGACCTTCGACATTTGACCTTGTGACCTCAAAATCAAACAAATTCAATAAAGGTCATTTACTGATTAGGACCAACCTGCACACCAGGTATGAAGTTCCTCAACATAAGCATTCTTTAGTTATTGAGAGGAAACCATTTTTCAACTGAAGGTTACCATGACCTTGACCTTTAAGCTAGTGACCTCAAAATCAATAGGGGTCATCTACTGGTGGACCAACCTGCACACCAAGTATTAACTTTCATGGCCAAAGCATTCTACAGTAATTAAGCAAAATCAATGTTTCAGCTCATTGTCACTGTGACCTTTAAGCTCAAGGTCACTGTGACCTTGACTTTGACCTAAAAATTAATAGGGTCTTCTACTGGGCATGGCCAACCTGCATACCATAGTATGGAGTTCCTCGGCCCAAGCATTCTTCAGTTATTGAGCGGAAACCATTGTTTACTTCACACGGTCACCATGACCTTGACCTTTGACCTTCTGACATCAAAATCAATAGAAGTCATCTACTGGTCATGACCAACCTGCATACCAAGTATGAAGATCCTATGCCCAACCGTTCTTCAGTTATTGCGCGGAAACAAGTGTGACGGATGTGACCTTGACCACTGTGACCTTGATCTTTGACCTAGTGATTTTAGAATTAATAGGGGTCATTTGCTGGTGGTGACCAACCTGCACATCAAGTATGAAGTTCCTGGGCCCAAGCAAAAACTATTTATCAGCTCATTGTCAGTGTGACCTTTCAAGCTCATGGTCACTGTGACCTTGACTTTAGACGTACTAACCTCAAAATCAATAGGGGTCTTCTACTAGACATGGCCAACCTGCATATCAAGTATGGAGTTCCTCAGCCAAAGTGTTCTTCAGTTATTGAGCGGAAACCAGTTTTTATCTCACAAGGTCACCATGGCCTTGACCTTTAACCTTCTGTTATTAAAATCAATAGGGGTCAGCTACTGGTCATGACTACCCTGCATACCAAGTATGAAGTTCCTACGCCTAAGCGTTCTTCAGTTATTGAGCGGAAACAAGTGTGACAGACGGAAGGACGGAAGGACGGACGGAACGGGCAAAAACAATATATCACCCCCATGTAATGGGGGAGACATAATTATATATACAAAACAAATCAAACAAGTACATCAGTTATTGTATTCGAGATATATTGGTGTCTAAGCTTAAAATGACATTGACAATACAGAACAAGTCAAGTTAGGTTGTTTCTATTTGTAGAATTAATGGGTTTTATAAGTTGGTTACGTAGGAGGTTACAGCTGTTTTTGCGCTATCGACGTTCTCTGTTGTACATGTTTAACCTTTCCAACCTATAGACGTTTCTTGACTCTTTAAATAATTGTGACAAAAGGAGAAATTGCCCAAAACGAGCAAGCTCTCCGTTTGCAACAATGTTTTCAACTTTCCTTCCAGTAATTATACTTTCATTTATAGAGATTGTTCACGTTTTTTAATAAATGTCTTTAAAAGTGTCTGCTGCAGATTTGTTGTATGTGGGTTAGCTAGAAAGACAAATCACGCAACGTTGACCTTGTGTATCGTCAGTTTGAAATGAGTTAAACCTAAAGGTATTGTGCTAGTCCGATTTGTTGAATCTAACCTATTAGGGGTTTTCAATGCCAAAAAACCCAACCATGTAATATTTACAAACATAATATTTATACACAGTAAAACAATAATTTATACAATCACTTTGATTTCATATTCTCTTTTATACCCAAAAAGAATAATCAAACAAGTTCTCATAGACAAGTTAATGTTCATATAAGAATAAATAGTTTGCAAATTAATTAAAATTCACTGCGGGAAAAGGTTGACTTTTAATTTGACTCGTGACTCGAATAATGGTCGGCCAATCTTACACTTATCTAGCTGTTATTGGTTATCAAAACGCATTTTAATTTAAGAAGTGATTCAGTTTTTGTTTGTTTTGGTTTTTAACGAACCTATAGTGCTGTAGTGCTATATGATAGTTGTGTATGGGACTTCATTTGCATCCCCCGACCAAACAGTATTGTACATTGAACGAAACCCAGGGACACGATTATAATTCACAAAGGTCTTGCCAGAACTGCTATGTGCAATAACATTTATAAAAGCTATAGATTCATTTAATTTCTTTCATGAAATCATTTGCGTATCTACGACTTTAACCACCGCTGATGCAGATAAGTTTAACATATAAATTAACCTTTTCCACATACATGAGTAATTTCTTCTTTTGCCACAATAATTCAATTGTTATACTTTAATAATATATTTACAGGAATTTATTTGTTGTGTATGAGAAAGGGTTCACAGCGTTATGCGAGGGTCACTAAAGGGGTCTTGTTGCATATGCTTATAGCGAAGATTCAAGTGTACCTATGCATTCGCCCAGTCTATACAAATAGTTCATTGGCCATTCAATAGTTTATATAGACCTAAGTTTAGTTTAAACTTATTTATCTCACATCGATTGCGAAACAAGCGTTCAGCTTATAACAATCACGCTCGATGTATGCTTCCTGGACATTTAACCAGTACTTGCACCGTATGTGAGGAAAAATTGTAAAGGCAGAACCCGCTTATCACGGGATTCTGATCTAGGACCTTTGGTACGACAGGCAGACGTTCTATCAATGCTCCTCTATCTTCCACAAGTCGTTGGTGTATTTTCTAGCCCTACTATGTTGATGTCAATGTACCTTTCAACGCTACAAACACGAAGAGGCAGTAAGGACGCGGTTCCATAGTATAATTAGATATGATTGGAATTAACAATTGGAGACTCCTAATGTTGTTGGTCGCGAGTAGGCAAACTTTCGCTTTTTGATACTAACCGTTTAAATGTTGGAAATTTGTTAATACTATGCCACCAGTATAGAACCAGACCAGCGGCCGACAAGGCTTTTCCAAATACTCTTCTAAATTCAAAAATGGTCAATAAACATTAAAAACACCAAAAAATAATTCATAGCAATGACAATCAAATTGCACTTTTATGAAACCGCTTTTCGGTATTTTTCTACAACACTTTTGTAAAACCAGATGACGAATATAAGGTATCATGATAGACCTCGCCGAATCGAAAGATTATATGAGTTGTGCTTGCTCTGGGACAGCCCTTTTAAGCTGTGTGAGAAAAACCTGCCAGCGCATTTAGCATGCTAAAGAACCAATTGATTGATGCTTGACGAAAAAAGTTACTAAACAACTTTCTATGATTACTTGGCGAAAAGTGGAGATCAAGCTCAGACCTGTGCGGTTTGGCTGACTGATCTGAGTATGAATTGCAAATGCCTTAAGGCTGTTCAGATCCCACATTTCAGAAAATTGAAAATTCTTGTTCGTATAATTTTACTCATTCCGTTCGATTTTAAGTCGCAATTTAACTATTGCAATCAAAATATTATACCGGATGTTGACCGTTTAGTCGCCATAAAAAAAGTATGCGCACTGTACATTACATAACATTGTTTACCAATAATTACCAATTATCATTAAAAACTCAAAAAAGCCAAATGCCATTTGTGAATTTCTTCCAAATTACGAAATATCTGCTGAAAACATGCTTCTGCAAACACAAATATTTGTGGTTTTGATTAAGAAAATAATTGTGCATGTTAAACGAAAGTTGGTTACTTCCGTGAAATGGCCGAACACACCCTAGTTACATACATGTGCTAATGATCAGTATTAGACGAAGGATCGGATGTCGAGCCTTGTGTTTGCTTTCCCTCTTGAATGAATAAATAATCCGCCAAAATATATCCAATATGTTGTTTGTTTACAAAAGGATATAAGTTACATTTAGTGTTAATGGTGTTTAAACGTATCAAAACATTTGTGTAGAGTCAACGCTTGGTTCTTTATTGCGCATTATACAAGGGAAGCAACTCATATTTTAATAAAGTTAACGATCAAGGCAAAGTTTACATACATAGTTGGTGCACTGTTGAAGGAAAGTTCCATATACTGTTACATTAACACAGGAATTTATCATTCATTCAGCGGAGTAAGTGATATCGACTTTTTTCTATGCAAGGCTTTACGTCGGATGTAAGGACACAAATATTATTGTGTAAAGTGTCCAGATATAGTCAATTAGTGATGAAACTTACGCTTTCTATTTCCTGTTTTGAAGATTGTTATGCTTTAAACCCCAAACAAATGCAATACACTTTTCTATTAATATAAAACAGTTTCTTTTTTATTTTGTATGCAGTAAGTTTGTAAAGGAAACAAACTTAACAGAATATTGAACCTTATATTTTTTCGTAACCATTTACTAACTGTTACTGATTATTTTGTCTTTTTCTTTTCAGTTGCAATGATTATATCATTCGTACTTGCCTCGTTAATAACGGTATACTTTATATCGCGAATCCTGGTGAACTACCGAGCTCATCTTAAAGAGATGTTTAAGGGATCGTACAGACACCTTCCGTTTAACCCGCAAAACAGAGACGCCCACGTCATATTGGTTAGTTAAATGTTAACCTTACGCGCTCTCCCGATTTCATTAAATAATCAAAATCAATCAAAATAAAATACTTCGCAATACGTATATCTAATATATTTACTCCTACCAACGCCCGTCCTATACAATCTAAACACTCTGTAATCACCGCTTCTCTATATCGTTTATTTAAATGGGTTATGTTACCTGTTTTATACCGAACTATTTGTAAGCTACACTTTTATTGGCTGAAACAAAGGTCAATCTGGGCCGACCTGTAAAGTTCCAGTGAAAAAATGGAAATGCTACTCTTCCATAAATTATTTGTCATATTGAGGAAGCATTTTTTTTATTATTTTTTTTTTTTTTTTTTTTTTTTTATCATTTGGAATTATAAACATTCGATTTTGTGTATATTTCATGTTTTATGTAATTAGTTGTATGTTGTAGTGTATATATAACTATGATTTATTGTTCGACAGGAAACTATGTATTTTACGTCAATAAAATATTGTCTATTGTCTATTGTCTATATAGAATATACAAGCAATCGAAGTTTATGTCTTGTTTTAATGAGATAGATGCTATTCTGGTGTTGTCTGCATTAAACACATTTTGATAATTATATATCACTGTGACATCTAAAAATTTGGTGTTGCATTTTTATTACAGAGTTATAAAACTTTTTGAAACAGGCAAATTTACCATTTCTCTTGTTTGGTTATTTCTCATTATTACAAACGGGTATCAATATTGATGTGTGAGTCCATCACCGTTTTATCTTTTCAATTTGATATGATTTATATCATAGGGGCCTATACACAAAGAAGAAAAAAGGAAAGTATATTTTATATAGATTATATATACTAGAGTACACCTTTTGTTTAAAGCGTGCCATGCCCCTGTGATTGAAATAGAGAGATTTATTGAAGAGACTCTCTAATTAATATTGACCAATACTTTATTGTCTTAATGATACCTTCTCGACAAACTAATAATTATAATAAAAATCAAACCCACTGATGGAACTTAAGGAATTGTATGTTGCATCTGAAACAATAGAAACTTTGTTTTTCTATAGTGTCCCTCCATTTTGCTTAGGTCTGCTTTTCCATTGGGCTGGCATTAGTAACAACATGAATGATTAACTTATCTTATCATTATAGTCGGACAGTCTGGACTATGCCGGTTCACATATTGCCTACATCCTATGGGGTGAGTATATTGACCAGTATGTCTTACAGTTTGTACTATGTCGAGTCATATATTGTCTACATTCTATAGGGTGAGTATATTAACATATAGGTCGTAAAGTCTGGACTATGCCTGTTCATGTATTGCCTACAACCTTTGGGGTGAGTATTTTTACCACAAGGTACTATGTCGTGTCACAGATTCCCTACATACTATAGGGTGAGTATATAAACCTTTAAGTATGGAACGCCGGGACTGTCTTTAGAAGTGATGAAACTCCATTATTATGTCTGTTTGTTATTACATTATGTACAACGATCTTTACATGTTGTGCAAACATATTTATAGTATGTCAGTATATGGTTATGTGTTGTGGTTTTGTACTTATATTCTGACAGTTTTTATTATATTATGTCGGTACATCTTTACATTATGTCGGTACATCTTTACATTATGTAGATACATCTTTATATTATGTCGGTACATCTTTACATTATGTAGACACATATTTATATTATGTAGATACATCTTTATATTATGTAGATACATCTTTATAGCATGTGCTTGCTTTATTATATTATGTCCATACTTTATTATATTATGTGGATACATCTTTACATTATGTAGATACATCTTTATATTATGTAAATACATCTTTATATTATGTAGATACATCTTTATATTATGTAGATACATCTTTACATTATGTAAATACATCTTTATATTATGTAGATACCTCTTTGTATTATGTAGATACATCTTTATATTATGTATCTACATCTTTATATTATGTAGATACGTCTTTATATTATGTAGATACATCTTTATATCATGTGCTTGCTTTATTATATTATGTCCATACTTTATTATATTATGTCCATACTTATTTGTATTCTGTACTCCTATGCGAATAAGGCTTATAGTTATAGTATGTAGATGTATCTTTACATCTTGTGCTTGTTATGTTACATCATGAGCTATGTCCGGGATTATTTTGCAAAGGAGATGTTCTTCAACACGCACCGGTAAAATGCAAGCGTCTTTATGAGAATGATTTCCAAGTGTAAATTTACGGCAGGAAGTGGACACAGGCTTATCGAATTGTTTCTAGCCAGCTTATCGAATTGTATCTTACGGGTCACATTACCGTCACATTCCGTACATTCGCGCTTTAATTTCCGGTGTCAAGACGGAATATCACCCTGCTTAAACTATCCACAACATATAACAAAGTTTGCACATCATATAAAGTTACCACAGATAGCACAAGATGTAATAACGTCACGACAGAATAAAAGAAGAACAACTAACTAAACAATATAATATTGCATGGACATTATCTACTACTTTGTTATTCATGGGCAAATATGAATGGGATATGTTTGTCGTTTACCCTCCGTCCGTCCGTCCGTCCGTCCGTTCGTCTGCCGTCCGGTACCATATTTAAGGCATTGGTGGATGGATTTGATTAAAACTGTATGGAAATGTTAACCTAGACGGCAAGTGAAACGAAGATTGCTTTAAAACACAAAGAGTTATGTCCTCTTAGACTTATATTGTGTATGTACTGGACATCATTTAAATTACTAGTTATCTACCTTAAATAAACTGTGTTCATCTCAAATTTCTTATGGAAACTGTAAAGAACATATTTTATATCAAAATCGTATCTTTATGAATATTTATCTTCATCAAATCTAGGTCAATCTATAAACGCGATTACATGTATGTGGAGTCAAAAACTAGATCACAAGGTCAAGTTTCAAAAGCCTCTGAACACTTCAGAGGTTCAATGTATGTTCAAATATTCATTGAAATTCATAAGAACATTAATTTCCATCAAATTCAGTTGTTCAAACATTTGTCATGTTGGATCGAAAAATAAGTCGCGCATAGTCCACAAGTTCCAAACCTTATGTATTATTAAGTCAAACAAATAAATAAGTTTCGAATTTATATGAAAGAAACCCTACACCATAATTATATTGGTATTTTCATTCATAGATAACATTCGTAAATAGTTTACCCATAACCTTTGAATCAACATCACCTGCACGCTTTCATTGTTCGGTGTGGAAGCAGAATATTATCCCGCTCAAACACTGCATAACAAAATTGCAAAAGATTAAATTAAGTTACCATAACATGACAAAGTTTGCACTAGATACAATAACGTCACGACAGGCTAAAATAAAAATAATCAACTACACAATATAATTAGGTATGGGCATTATATAATAATTTGTGCACACACTATACTAAAATATGCACATAATGTAATAACGTATGAACATAGTGTAATAAAGTATGGACATAATATAATAAAGTTAACACAGCACACAATAAAGTATCTACATAATATAAAGATGTACTTACATAATATAAAGATGTATCTACATAATGTAATGATGAACCTACATAATATAAAGATGTATCTACATAATGTAAAGATGTATCTACATAATATAAAGATGTATCTACATAATATAAAGATGTATTTACATTATATAAAGATGTATCCACATAATATAAAGATTTATCTACATAATGTAAAGATGTATCCACATAATATAATAAAGTATGGACATAATATAATAAAGCAAGCACATAATATAAAGATGTATCTACATAATATAAAGATGTATCTACATAATATAAAAGATGTATCTACATAATATAAAGATGTGTCTACATAATGTAAAGATGTACCGACATAATATGAAGATGTATCTACATAATGTAAAGATGTACCGACATAATATGATAAAAACTGTCAGAATATAAGTACAAAACCACAACACATAACCATATACTGACATAATATAAATATGTTTGCACAACATGTAAAGATCGTTGTACATAATGTAATAACAAACAGATATAATAATGGAGTTTCATCACTTCTAAAGACAGTGACGGCGCTCCATATTTAAGTATTACAGTATGTACTATGCCGTGTCACATATTCTCTACATATTACAGGGTGAGTATATTAACCTTTAAGTATTATAGTTTGTACTATGCCGGGTCATAGATTACCTTCATACTGTAGGGTGAGTATTCTACCCATTAAGTCTTACAGTCTGTACTACATGTACATCCTATAGGGTGAGCATATTAATCTTTATGGCTTATAGTCTGTACTATACCGGGTCACATATTCCCTATATACTATACGGTGAGTATAGTATAGTTCACCATTAAGTATTACAGTCTGTTCTATGCAGGCTCGTAGATTACCTACATACTATAGGGTGAGTATATCTACAATTAAGGTCTTACAGTCTGTACAATGCGAGGTCATATATTGGCTTCATCCCATGGAGTGAGTTTATTATATAGCCATATAGGTTTCTATTCTGTACTTTGCCAGGTCACAGATTGTCGATATAGTATGTGTGAGTATTTTGGCCTTTATGACCACGTGTCTTTTAAATCATATTTTTTAATTCGAGAACCACAGGCAAACATGCAAAATCTCACAATTAACTTTTTCCGATATATCTGCAGCAGACATTGTGGCAATAGCTGAACTGATTCATAATGATTTTATATTATATAAAATAATATTTTCATTATTTTTTATTTTCTATATTTAGCCTAGACGTTTTCAAAGGGGTCTGATGCATATTTGTAATATGTAGGTCATAGTTGTTATGAACTGAGTAAGTTTCCAACATGGGCTTCCATTGTAGGACGGACTTAGTTTGTTTACCCAGGGATCATGAATAAGTGACCTGTCGCCGTGATAAAACTGAAATAGTGTTAAAAGCGTCGTAAAACCCCAAGTAAGTCGGACTTGTAACCCTATGACTGCGCGAACCGGTTGTGTAAAGCCATCGTCATCAGTATAGAGCCATGGCAGCCGGGCGAATCAGCGCCGTCTGACCAGGCTCTACAAAAGCTGTTGAAAGCGGCGTTAAACTCCAAACAAACAAACAAACAAACAAACCAGGCTCTACAACATGATTATTTTGATATTCCTACAATTGGTATGAACTCTTCCAAATTAAAGATAGACAAATTCATTATTTAAGTATATACCACCGGGATCGATAATGCTACAAAACATGTTTTAGCCAAATTACTGGTTGGTGTTCAAAATCACCGTTTTGGAGGCGCGTAAGGGGAAAAGGGGTTCTGTAACATCTCGATGTAGTGAAGATTGACGAACAATGAAGTTTCTGACGAATATGCTTATTTTCGTTATAATAATAATTGCGTAATGCACCGTAGTTCTAGCTTTAACTGCTTTACAGTAACTGGAAGTACATCGTCGGGCACCACGGTTGTTGACTCCGCTACGAACCAAACATCACGTTTGGAGCGTAGCGGAGTCGCAAACCATAGGTGTCCGACGTTGCTGTAAGAATTGCCTCACTAGTTTCACGCAAATGTATCCCTTTACGTATAAAGGAGATATAAATAATTGTCTTTTATTTACAGGCTACATCATCGTCTTTTTGGCCCTGACCATCGTTGGAGTTCTACTGGCGTTTCTTATAGTGTTACCATTAACTGGTCAACTACCGATGTCTATCCTGATATACGTACTTAACTTAATGTAAGTGATTGTAAATTACTATTTGACACAATTTACCAGATATTGAATATCGTGCAACATTGTGAAGTGGATTTGCGATATCTCGAACATGCGATATATCGTTTAAATCTAACCAATTCATGGGACGGGTCTGTCTTTTTGAAACATCGTAGCAGCAGTTGTGATTGCTCAGACGAACAAAAAGAACTATTGCGCTGTTTTCTTTATATCATTTTATCAATGGCTTTCTTTTCGTGATAAACGAAATACATACATTTATTTCGAATAATCCGGCGAGCACTTGCAAACGCAGACACCTCGAAGTAATGTATTGCTTCTTTTCGATTAACATCGATGATAATGTATATGTACTTCCAATGAATGTTAATTATCTCATCATGATTAATTGTCCTAAATCAATTACCAGTCTTTTTTCCTAAAACAATCACCAGTATTTGATACATCTATATGGACCGCGTTTGTAGAATTGCGTTCCTTGATCAACATGTAAACTGGAAATATTCGGTTAAAACTTTTCATGAACACAGTCTCACTAAAGTCTATCCGTGATAGCTCTGTCGCTATCAATATTGATGTCTTGAATCCATGGGTCATTGGTTCGAACCACGGGTCGGCCATTCAATATTTACGATGATTGCTAAGATCGCCTCTACCAGAGGGCTAACTAATATGCGGAACGGTAACCCGTTACCTGGGAAGAATATTGTGTGTGGAGTACTTATACAAGAAAGCCCGGAAAAACGCGTCAGGTGAATTGGTCGCCGTGATAAAACTTAAATACCGTTAAAACGCCGTTTGACTCCATTTTATATATCAACCATAACAGTCTCACTATCTAGTCTGTACTGTCCACTTATATATCAACCATAACAGTCTCACTATCTAGTCTGTACTGTCCACTTGTATATCAACCATAACAGTGTCACTATCTAGTCTGTACTGTCCGCCTATATATCAACCATAACAGTCTCACTATCTAGTCGGTACTGTCCACTTATATATCAACCATAACAGTCCCACTATCTAGTCTGTACGGTCCACCTATATATCAACCATAACAGTCTCACTATCTAGTCTTTACTGTCCACTTATATATCAATCATAACAGTGTCACTATCTAGTCTGTACGGTCCACCTATATATCAACCATAACAGTCTCACTATCTAGTCTTTACTGTCCACTTATATATCAATCATAACAGTGTCACTATCTAGTCTGTACTGTCCGCCTACATTTAGAAAGGGCCATATATATATATGTTGTATCCGGCGCGACGACATCTGCGCTGGATATGACTTCCGGGTCCGTGGTTTACACCTGACCATCGGGTGTATATAAGACGTCCTCCCCGAGATCGAGGCCTCAGATATAGTACAGACATAGACAGACATAGACCCAGTAATAACTACATTGGACCAGAACCACGTTGGAAAGCTGTTCCGTGAGTAATAACGTTTAGTTATAATGTTATTACATTGTAGCAATTAAGCTACAATATATATAACTGCTGACGTAAAACTAGAAAAAACAGCATAATTGAAATAACATCAGTAGTCTTTTATTCAGTGCCCTCACGGGAATGAAACTAGACCCTATTTTGCATGAGACGGCTTCCATGTAGGGTATACAACTCTGAGCCGTGCCAGGAGAAGCAACCTTAACCGTTTCCCTCATAAAGACGCTTTATGACGCCTATGCAGAAGACGTCTTTTGAAAACATTCTGTCAAAAGGAACATAATGAGCAATTCTTCCTTTTGCCACAAAGTTTTAAACTCTTTTCGATGATTATACTTTCCCCAATAGAAAGTGTCCATATCTGGAGCACTTCAAAGTCGTTCGATGCAAATTTGTTGTATGTTTGAAAGGGTTACCGTAATTATTACAAACGTGGAAAACGATCTGCTTATGATTAAAATGGATACTTTCATACAGAAGTGTCTTAAAATATTATATGACTATTCGGCAAAACAGTGTAGAGCCATATCAGGTAATGCGGATGCACTGACTTTTCTGGATCTACACGAGTCGTGAATGTATAACGGTTTGTTTACGCATACGTTTGTGCACAAATGTCTGCAACAGATAACCCACTTAAAACCTTTTCCTTATACAGTACAGCTCACGCGGAAAACGCATTGTCCGCGAGCCACCGCGGACAAATCTCAACGCGGACAAATACTTTGGTCCGCGAAGGTGGATGGAATTCCACCCATCACCGCGATTTGATTTTATGTACCATCGCGGACGCAACAAGATAACCCCAGGGGGTTACTAAAACCCATAATCGTGGAGTTGCGGTGGAACCATCGCGGAATCGCGGTGAAATTTCTTTGAATAGATAAGCTTTTTATCGCCGTTTTGCTGGGAGTTATGTTGTTGAAGAGGATACTGATTATAAATCAGTACTAACTACAAAGCAGCATATATGCGTAACAACTCAATTTATTAAAATTCGTCAATACAATTCCCCTAAACTTGATGTATTCTGTAAACGATACAACTACGTGATAATAAAACTGTTAATTCTGCCTGAAAGATGTGTAGCTTACTTTAAATCTCACTAATAAATGCCGTAATTCCATTGTCAATCACCACAATTACCAATGCATTGTGTCATTCTTAATCGCCTATAGATTATTTCTTTAAAACCTGTTTCAAAGTCGGCTGAATAACAAAAACAAAACCATAACAAACTTTGCAAACAAAGAAGTGTGAAGCGCCCATGTTAGTCCCGGATTTAATTAAACAACCAAAAACTAATTATCTGAATTGAAAGAGATTACGAAGTCTCATTAATTGGCATGTACTGTATATACACAATTCAAAGATATATATACAATGTACATGTACATGTATTGTAATTTAACAATATTTCTCTCTTACTAAAAAGTGTGAGATAATCATATGTACGATATGGCCGCACCTTAAACGTATATCCGATGTCCGCCATTTTCTATTACGAAACGTGACCTTATCGTAAACAAACACAATCTTCCACTGTTTTTCAAATAATTTGCTAAAATGGAATGAATTTTAGCAGGTTGGGTCATAGAATAATCGCAATTCGTAAACGTGTACATGTACATAATCGGAAAAAACAACTTTTTAATAAAAGTAAAACATTTTTACAGGTAAATATTGCGGTGGAATCGCGGTGATTTCAAAATAGATAAGAAGCTCGAAATCGACGACATGTCAATCGCGGTGATAAAATTAGCCCGTAGGCGGTATTGCGGTGATCATATAGGTTGAATTGCGATGATTATCCGCGATGAAAAATATTTGTCCATCGTGGGATCGCGGAAAACGCGTTTTCCGCGTGAGCTGTACTGTACAACAAATCTGCAGCAAACGACTTAGAAAACATCTAGGCATATCTATGAAAAAGCTCTTTAAATGAAAGTATAACTATTGTATAGAGTTGTAAACATTGTAGCAAAAGGATAATGAGCCATTCTTTTGCTTTTTTTTTTTAAAAAAGTCGTCTGCTGCACAGGCGTCAAAAGGCGTCCGTATGTCTACTACCATTTGTGTACCTTTTGTCTTTTGGGAAACGTTTTAAGACCTTTAGGTTTATATTTACCCGCAATTACCTTTCCCAGTTCTCCGGCCCCGGTTTGTGCACTAATAGACCTATCGGAAAGAGTTAACTCTTTAACTCGGTAAGTATTCTTTCCGGCCTTTGCGACACGCGGCATTCGTCTTCGACTTTTGCGATAGATATACTATGGCAGTTTTCCTAGAATACATCTCACAAAGTATTTGACTTCCATTAGAGAAATCTCTAAATTGTTTGGAGCTGTGATGAAACTTATGTTTGGATAGTTATTACAGTGTGTGAAACGGAAATACTTATTTCAAAGTCGATGTATAGATTTGGAGCTCAGACAAGAAAATCATCTATAGAGATATATCGACGTTTAAATACTGCAACTATTTGTCAATTTCCTTTTATGTTTAATTTTATGAAATAAATCACACACTTGGTGAAATTTCATACATGTCATAATAAGTCACGTATTTTCATTACGGTCAGGATCAGGTCAATATTGTTTAGTAATAGTATATATCATATACTTGCCAATTTTCCGGCGAAGAAACATGCATATGGCCATGCGCAGTTCAAACACGGCATATTTAAATTCCGTATTTGACTATGTTAAATACGATACCAAACATAGAAACGTCACTGAAATATGATGTGACGTTATTGAAATATGCTTTTACGTCATTCAAAATGAGGTAGTTGGGCATGGTTTACACATCAATTATAATAACATTTTATGTCTATATAATTATTTAAAATATATAAATTCGTAGTTTTTTCTTTATTCTGTTTCAAAAGTTCTATATAGTATATACTTAAATAAAAATAATGTTGCAGTATCGATACAGGTTTTAGTATTGTCTACTCGGGGCGTGCACATTTTGACATCTCCCTCGACCTTACGTATTGCGAGATATCAACTCTGTCGACGTCCCTCGTATTACAATACTAAAACCTGTATAGCTACTGCAATCTAAAATTCCCTATGTATTGACATTAATATATAGTTACTGTGTGCATATTTGATATGGGTTCCTTCTCTTTACACAGTCCACCGATACTGGTGATTCTGATACAGAAGTTCATAAAAAAGGCATTTTGTAAATGGAGACTTCTGGATACAAGAACTTCAATAGACCAGAATGGTGAAGAATCGGTTAAACGCGTTTTAGCATTGAAAAACAGGTAAGTTCCATAGTGTATTCACTAATAAATGCATCCTCGACAACTCAGTGGATTCGCGTTAACTCGAACATGTCGTTATTCGTACATATCGTTTACCTCGAACCGCTTCCTGAAACATATATGTCTTAACAAAGCTATGTAACAACAGTTCTGATTGGTCATACGATTCTTCTTTGATTGGGTATTACCATTAAATGTTTAAGAAAATAACGAAACTGACTATATGAATAATTAATGCAGTACTCCAGTCAAGTACTCGATAAGTCAATGTTATTTACTCTTCATATCGTTTTATTCTGTTTTCAGGAATTGCTATCACAACCTGTCCTACTTCTTGTTCTTCTTCTACATTATCCTTGGGTTGATAGGCTGCTTGTTGACCATCATCAAATCCATTGTACTAGGGGTGTTTTACCTCGCCAGGCTGGACAGATGTTCGCTGTGTAAAGGATTTGAAACATGGGATCGAGGTTTGTATAATTGATTAATCGGACAAAATATGAGTTTAACGCCATTAGCAAGGGTATTTTAGTTATGCGACTTCGGCAAGTTTGTGTGTTTTCCTTTTTTTCTTGATCCAGTACTCCACACAACATTCTGCAAAGGCAACTGGCAACCTTCACACATATACCATTTAGCTCTTTGGCGAATGATGCAAGTTACAATGGCTTTAAACAATCATCGGTAATATTGAATGACCGAGCCGGGTTCGAACCCAAGACCCATCTAGGCTCATAATGTATTGATAGCCCTCGTCGCTACCAACTGAACTACCCCGGTTCTGCATATTTTTATGTATAACGTATTTGAATACAGTTATTCCATTTGCATATAACTTTACTCTGTAAACTGTTTAGACAAAATATACCAAAAACGCTTGTATTTCTCAGCTGAGTCCATTACTTTTTTGTTCTGGACTTTGTTAACCGACAATGAAAATGTAGTGCATAAGTCATTTAATGCTTATCCACATGTAAACACATTTTGACGTGGCTGTATCAGACGAATGATGATAACATTGTGACAAAAGAAGAACTTAGCCAAATTCACCTTTTGCAACAATGTTTTAAACTCAATACAAAAGTTATACATCCATTTAAAACGAGATCACGAGTTTTGCCAATATGTTTACACAGTCAATTGCCGGAGTCAATTTCTTATTTTCCCACAGACAACAAATATGCAGCAGACGAATTTAATTACACCAACGCACAACTATAGAAAACAAATACATATCTGCGCAGACTATTCTTGTTCTGTTCTGTTCGCGAAGTAACTTATGAGCTCCCAATATTTTTAATTAGACATTTATCGTTTGTAGCATGGATGTGTAGGTAGATCTTAAACGACACTTAAAATCTTGTTACGAATATACTTTGGTTGGTTTTCCTTCATTAACGTCATTTCCGTTCACGAAGTTCCTGTTATCTTATTCTAACTTTCAAAATCATTGTGACGCATCTTCAAAGAAAACCTTTGATAACATTGCAACATAAAGGGACAATAATCATAATCAGCATTTTCTCATATGCCGCAATTTTCTCAACTCAATACATTGATTATACTTTCACTTTTAGAATTTCGATACACTTGCCTATGTATTATAAGGATTTAGATATTAACTTATATTGATCCAAGGGTTCCATGAAAAAGAAGTAATCTGTAAAGTAGTTCCGTTTCCGTAAAATCAACATCTATTGCCACTTCAATCGTATTTGTTCTCAAACAAAACCATAATTCATTCATGCAGGGAAGATTTTGGGTGGTGGGAAAGAGAGCGCATATAACAAACACTTACTTCATATAATTAGCCTCGCTTTCAGATCAGTGCTAGCTGTTCGGTTGTTCGATTATATTTAACACATTCCCTGATAAATGAAATTATAATTATCAAAGAGTGTTGAAAACATTGTGTCGAAAGGAGCCGTTGCATGGTGTATCAAATGTCGAAACGGAGAGAAGCATTCACATTGTTATGGGCCCGACCATGCGAAAAGGTAGAAGGTGGTGAAAGGTGGCTTGTGTGAACAATTAAGATCAAAATCAGCTCTAACAATCGCACAAACTGATCAAGATATATACTGTCAACATATGATCCGTCCCGCGAGTAAACCAACATTGTTGACTCTGCGTAAAGTATCCACCCCGATCTGCATAAGCATGCCGTGCAGGCTAACTCGAACAGAAACTTTTCGCCTATTGTGGATTTTCAGTTTCAGGAATCATTACTCTATACCTCTATCCACCTGAAACGAAATGTCTCCGTCCGGATTGGCCTGCGCGGACTGTGCAGGCTGATCCGGGTCGATACATAACGCAGAAGCCATGATGTTGGTTTTCTCGTGGGACGGCTAATATACATGTTAAATGTTTTTACATACGCCTGTTAGGAGCTTCTGTCATTTTGTTTAGATAATGATTTGACAAGCTTACGAGAATCGATGAACACGACTTATGCAGACGACTTTAAACTTATCAAGTCCAAAATGTAGAAGATCTCTAGTAATGATGGTATTATTATTGAAAAAAGTTTTGAGCAATTTCTCCTTTTGTCACAATGTGTTCATGTCGTATGCTGCAGATGCGTCAAAGGGCGTCTACAGGTGACACAAGAATATATTCCTCGTGAAGAGCAATTTCTCCATGATTTGCCACATTATTTTTCAACTATTTTCGTTAATTATACTTTAATCTATAAAGATTTGGAATATTTTTGCCAACATGTTTTCGAGGCCCGGCCGGGTAGCTCAATTGGTAGCGTATCTGACTCGTGATCTGGAGGTCACGGGTTCGATACCCGGTTGCGGCGACATTCTTTCGGGCGATGTTTTCCTTTGCCTCTCACCTCTGATCTATGTGAGAAAGAAGTCAGTGGCTTCGAAAGAATGTTGTGTAAGTACTGGTGTGGGAAACCCAGGAAAACATGGGTAGGTGCACTGACCGCCGTGATATGACCAAAGCTGTTGAAAGCGGCGTTAAACTCCAAACAAACAAACAAACAAACAAACCAACATGTTTTCGCACTAGTCTGCTGCGGATTTCTTCTTTGTGAGAAAAGGTTAATTTTGTTTCCAGGCTACATGATATACCTCAGTTTTCTATACGTCGAATCCTCCCACAGACACCCCGTAGTTCTAGTCTTCTGTGATGCAGTATACGAGCATGCAAAGGTCGGTCAAGACGATGTAATGATGACACCCGTTATCGAAGATAGTTTGACAGCCGAGGAGGACTCATACACCGGATATGAAACTTTGAGAATGACGTCGATTCGTTTCTCTCCAAAGCGGAAGTGGATTCGTAATAGATGGCTGAAAGCCTATACCTTGTTACGGAATCCAAGTCTTGTGCCTACAGACGAATATATGTATAGTAAGAAGAGTAAAGAATATATTAGAAAGACAAAGGAAACGACAGCTTGAACGGGTTAGACAATGACTCGAATGCACAACAGTTTTACGTCAAACAGAAGGGATTGCATCTGTATGGGAAAAAACTTATAGTTTCCCAAATTCATGCAATCACCTTTCTATTGTATATTTTGACATTATCTATTCTTTTTATTTCTTTTTATTTGTGTTTCAAAAACTTCGAGCTCTTAGAATATAAATAGTTGTTTTATTGAATTCACATCTAGGATTTATAGCGCAGTTATTGTAATTTCCATTGATTGCTAGGGTCGAGGAAATATATTTATTAGTTTTGTTTTGAAGATTACAAACACAAAAAATGAGTAGGAGTTGTTTTCATAGTAAAAAAATATTTACCCTTCGACCTAGACATATGACCCGTGTCAAATCTGCATTAGACGACTTTTGAAAGCATAGAACATGACATTAACTAAGTGTATTTACCCTCGCCGTGCAGACCAGTTAACTGTCTGGCGAGCAAGTATTGAACGAAAACTGGAAATTAATATGTATAGAAATACAGCAAGTTAAATAATAAATAAATAGAAACTATGGTATTATTTTGAAGATTTTGGGGTCTTGGTTTTTTTTTAGATTAAAATAAAATACTATCTTGTAAATGTCTTCTTGAGTGATTCCTTTATATTCCACGATTCAACTAAGAAGATGTACTAACTAAAGGTAACTAAAGACGAAAGAGCAAATATGAACGCAACACACGACGCCTTAATTTGTCGGAAAGGGCGAGAAGATCATTTAAGTAAACATACTATCCGAACAAAACGTAAATATGAAAAAGATGATGATGTATTTTGGAATTTCAAGAAGCGCGATCTGGCAAAAAACTAGAAAAAACGCATTGGTGAAGATATAAAAACAGCCGATATAAATTAAAAAAGTGTTTCAACCCAAGCTTTCACACCTGAAACGACGTCTGTTGCCGAAATAAAGACAATGCTTAAGGATCGAGGTATCGCAACCAAAGTGCGAACAAAAGAAAAGCTTATTGAAATACTTAAATTAGATATGTGATTAACTGCGAATAAAGTTGAAAACATTGTGACAAAAGGCGAAAAAGCTCGTGTTGAGTAATTTATGCTTTTGTCACAATGTTTTCAAAATGGTCTGATGCAGACGCGTCAGAAAGCGTGTGTATGTGGGAAAAGGTTACGATAAAATCCAACTTGCTATGTTGTGAATTAAAAACTAAAATTCAATCATCTCTGTTGACCGCAATTTACAAATATCAGACTTTACCCATAAATACGCATTTTGACGCATCAATAGTTCACGGATTTTAAAAACATTGTATAAATTGGGGACATTAATTGTTAGAAAATTAATGAATGTTTTCCATTCTATTCAATTATTATTTAATTTAGTGCAACACCCATGATTTTCCAAAATTTTGCATACTTATATGTATATCATAAGTCTTATTTGTTTTATTTTTCATCATGGATATGCTTATGTATATACTTGATAACATGGAACGTGTGTAAATAAATACTATTTACAGATGTTTTGGTTTTATCCATATTAAAGGCGTATCCTCTGAATTGTTCCAATGGACAGAATTTTCTTAAATTTTGTCCAGAGCTTCCTTACTCAAAGACTATCTCAAAACAACATTCAAAACAATGGGTCGCGGATCTACTTTTTTTGCTATGCACTCTTTTAAAACCCATATATTTTCCCAGTTTAAGGAAATATAACGGAATGTAGAGAAACAACACTATTTCATAACAGTGAACACAAACACGTACATTTATATATCAACATGTTTTTTATTTCATATTAAAGGAATCAATCATGTGTCAACTTCATCAATATTGACCAATTTTTAAAATATTTCTATTTTAACACTTTATATACAATAATTCAAGATGGCCGCCATGATCAAATTTGTATAAAATTGAACACGGGTACAATACAAAAGTTGGAATTTAAAAAATGATAGTTGACAGATTGTTTTAATACTTTTCATATGAACACCTTATTATAAGGGTTGTTGAAGGAAACAATCTATAGGTCGCGGTGCTAATTACAGAGATATTTCCTATTGAATTATTTCCCTTTATGATTTTTTTTCATAAAATTATCCCAGGAAAATACAATTTTGAATATAGCATTCAATCATTGTATGTGGGAAAAGGTTAAGCAAATAAACCACTAGTTGCTGTACATATTACCAGGAACAATTTTACTGATGTATTTCACATTGGTTAAATAACAAAAATAACAAGATGTGTTTGTGAAACACTGATGCCCCCGAATGGCAACATCTAGGTCAAACTTAAGGTCTCAAGGTCAAAAATGTTGGTACTGACAGAAAGGTCATGTCACAAGGAATACACATGTGAAATATGGTAGCCGTACCTGTTATGGTTCAAAAGTAGTGGTCAAGGTTAAAGTTTTTTTCGACAGACAGACAAAGAGACAAACAGACAGACAGACAGACAGACAGACAGGCCAAACACTAGATGCCCACCGAATCGGTGATTCCGGGGGCATAAAAAGTACCTTTGTAGGAAAAGAAGGCAACAGGTCAATACGAAATCCTCTATGACTCCCTTTCTCACATAAAATCCTGCAGCAGAAATTCAGACAAAAATATGGAAAGTCTATGGTAATGAAGGTAGCATAGAAGAAAAGAGTTGAAAACATTGTTGCGAACATATTGCCCACTATGAGCAAGTTATCCCTTTGTGACAATGTGTTCATAAGTCATCAAGTGCAAATGCCTATAATGCTCTGCAAGTGGGAAAGGGGTATTGCATTTCTGCAAAAAAGAGATTTTGTATAATTTGTTACAAACATACCTAAATAAAAGCTGTGTTCAATGAAGTAAAGAAACTATTGGTTTTCTTCCTTATTACATACAAATTACATTTAAGATGCTATCAGTGTTGTTAAGTAAAAACATAACCCACTAAACTGTCAAACATACAAGGTTACTACAGCAGAAGACTATACAAACATATCTAGACAAAAATATATCTATAATAGTATAACCTATGATGTGGCATCTGATCTTTTTCAAATAAAAAAATCTTATGTCATGCTCAGACTAACATTGGTGGTAATCAACTATATTGTGAGGTTATCAGTTCTAGACACAGAGAAAGTATGAATTCATCAATCTTTCATTCATTTTCTTTTTTTTAAATATAACTTTTGGGGAGACTGGCTAGATATTACCATTACTCATAATAATAAAGTGAGAGTCTAAAACACTGACAAATTGAGTAGACCAAGATCAGAAGACAATACTGCTCTAAGCTGGGTATGCACAGTGTACTCTAAAACATTTTTTAGTTCATATTCCTAGTGTCAACATATTTCAAAATTCATACATCAACCTTCAACAACAAATAATATGGTTTCTGTTTATGATTGGGGTTTCATGCCATTTCAACAGTATTTCAGTTATATCCCATCAACAGTTTGCTTGTACATAATACAATTTCATTAGTTAGGCTATGAAAACGTGCCTTGCCTACAGGCATTCTACCACAACCTGCTGTTGGCAAGAATCAAAACAGGGCTGTTTCCTTGATGCGGTATGTTTCATTTGTTAACTTTTCATAATAAACACATCAGAGAAATGAATTACAGACCTGCCAATGCATGAATGATTGTATCATATATCCAGTGACCACTTGAAAACATCAATAACTCTCTACAATAAACAGCAGTCTGAGCATGCATATGATTTGATCAAGCAGATCAAGTTGCACAGAGGTGTAGGTTGGTCTGAATCTATGCTAGTCACAAATACCTTCAGTCTGGTTCTCAAATAATGACACTCAAATATGCTATTGAAACTGTTTCATTTTGTGCATATAGAAATACAGCAAACAGTGTCTGTACACATATCCACTGGCAACAAATGAAGACTCAGATTACTGAAACATGAAGGTTCACAACATAGAAACAAATTACAGTTTTATGTTATTCAAAATGAACATTTCTTCTGCAAAGTTACTCACAATGTTTATATGTAGAGCATAACAAGCATGGGTGTATTATTTTGAAAGCTGAATGATAGAATAGTTAAAAAAAATGTCATGTAAACAAAAAAATATCTTGGGAAAAATATTATGAGCAAGATGTCAAATCAGTACTAGCAGGGACATAGATACTAGGTTAAGAAAATGTGCCTAGCCCACATGCCCTCCAACATGATCTGCTGTGAGCGGGTAAAAAGGCTGGCACACATAGTTTTACCAGATAAGAGGCATGTTAACCCTTTCCCACATACAACAAATCAGCAGCAGACAACTTTGATAACATTTGGGTAAAAAAGATAGAAAGTCTCTATAAATGTAGGTATGCTTACTGAAAACAGTTGAAAACATTGTGACAAAACTGAAAAGAAGAAATTGCTCAATTTGAACAATTTCTCCTTTTATCACTATTTTTAAAGTCGACTTCTGCAGAAGTAATTTAGCATAAGAAAACGTCTCAGGTCTGTATGTGAGTAACAGTGCTCTGTGAAAACCACCCTGATCTTACAGCAGACTCATGATAGTCAAACAAAGGGAAACAATTGAATAGTTTGATAGGCTCTGCTTTCCAAATGTGTTTGGGACAGTTAGATTTAAAGATCTAGCAAGCGCATATGGATCACACTTATTCTGCATTACAGCCTTACTAAATCACTTTTGAAAATACTTCTTGACTTGAGTAGTTAAAGACATAGACATTCACATTCCTATTATCTTTCTTGGGCACAAGACAGCGCGCCACATCTGGTTCAAAAGGTTTAGGACTATCATGCCAGTTTCTTCAACACTGATGGATGGGCATTGATTCACCTTTACTTTCATGAAACCTACATTGTCTACAGTCTTGAGATCTAAGTCAAAATGCAACACATTTCCCTGACTTGCTCCCCACTAGAGTGGCATCCATTCTATATAGCTCCATCCGATCCACCCTTCTGTGAACCCATGTCATATTTAAATTGAATATATGGAGTCTTGTCTACAGTACTGAAAAATAGAACAAAGAGGTTGATAAATACCTGGCTTTGATATAATGTTAACTAAATCATATTGCAATCTACTTAAGACATATAAACACATGTGTAATAATTTATGACTATGATAGACTATTTTGTGTGTATTTTTTATTTCTAAAGTGTTATTTCATAACCTAAATTGGGACCCCATTCACAATCAAAATACACCTATTTTTTCACAAAAGTAGGCCTAAATTTCATAAAAGCTGACTTTCATCACATTTTGCATGTCACTATTTTCGTAATTGAAAGGGCTCTGGTCACAAAACAGCATACAAAACATACTGATTTCTACAGGCTACATTGACAATAAGTTGGCTTTGTTTTATTGGGGTATTATGCCGTTTTCAACATTATTTCAGTTATATCACAGCGGCAGTTTACTTATTCATGAATCCTTGGTAAAATTCCTTGAAATTTAACTGAATGTGTTCAATTTGATAATATATCAATATAAAAATCAGTTAAATGACTGTCAGATGAACATTTTTTGTAAACTAATAACATCATAGACAATTATAATTAATTTAATAGTAAATTACCTTAACTAAAGTTGCCCCTTTTGCTTGGCTGGTGTCGTTTGGTTGTTTCGACAGTATTCACAGTTCCACATACTATAACGAGCCGTAGCCATGTCTGGTTTCAGGAGAAATATTACTTATGATAGTGTTATTTCACACGGTCTTCACAAACAGGCTGATCTTCCAAGTAAACGAGTTCTAGTCTACAATTCTCCTTCCCGGCATGTTTACCGCTTAGTTTTCGGCGAATCCGATACGATTATCCAGTATCGATGCAAGTTTCCGTCAATCTTATAAAAAGATTGCGATTGCTTTCGCTTTCTGATCTGCACGTTTAAAAGATAACAATCTGCCACTCTTTAGCCTAGCTTGCGCGGACATGATGATTTTACACCGAATTTACACCTTGTTGATATCGTGTTCCGGATATTGACAGTTTCACAATTTAATTGAGCGCAATGAGCTTAAAAGAGCAAAGCACTAAAATGAATCGGAAAGGACATGCGCAAAAAAGATGCGCAGTAACACACCGACGATACGCCTTTAAGCTATAAACCAGTTTATTTGGCTAACTATCCGACACGACTATCCCCGATGCGTTAATTGTTTTATTACCCCGTTCACAGCGTGTGATCAATTATTGGTAAATAACGGAACCTAACGGAGATTAACGAATGAATTGTTTCAGAGCGCAGCTAGGCTTATCGATATTTGATATTTATCTGATGATCAAAATTCTTCGGTATGGTTGCAACAAAATCAACTTTTGTAAAATAACATGTATAGATCTAGTATAGTTTAAATAAAGGACATAATTTTTTGAGAAATTACAAATGCGTTTCAAATCAGACAATTGTAAAATGATCATAAACGATTAAATCCCGATTTAACATAACATAACACACACCATTTTGTACACGATTCAATTTCGAGTCGAAACCAAATTTGGAACAAAAATGGCGGTTCGTAATTACTATGGGAAATTATATGTTGGGACTCGTTCATCGGCGGAGTTCTGCTTTCGCAAAGTATTTAATAATTAAGTTGTTTCATATGTATGGGAAATAATTGTGTTGGACAATTTTCTTATTACATAAAGGTTATCTTTCACATTTAGATAGTACATGTATCATACAATAATTTATTGTACTATTTACACCTGAAAATTCACGATAATATTGTAGGCATACATTGTCTATATTATCAAAGTATTCAGTCCCAAAAATTTCCGCCGCATATGTAAGAATTGGTGTGACCATTGTATCAAAGAGTTTAAAGAATTCCAAAGTGGAAAATATCCAAATTTATGTTGATATGATTTGAGAATATTGCCTTCTTAGTTTGAGCCGCAAGTTTGTATTTTGCAGATGACCACGATAGCTTTGGAGTAAATAACAGGTCCAGATATTCATAATCAAACGTTGTTTTAACTTTAGACCCTTTCAAGTTCCTTTTTTCAATTGGTCTCAATTCTCGACCATTCCTCAAAACCATTATTTCCGTTTTATTGAAATTAACAGATATTCTATACTAATTGCAACATTCCGAAAGATTGTTCAACTGGATATGTAAATTATTTACTGTATCTGCAACATGACTTGTATCATCAGCAAATATAATTTATTCAATTGGAGTAATTGCATCGCTGATGTAAATGCCTTGGCAATTTCTTTTCTAAAAGGTAGACAACTCTTGTGTATACACATTATAAAATGAAGCACTTATTACGCCCCCTTGTATATTTCCAATGTTGCAAGAGAATGATTCAGATCCTTAGTTACCAATTCTCACAGAAGACTTCAAATTTGGAAACATTGACAATAGTAAATTAAGCATTTTTCCATGTAACCCCATATTGTGTAAAGTACTAAACAATTCATCATGATCTATATAATCAAATGTTTTTTTAACAACTACATATAAGACATAAAAACGATCATCTGGTTTACAAATATATATCGGTGTCATACTCTGTGATGTAAATAAATTATTAATTACGTAATATCCCTGACGGAAACCCGCTTCATTTTCATTAATTAAGTAAAATGTATCAACCAATCTCTATAACCTATCGTACACACTGTTTGAAAATATTTTATATAAATAATTTACAAGAGAAAAACATATATAATTACTAGGATTTTCCTACGAACGAGACTTGTACACAGGTAAGACGCGTACCCAGGCATAACGCCAATGCAAACAATTTGTTAGGAAAGGTAAACAAATGCATTAAAACCTGAAGGCTGAGAGTGGTAAAGATTGATTTCGTCCGAAAATGTCAATAAATATGCATTTAGACATAGCTTGTTTGTGTATACTCGATTGTCAACCCAGTTACGCCGTTGTACGAATATGCTAATACTCCACGATTCGAGAAAATGACCAGAGTTCAATACTTGATTAAATAGTATTTCGAGATATGGAGATAACATTTCCCCTGTGTGATTATTAAATTCGGAGGGAATACCATCTATATCTGGTTTTTTACATTTTAACTTATTTATACTTTTCTTCATCTCGCCAATAGACATCGGCTGATTACAAATGTCTTCTTAACGTTTGAAATATCTTGTGAGTCCCACTTTATATATGTTAACTTTATTTGATCATGTTTGTAAATGAGTCCCTTAAATTATGTCAAGGATGTATCACAATTTGTTTCATTTATAACATCATCGTGCGTGTTTGAGTAACTATTACGTTTTAGTACTTTTCAAATTTCAACTGAACTATCTCTACTTTGAGTTAATAACTGTCTTTTACATCGATTGTACTCTTCTTTCTTTGATTTACATATACGTTTAAACAGCTTTATCTTCTAAGTAGTTATTATTATCTCTGTCATTGTTATTTAATCGAAACATTCGTAACAAGGAATATTGATAACTATTGGCATCTTGGCAGTTGTTATCCCACCAAGGCTCGCTGTAACTGCGTACATTTAAGTTTTGAATGCTAACATAAGGTGAAGCTTTGTATAGACCCATTGTCAAATTAATGGTTTCATTTACATTCGAGTTAATCTATGCTTTAAAATGATCTGACTGTAAAGTAAGACTATCTTAGAAAGATTTAACAAACTGATCATGGAATCTGGGTCTCCATTGACTTTTCTAAGGAAGTAACTAATAAAAAACAGACGGCCATGTCAAATTTGAATATCATGAAGGAAACAAAAATCAGTTAAAGATTTCCCGAATGTATTATACCTGTTGATATATTTATTATTACGTGAATACTCGAAAACATCTGAATTATAGTCTACATCGGCATTATAAATATGTTCGAAGCTGTCATTAGGGATGTAATCTAAGAAATCCTTTGTACGGGCATTGACATCTCCTACAAAAAACAAACTGCAATTCGGATTGTCATGCTTTATACATTCAATATTACGACTAAGTGCCAAAATACCATTCTTTTCTTCACTGTGATCATATATGTTAGACCATTTCGGGGATACGTAAGTGATGACAATTGTAATATCGGAAATGGACAAAAAATAATCAAAATTCATATAAAATACTAAGCAATCTTTAAAATCTAGATATACAATTATCGTGCAAACAACCAGTTCTTACAGGTACGCCTATACCACAACTGTTCCTGAAAGAATACTACACAATCTTTAAAATATCCATATATTCTAGATATAAAACTATCTTGCAATAAAGTAGTTCTTACAGGTATGCCTATACGACAACTGTTCCTGATAGAATAGCGAGGTCTCTGCCTAACTGTATCAAATCAAGTAAAACATATCTAACATAATCACTCCATGTTTCCCCAATACCTATAATTTCATAGTTCGTCACAAAATGCTTAAGTTTGTGTTAGCAATTTCGTAGCTAATAATAGAATGTTGGCCTTGACCCAAACGGGTATTGGGAATTTCTGTTGTCCGTCATGGGTGGTTATTTCGCCGTCCGATTGACTCGATTCGTATAGCTCGGTCAGTTTACGTTTCCTTGAATAGCCTATGCGAGTAATCATCATGTTTATAGACATCATTAATTGGCTTATCGTAGCTAATAAGGGCATATTATCCATTTTCCCTCGTTTCGACTAATTTCACCTCATGAACCGAAATACCAGATTCACCATTTAACATTTCCCTGGCCTTATAAAGCTGCTGACCTACTTACACGACAATGGCGCTTTCTTAATATGTTGAGGTGTCAATTGTTTTGTATTTGTGAGTTGTATAATGTTCATGCAAATATTCAGAGAATGAAATTAATATATATGGTTATAGTGAAGGATCAGATAAGACTGCTAAACTAGTGAAGGATCAGATAATACTGCTAGCCTCACAATTCATTGCGTGCAACAGAA
Source organism: Serripes groenlandicus (assembly GCA_031761405.1). Lineage (NCBI taxonomy): Eukaryota > Metazoa > Mollusca > Bivalvia > Cardiida > Cardiidae > Serripes > Serripes groenlandicus. The sequence continues at coordinate 34,210,970 of JASEVX010000010.1, forward strand.
CCCACTAGTGGATTAAACCATTTCCGGTTCAAAAACAAATTCAAATAATCAAAACCAAATGTTAACATATATACTCAAAATCAAATTATTGAAAAGATAATAAAATAAATAGTTGACAAAATATAACTATAACATATACGGTAAATGTGCTAGTTAGCCTAGTCGTCAGAACTTCCAAAAATCCTTTCGAATACTTTTCAGCGGTAACGTTAATCAGGAATCTAAGTATTAGAGAACTTCATTCTAGATTCCAGCGTAAATACATCAGATTCTCAACCGAAATAAACCATAACAACCCCAATTTTAAAAGACAGTATAAGATAGTCAAGTTCAAGTGATAACAAATACTCCAATAGAGAATCAAATAATTAAAATGAAAGCCATTTTTTATAAAGATGAAACGCTTCAATTGTAAATAATTCGGTAGCTTGTTTATCGATTTTTAATGATTTCATAAATTAACTCGATACAGTGACGGAGTCCCGCTAATGTAACTGTTAATGGTTAATATATTCGCTTGTCACGTCTGGAGACTAGGGTTCGATTCCCAGTCTCGGCAGATTTGTAAGTATATTATAACTATCTTTTTCATTTTTGTCTTATAAATTGCTTATATCAGTGGTGCAATTATCATTTGACACCGATACAATAAACTCCTTCAAAATGTTGGTATTTAAAATGATTTCAAAAGCGATGGATTTAAAACTTTTCACCTATGCGTAGTGAAACACTTCAATAAATTGATTAATTCGCTTGTATGGTGTTTTACGTCGCTTTTAACAATATTTCAGTTATATCACGCTGAAGAAAATGCAGGTAACACAGGGTTTTATTTCTGCTTTGATGGTAGGAATGGACTCTAAATATATTTATTATTGTGATTTTGATATGACATCTATATGTGTTAATTGCATACAAATCACGGCTAAATTACATTGTAAAAGGGTGTTAAAAGGGTGTGTTAGCAGAAACTACCCAGATAGCAGATGTGCATATGTGTGTCAAATATGAGTATACTGATAGACCACCATATTTTGCGTTCAACTCCGTTATCATTCAATATATGGACATAACAAAGAACTGTTGTAAAGTGTTCAAGTTAGACTTTTGGGATCAGTAAATCCATATCCAAATGTAATCTGCAGTTAACCCTATGCTGTGAGTAATATCAGTGTTTTGATTCAGTCATATCACGGCTGCCAGTTCATCTACTCATGTGTTTCCAGGCATACTTTCCTAGCAACTGGCCCATTTCCACATAGACTGTTAATTCATTGGAGGAAGACGAATAACGCATTTAACAGTCATTTTTGTCAGACATCGGAAAGAATGTTGGCCGGGCTGGGTTTGAACTCACAGCCCCTGGATTGAATGTGTTAAATAGCACATCAGGTGAAAGGTTAATGGTGAACATAATAGGTATCACTGAAACCAACTGCAAAAAGTGTCACTACTACTTTGACCGTTGGAAATGGTTTTAAGTTATGCTCGATCACCTTAATAATATGGTACAAAAACAAAAATACAAAAACCGAACAATTGCAAAATCACTGCACCTATGCACCTATGGAAAAGCAAATCACATTGACCGGATGTAAATGGAGGGGCTGAGAGACCGCTTTTCTTTTATAAACAATCTGGCAAATTGAGACACTGCTAATAATGAGCAATTTACACTTTCGTCAAAAGGTTTCCAACTCTTTTTAGCCGTCTGTTGCAGATTTGTTGCAATTGGAAAATGGTTGGAAATAGCTTCTTCACTTGCTGCTAAATTTAAGGGATATCATCCCGATTTTCCAAAACGTTCCGGTAGTAAATTCAGTTTTCCTAGATACATAACTGAAATCGTGTTGAAAACGGCGTAAAATTCCATTCAGAACAGCTAGCAAATACAAAACTGAAATCCACCTTCGGGAAATCAATGTTTTTAATGTAATTTATATACAATTCTAAAATCGGATTACATTATGTAACTACTACGTTTTAAAACAAAGCTGGCTTACAAAGTGTTTGTTTTTATTGACAACTATCTATTTTCCGATTACATAGATATACAATGTATATAACTTGTAAATACAATCTTGATGATTCATAAACTGAGCTGTCCCGCTTAAGCATGCCGCGCAGGAGGACATTCAAAACCCATATGGTCAAAACCTATATGGACAATTTTGTTTACTACTATGACAAATTGACAAAAATAAATCATATGTGTTTTGACCATATGAGTTTTGACATACACTCTGCCATGCAGGCTAAACCGGATAGACACTTTTCGCCTCCTGGAAATTGTGTGTGTTCAGGAATAATTACTCCATACCTCTATCCCCATGAGACGGAATCAGTCTCGAAATGAGCTGGTTGATCTGGGTCGATACTTTACGCAGAGGCACAACTGCTGAATATCTGACAGAAAATATAATTGCGTGCACAGGAGAAATTACTCATTGTAAGCAATTTCTCCTTTTCCAATAATGTTTTCTTAAACCTTTTTTTAACATCTGACAGTAGACTAGCAACAGTTCTAATATTTGTAATAATTGTTGACAGAATATATCATTGCATGAAAGGGAGAAATTGCTAATTATGAGCATTGTCTCTTCTCCCACAATGTTTTCCTTTCGCTTTTTTCAAACATCTTCACACAGTTATGCATAATACGTTAAATAATATTGCAAAGCGAAACAAGTATTAGCTAAATTAAAAGAAAATCCTTACAATATCAAGAAGATACAATAATGCTCTGCTAGTTTGTGTCTTTTTTATATTTGTAGACTTAGACATATTGATTTGCATTGTATTTTGGAAAATGTGTTGCTTTTTATCCTGTTTCTTGTTGTCCGTTGTTTTTTATCCTGTTTCTTTTTATCCTACAATCTGGAAAGTCATTGCCGGAACGTATAAATTTTAATCATTTTACAAATCATACAACAGTAAGATTATAAGATACCAATGAAAATAATGTTTTATAACAAAAATTGATAATAACAAACTTGAACAGATTGAACATAACTTTAAAACATGAATAGAAACGAAACAGACCATTTCAGAAATATTAAATGGCATCGTAACTGAAATACAACAGGTTTAATAATGAAGCGCGTATCAAACATCTGGAGGTTGTAAAACAATTAAAAATTATAAAGACAAGAATTAACAAAAACCCTGATTAAGCAAGAGTTGTAAAAATAAGAGAAATCTATACAATAAAACGAGTATAAGCTATTATAAATATAAAAATGAATATTATAAGAGAGACGTTTCTTTTCAGTATATTTTTGAATAATCTCGAATATTACCTATCATCAATACATATTAAAGTAGACTTGCAAGAATATGATTGTAGATTTAACTCCCTTTTAAGGATTTTAATTCTAATATATACAGTTTGATTCAGCGCCAATGAGTACGATTTCCAAAATAGTTTAAATTATTTTCAATCATACTGTGAGAAATATTAAACATTAATGTAATCAAAACAAAATCTTTTTTGTTGGTAAATAACGTTCAAAAGAAAACAGAAAAATCAAAATCGGAAGATAAATATTAGAGTATACTGATGAATACCAATATTAAGGTATTATATTTATAAAACATGGAAGCTTCACTAAAACAAAATTGTATATAATAGAAAAAGCTCAGAGGCTATGTACCCTTTTCTACGAAAACCTTAAAACTTAGCTTGATATACAAATTGATCTATACAATAAAAACCTTTCGACCTATACTAACATATAGCAATGACATTTGGGAATATGGCAATTTAGAAAACATAGAAAAAATTATACAATTCATTATTATAATTCATCATTTTATATGGTTTATAGGGAAACCGGACAATTCCCAATACATGTTAATGTTAAATAGATCTGATTACAATATTAATGCTTGCAATATCAACCCGTGCAATATCGACGGATACTAAAAAGAAGGAAAATGTCAAAGTATCCGTCGATATTGCACGGGTTGATATTGCAAACATTGATATTGCACTCAGATATAGTTCACGTGCTGCTAACGACGGAACTATTTCCATACAGTAACGTTACAAAGCGATCTCATCCAACCTTTGATGATTCATAGACAAGCTAACTTTTTCTTCTACTTTGTTACTGGCTATGGCAATCGATGCCATCAACATTATAAAAACAACCAATTAGGCATATTTAAAAATGGAAATGAAATAAAAAAAAAACATCTGTGATGGTTTGGGCTGTGTTTGAATGCAGACGGGACTTGAATCAGTCTAGAAATGGAAGGAAAATATCAAAATATACAATAAAGACAGATACTGTATCTTTTTTTCCTTATGAAAATTGAAGGAGTAATATCAAAGTGTACACGTGTTTAATTTATTTCATATGTATGGGACAATATTCAGTTGGAATCAAGGACAAAACTCTGCCCACAGGGACTTGTTCCTGTATGACTTAAAAAAATATATGATGCTATAGGATCATATTTGTTTCCATACAGTGACGTTACACAGCGCTCCCATCCAACGTTTGATGAGTTTAAAGACCAGTTAACAAAAACTCTTTTCAAAATATGATACACTTTAATCAAAATCGTTACACATTTTATTGCATCATTTTGGTTCTCAGATTTATTTTCAAGTCGAAAAAATCGGAAAACCAAAATGGCGCCGCCGTATATGATAGGTTATTGCATCAATATTGGTAAGTATTGTGTTGGACGATTTCCTTCGGCTTAGTTATCCGATCTTGCAAGGGCAAAATTCTGCCGAAGGTACGAGTCCCAACACAATAGTTTCCCATAACCATAGAATAACCTTTTGGTTGTATAATTTTGATATTTGCTATTTAAACTGTGTCGTTTTGTGTGTTTTAAACACGTGAAGAATACATTTAGCAAATAAAGTATTGCTTTTAATTAAACATTTACTATTTACCGTGCAATTATTGTCCTGACGATGGTTACTATGATCGTGGAAAATCTAAAAATCGCCATTATTGTTCCTCGTTTGGTTTCGATTCGAAATTGAATCGTGGACAAAATTATCTGTAACGCTTTTCTAACATATTCTTTTATTAAGAACTTATCTATCATCTTTTTCCGGTAATTATGCCTGGATATGTATGTTCTTCATGCCGATTTTGATTCCTCTTTTGACCTCAGAGAATGTTTAACAAAGCGAACACACATCTTCCATTCGGCGTTGATAAACTTCACATCGGTTATTGACAAAAATAATCAGAAGACCTCCCTCTGACCTTCCTTAACCATTTGCATTCATCCTAGCAGTTATTAAATCAACCTTGATTTTTTTATCATGTGTAATTGAGATACACTTATATAGATCGTCATCGACTTTCAAAAACAACTGGACATATAGCGTGTGGCAAACCGGCAAAATGTGTACAGTCTACAAATACCAATTAAATGAAATGTACGTCACATTATTACGTCAGAAATTACGTATGTATTCAAAGTTTTCACACTCGGACAACGCTATAAAAAGACTGGATTTTGTCTATCGATTTTTCATAGCGTGTCATTTATACAAATTGGATGGGAGGTCTCTGTTACGTTTTTGTCATGAAAAAAATACGTTCTTAGCAGCAAGTGAACAAGATATCAGTGCAATATCGATTCGTGCAATATCGACCGATAATATTGCATCATTTTTTCAAATGGAAAAAAAGGAAGAAGCAATATCAAAGTATACAATGAATATATTTCCCCAACCCTAGCAATCATCAGAAATGACAATAATCAATCGTAAAGGTGAATGTATCAAAACAACTCTTTATATTCTTAATGCTCGAAGTTAAAAACAAAAAACAAAAACAAAAGGATAATGTCAAAATATACAATAAAAACATTATTGCATGATTTGGGGAAACTACTTTTCTCCCTTAATGATGCAATAACCTGTAATATTAACTTTCCCTTGTGTTTGATGTAAACTGTTTTACATCCGATTCGTTGTCTAACCCTTTCTCGTTGTCGTCTTCTTTGTCTTTCTAATAGTCTATACACTTCTTACTATATTCTATATTCGTCTGTAGGCACAAGACTTGGATTGCGTAACAAGGTATAGGCTTTCAGCCATCTATTACGAATCCTCTTCCGATTTGGAGTGAAATTAATTGACGTCACTTTCAACGGTCCAGATCCGGCGTTAGAGTCCTCCTCGGCTGGCAAACTATCTTCGATAACTGGTTGCATCATTACATCGTCTTGACCGACGTACTCGTATACTGCATCACAGAAAGCTAGAACTACAGGGTGTCTGTGAGACGATTCGACGTATAGAAAACTGAGGTATATCGTGTAGCCTGTAAACAAAATTAACCCTTTCTCACATGGAACGAATCTGACACAGACTGGTTCGAAAATAATACAATACAATACAATACATTGTTATCACATTCAGGCAGATTTACCTATAGTAAATAACAAACAAGTACACAATTTACAAAACGTAATCCCTTTACGAAAAGCAGAAATAAAAGGAATAATGAATATTAATAAATCGTTCCGATATTATGACAATGCAAACAATGGCTATAACATATTGAAAATCTTTATAAATTAAAGTATGATTAATGAAAAGAGTTGCAAGTAATGTGGCAAATGGAAAAATTGCTCATCACGATGAATATCTTCATGTGCTACAATGTAATTAAATAGTCATCTGTCGCCGATGTGTCAGAATGCGTCTGCAAGTGGGAAAGGCGTTCACCGATTCTCGTAAGCCTGTCTGTGGGGGAAAAGGCACAAGTTGAAATTTATGAAGACTGTTGGTTCAGATCAGCCTGTACATCTTCGATGTCAAATCATAATCTACACTAAATGACAGAAGCTTCTAACAGGCCTTTGTAAGTACATGTTATGTGTTTACAGTATATTTCTTGATCAGTTTGTGTGATTGTACAGACTGACATAGATCTTAATTGTTCACACAAGTAACCTACATCAACTTTTACCCTTTCGCATAGTCGGGCCCATACAAAGGTGAATGCGTCTTACCGTTTCGACATGTGATACACACTGCAACGGCTCCTTCCGCCACAATGTTTTCAACACTATTTGATAATTATATTTTCATTTATGAGAGAAAGTGTTAAATATAATGTTCGCCAATCGAATAACCGAACAGCGAGCACTGATCTGAAAGCGAGGCTTATTCTATGAAGTAATGTTCGTGATGTCAGTTCTCTGTCCCACCTCCCAAACTCTTCCCTGCATGAATGAATGATAATCTTGTTTAAGAACAAAAAAGAACGAAGTGGCAAAAGACGTTGCTTTTACGGAAACGGAACTACTTTACAGATTTCTTCTTTTTCAAGGAACACTTGGGTCAATATTATACAATTATGGACTTTTCAGCTGTTATACATGATGTGATATGCACCACAAAAATCATTAATGATTTTTTTGGTACATATCAACATCATGTATAACAGCTGAAAAGCCCATAACTGTTTTATTATATAAACCTCAAAGCGCGTTGGTGGCGGTTCATTTTCCATTTTGACAGTTATTGTCATTTGGAAACACAGGAAATGATCGATGGAAGTCAAACGCTTGATTGTATTTAATCATGATCATCCAAACGAGCTTCGGAAGTTTCCGTGGTCATTCGCAACGCGCCTCGGAAAATTCCGTAGCGTACGGATAATGGCGAATGATATTAATAGGCGGCTCATGGGATTCCCCGGTATTCCCCTGTTACTATTTATAAAACTGGTGCATATCAGAAAAAAACGGTGCATATCGCAAGATATTTTTTCTATAAAATTACTTTTAAGCCAATGAAAAAGCGTCTATTTATAGGTTATATAATAACAGTTAATAACTTAACCCTTATCCATATATACAATAAACTTGCAGCAGACGACTTTAGGCAAGTGTATCAAAACTGTAAGTGTAAAGTTTAATCAATGTATTGAGTTGGGAATATTGAGACAAAAGGAACAAATGCTGATTATGATTATTGTCCCTTTATGTTACAATGTTTTCAAATGTCGTTTGCTGAAGATGCGTCATAGTGATTTTTAAAGTGGGAATAACATTACAGAAACTTCGAGAGCGGACTTTTAAGACTTTAAGTGCCGTTTAAGATCTGCCTACACATTAATTTTACAAACGATAAATTTCTAACCGAAAATCTTGGGAGCTTCTTTAGTTACTTTGCGAACAGTATAGAATAAGAATGGTCTGTGCAGATATGTATTTGTTTTCTATATTTGTGCGTTAATGTTTTCAAATTCGTCTGCTGCAGATTTGTTGTCTTTGGGAAAATAAGAAATCTCCGGTAATTGACTTTGTAAACATATTAGCAAATCTCGTGAACTCTGTTTTAAATGAATGTATAACTTTTATATTGAGATTAAAATATTGTTGCATAGGGGAATTTGGCTAATGTCTCCTTTTGTCGCAATATTATCATCATTCGTCTGATACAGCCGCGTCAAAATGTGTTTACATGTGGAAAAGAATTAAATGGCTCCAAACTGAGAAATACAAACGTTTTTGGTATATTTCGTCTAAACAGTTTACAGAGTAAAGCTATATCTTAATGGAATAACTGTAGCCAAATACGTAACACATAGAAAGATGCAGAACCGTGACAGTTCAGTCGGTAGCGACGAGATTCGAACCCCGGCTCTCCCATTCATTCTTTTCGATGATTGACTAAAGCCAATGAGCTAAATAGTATATGTGTGAAGGTTGCCAGTTGCCTTGGCAGAAGTTGGCTTGCTAACGGCGTTAAATTCATATTGTTCGATTAATCAATCATACAAACCTCTGTCCCATGTTTCAAATCCTTTACACAGCGAACATCTGTCCAGCCTGGCGAGGTAATACACCCCTAGTACGATGGATTTGATGATAGTCGCCAAGCAGCCTACCAACCCAAGGACAATGTAGGAGAAGAACAGGAAGTAGGACAGGTTGTGATAGCAGTTCCTTAAAACAGAATGACACGACATGAAGAGTAAATAACGTCGACTTATCAAGTACTTAACTGGAGTACTACTTTATTCATTCATAAAGTCAGTTTCGTTTTTCCATTAAACATCCAATGATAATTCCCAATCAAAGAAAATTCGTAAGAACAATCAGAACTGTTGTAGCATAGCTTTGTATAGACAGGTCTGTTTTAGGAAGCGGTTCAAGCTAAACGATGTGTACGAGTTACGACATTTTCGAGTTAACGCGAATCCACTGAGTTTTCGAGGATGCTTTAATTAGTGAATACACTATGGAACTTACCTGTTTTTCAAAGCTAAAACGCTTTTAACCGATTCGTCACCGTTCTGGTCTATTGAAGTTCTTGTCTCCAGAAGTTTCCATTTACAAAAAGCCTTTTTTATGATCTTCTGTATCTGAATCACCAGTATCGGCGGACTGTGTAAACAGAAAAATACCCACATCAAATATGCATACAGCAACTTTATTCGAGATGTCAATGCATAGTTAATATATTGTTGCAGTAGCGATACATGTTTTAGTAGTGTACTACGAGGGACGAAGACATTTGATATCTTGCACTACTTAAGGTCGAGAGAAATGTCAAAATGTGTACGCCCAACCTGTATCGCAACTGCACAATAATGTTCCTGTTATAATATACTATGTTTAACTTTTAAGACAGAATGAAGAAAAAACTACAAATGTCTATATTTTAAAAAAAGAAATAACATAATTTACACATGAAATATAAAATACCCAACTACCTTATTTTGAACGACGTAAACAATTATTTCAATGACGTCACATCATATTTCAGTCACGTTCTATTTCCATATTTGGTATCGTATTTAACCCAGTTGTTCAACAGCCTTGTTTGCATTGCGCATTACGATCTGTATGTATTTGCGCCGGAAAATGTGCAGGTATGAAATAAATACTATTACTCGACAATATTTAACTTACCCTGACCGTAATGCGAAAACGTGCATTATAATGACATTCATGAATTGTCATCAAGTGTGTGATATATTTCATAAAATTAAATATAAAAAGTAAATGACAAATAGTTGCAGTATTTAAAAGTCTATATATATATATACTTAGATGTTTTTTTCATCTGAGCGTGGAATATATAGATCGACTTTTAAATAAGGTGTTTCACATGCTGTAATTATTATCAATGGAAATTCTCTATTTGGGAAAGTATAATAATCGAATAGATTTGAAATTATTGTGGCAAATAGAGAAAACTGCTCATTATGAGTAATTTCTATTCTTGTCAGAATGTTTTCAAAAGTCGTCTACTTCATGGGCGTCACAAATCGTCTGTTTGAGGGAAAAGGTTAAGGTGGGTTTTCCTAGAGCACAGCTCATAGGTGTATGCCCTGCATGTTAGCTGTGCCATGCACAATAGGGTCTAGTTTCATTCCCGTACGGGCACTGCATGAAGGACTACTGACGTTGTTTCAATTAGGCTGATTTTACGTATTTTCCGTCAGCAGTAATATAATTGTATGGCCCTTACTAAATGTAGGTGGACAGTACAGACTAGATAGTGAGACGGTTATGGTTGATAAATAAGCGGACAGTACAGACTAGATAGTGGCACTGTTATGGTTTATATAAAGACAGACAGTACAGACTAGATAGTGAGACTGTTATGGTTGATATATAGGTGGACAGTACAGACTAGATAGTGTGACTGTTATGGTTGATATAAAGGCGGACAGTACAGACTAGATAGTGAGACTGTTATGGTTGATATATAGGCGGACAGTACAGACTAGACAGTGAGACTGTTATTGCTGATATATAGATTGGAGTTAAACGATCTTTCAACGGTATTTTAATTTTATCACGGCGACCAATTCACCTGATGCGTTTTGCCGGGCTTTTCTTGTATAAGTACTCTCTACGATATTCTTCCCAGGTAACTGGCTACCGTACCACATATACTTGTTAGCCCTCTATTTGAGACGAATGATTCTTATCACACGGACTGTTATCAATCACCGCGTAAATATTAAATGACCGAACCGTCACGGTTTGAATCCATGATCCATGGATTGATACTCGTAAACCTCGTCATTACCGACAGAGCTATCACGGCTAGACTTTAGTGAGACAGCATGTATGAAACGGTTTACCCGAATATTTCCTGTTTGAATGTAGACCGAGAAACTCAATTCGCCAAACGCGGTCTATGTAGCTTAATCGTATACGGGTAATTGTTTTCAGACAAGTACTGGTAATTGTTTTAGGCCAACTACTGGTCATTGTTCTAGAAAAATACTGGTAATTGTTTTAGGTCAAATACTGGTAATTATTTTATCAAATACTGGTAATTATTTTATCAAATACTGGTAATTATTTTATCAAATACTGGTAATTATTTTATCAAATGTTGGTAATTGTTTTTAGGACATGTACTGGTAATTATGTTATCAAATACTGGTAATTGTTTTAGGGCAAATACTGGTAATTATTATATCAAAAACTGGTTATTATTTTATCAAATACTGGTAATTATGTTATCAAATACTGGTACATGTAATTGTTTTAGGACATATACTGGTAATTGTTTTTATCAAATACTGATAATTGTTTTAGAACATATACTGGTAATTGTTTTAGAACATATACTGGTAATTGTTTTTATCAAATACTGATAATTGTTTTAGAACATATACTGGTAATTGTTTTAGAACATATACTGGTAATTGTTTTATCAAATACTGATAATTGTTTTAGGACAAATACTGGTAATTGTTTTAGGACAAATACTGGTAAATGTTTTAGGACAAATACTGGTAATTGTTTTAGGACAAATAATCCTTATGAGAAAAATAACTATCAATGGAAGTACATGTACATCATCATAATATGTAGTTGACTCTTAATTCGATATTAATCGAAAGGAAGCAATACATGAGTTATCGGCGTGTTCGAGTGATCGCGGGATTATTCGAAATACATTTATGTATTTTCAGTTTTTCCAATTCGTTTATGACGAAAAGAAAGCCATTGATAGCATAATATTAAGAAAATAGCGCAGTAGTTCTAATTGTTCTTCTGAGCAATCACAACAGCTTTTACGCTTCTTTCAATAGACAGACACGTCACATGAATTGGTTCGATTTAAACGATATATCCGAATTATCGCATGTTCGAGATATCCCGAGTCCACTTCATCTCTTTGCAAGATATTCAAGATCAGGTAAATCTGTGAAGTAGTTTTTTTCAAACACTTACATTAAGTTAAGTACGGGTTGCAGGAAATACCTCGGTACTTCACCAGTTAATGGTAGCACTATAAACAACGCCAGTAGAACTCCTACGATGAACAGGGCCAAAAACAAGATGATGTAGGCTGTAAATGGAAAACAATAATTCATATCTCCTTTATACGTAAAGGAAAACATGTGCGTGAAACTAGTGAGGCAGTTTTTCCAGTAATACCGGACACATAGGAATATCAAAATAATCATGTTGTATTGCCTGATCAGACGGCGCTGATGCGCCCGGCTGCCCCTGCTCTATTCTGATAACACAAGCTTTATACAACCGGTTCCCGCAGTCAAGGGGTTACCAGTCCGTTCGACAATGGAAGCATGTGTTAGAAATCTTTTCAGATCATAACAAATATGTACTACATATTACAAATCTGCATCAAACCCCTTTGAAAACGTCTAGGCTAAATATAGAAAATCCAAAACAATGGGAATATTATTTCATATAATATAAAAGCATTATGAATAAGTTCGCATATTGCCACAATGTGTCTCAGGCCGTATGCTGCAGATATGTCAGACTGCATCTGCGTGCGGGGAAAAATGATTGAGCCTTTCTACGAGGAAATAAACATTGTGTAAAGTATCGACCCGGATCAGATTAAGCATGTAGCGCAGGCTAACCCGGACAAACACTTTTCGCCTCCTGTGGATTTTCTGTTTCAGAAATCATTACTCTATACCTCTATGCCCTAAGACGGAATATGTCGGCCCGGATTGGTCAGCGCAGGCTGATCTAGGTCGATACATTACGCAGAGGCCATACTGTTTGTTTTCTCGACGGACGGCGTAAGTGTAAGATGTTGCACATAATTAAATGTATCAGGTAATTAAACATTATGTTGCATGGTTCTCGAATTAAAAGATAATTTAAATGGCATTTGTTTAAAAGGTCAAAATACTTACCCATAGTATGTAGACATTCTGTGACCCGGCAGACTTAGTACAGACTTAGAAACTTAATGGCTAATATACTCACCCCATAGGATGTAGACAATATGTGACCTGATATAGTACAGACTGTAAAACTTTAAAGTCAATGTACTCACCCTATAGTATGTAGGGTATTTGTGACCCGGCATCGTAAACACTGTAATACTTAAAGGTCAATATAGTCACCCTGTAGTATGTAGGGAATATGTGACCTGGCATAGTACAGACTGTAATACTTAATGGCTAATACACTCATCCCATAGGATGTATACAATATGTGACCTGGCATAGTACAGACTGTAAGACTTAAATGTCAATATACTTCCCCTATATTATGTAAGTAATCTGTGACACGGCATAAAACAGAGAGTAAGACCGAAAGGTCAATATACCCAGGAAATATATAGGGAATTTGTGACCCGCCATCGTACACACTGTAATACTTAAGGATCAATATACTCACCCTTTAGTATGTAGGCAATCTGTGACCCGGCATTGTACACACTGTAAAACTTAAAGGTTAATATACTCACCCTATAGTATGTAGGCAATCTGTGACCCAGCATAGTACAAACTGTAATACCTCAAAGACAATATACTCACCTTATATCATGTAGGGAATCTGTGACTTGGCATAGTACAGACTGTAAGACTTAAACGTTAATATACTCACCCTATAGTATGTAAACGATCTGTGACCTGGCAGTGTACAGACTGTAATACCTAAAAGACAATATCGTCACCCTATAGTACGTAGACGATCTGTGATCTGGCATTGTACAAACTGTAAGACTTAAATGTTAATATACTCACCCTATAGTACGTAGGGAATTTGTGACCCGGCATCGTACACACTGTATTACTTAAAGATCTATATAGTCACCCTATAGTATGTAGGCACTATGTGACCTGGCATTGTACAAACTGTAAGACTTAAATGTTAATATACTCACCCTATAGTACGTAGGGAATTTGTGACCCGGCATCGTACACACTGTATTACTTAAAGATCAATTTAATTACCCTATAGTATGTAGGCACTACGTGACCTGGCATTGTACAGACTGTAAGACTTAAATGTTAATATACTCACCCTATAGTATGTAGACAATTTATGACCCGACAAAGTACAGATTTTAAGAACTTATGGTCAATATACTCTCCCTATAGGATGTAGACAATCTGTGACACGACATAGTACAGACTGTAATACATACTGGTCAAAATACTCACCCCATAGGATATAGGCAATCTGTGAACCGGCATAATCCAGACTGTCCGACTGTAATAATAAATTAAGTGTATCATTTATTTTGTTATTTATGCCAGGCCAATGGAAAGCAGAACTCAGATTTACAATCTGCTCTGTTTTTTATTTAGTTATAAACGTTTTTTTGGCTTTACCAAAAGCTGACAATAAAAGTAAGCATGTATTCCTTATTGCCATTGGCTTCATAAATTCGGAATTTCAAAATGTTAGTTTTCATGTGACATGGACTGTTTATGTCAATATCGTTTTTGTTCATAAACTCTTTTCCGATTTTATCTGTTGAAAACGCGAACCGAATTTCTTTAACACAAAGACAATAAGTCAAATTGATTCAGGTAAAACATGTTTGAAATCGCCGGCAATAAATATATCAAAAAATGTTGTTATAAATGAAAAAATAGAAATGATAGTTTCATTATAGTTGTATGAAGTGTACTGGTGTGTGAAAACCAGGAAACACATGAGTAGGTGAACTGGCCGACGTGATATGACTGAGAAAATGTTAAAAACGGCGTTAAACCACAATCAATCAATTTATTATAGTACTGTAGTACAATCTTTATTCAAGATATTTAAAAAGCATACACCTCCAATAAGCCCAAAATGTTGACAAATTAAAATGAAAAATATAAGATAGGGAGATATAAACATTTAAATAGCATAATTGTCCTATTTTAATTCAACTAATTTGACATAGCCTATCAATGGCCCACACAGATTTTCCATAAACAATTATCAAAAATATAAAAGTTGGCCAAGTGATAAACATTGGAATCCAACATTAATGACGTAAACAACAGGAAATATATCACCGGAAAATGAGATCGATGACGATTTAGACAAACTTTTAAAAAGACCATTATGTGTATGTAATGATCGTGTGACCAAGGTTATTCACTTTAACATCAAGATGTTTAATTATTAAACCGTGTTCTGCGAATCCCGGTAGCCCTGTCGGTAGCGACGCGGTCTGTCAATATAAGGGTTATAAGGACTAACAGATTATATGAAAAAACAGCCAGTTGCCTAGAGAGATTGTTGAATAGGATTCTGGTGTGAGAGAGCAAGAAAGCACATGATCACCGTGATACGACTGACAAAACAGCTTTAAACCCTCATCAATCTCAGCAATATTAGGATGTTATTAAACATGTGCGTAGTCAGCCGGAATATACGCCAGTTAGTCGCATACAGATTCAAGAAACTTATCTCAACTAGTGTTCTTTCGATAATATAAGCCTGTATGCCCTGGCAGATTTTGTTGAACTATACTTGGATTTTACACAGAGCACGACAAAACTGGTAATTGTAAGAGCGGAGGCTAGTGGGACGCAGAATCCCAAAACTTGTATGTTCATGCCTCAACTGTAAGGCGTTTTCTTTTGTTTACAGGGTTTACTGGAGAGACGCTATACAAAAACAAAATTTCTATTTTTGTTCAGATGCAACATACAAATCCTTAAGTGCAATCAAAGGGGGTTGGGTTTGATTTTTATTATAAGTATGTGTTTGTTAAGAAGGTTTATCAGTAAGACAATAAAGTATGGATCAATATTAATTAGTGAGTCTCTTCAACAAATCAATTTTTCTTTTAATTTTTAAGGCCCCTATAATATAAATCATATCAAATTGAAAAGATTAAACGGTGATGGACTCACATATTAATATTGAAACCCATTTGTAATGATGAGAAATAAAAATCAAAAGAAAATGGCAAATTCGCCTTTTCCACAAAGTTTTTTTTAAAAAAATGCAACCCCACATTTCTTGATGTCACAGTTATATATAAAATGTGTTAAATGCAGAAAACGCCAGAATAGCATGAATCTAATAAATGTATATTCTATATATGTCGGCTGAGATTGACCTAGTGCATAGTGCATTTGCCTCATCAAAAAAAATTGTCGCTTACAAATCGTTCGGTATAAAACAAGTAAGATAACACATCAAATAAACGAGATAGAGAAGCGGTGATTGCCAAAGGTTTCGACTGTAAAGCATGGGCGTTGGTAGGACTAATTAGATTAGATATATGTATTTCGAAGTATTATATTTTTGATTCTAATGAAATTTCGAGAGCACGTAATTTTAACAGTTAACTGACCAATATGACGTGGGCGTCTCTAGTCTCCGGGTTAAACGGAAGGTGTCTGTACGATCCCTTAAACATCTCCTTAAGATTGGCTCTGTAGTTCACCAGAATTCGAGATATAAAGTATACCGTTAGTAACGAGGCAAGTACGAATGATATGACTATTGCATCTGAAAAGGAAATAAAATAATTAATCAAAGTACTGAGGAATACTGAAAATCGGGTTCACATGAAAAAGTCAAAGATTAGATGAATTAAAAGATGTTGAAAGTACAAAGAAAAAATGGATAAAAGTGTGTGAATGGTTACGAAAAATGATAAGGGTAAATATTCTGTTAATTTTGTTTCGTTTAAATACTTACTGCATTTAAAATATAAAAAAAACTGTTTTCGATTAATACAAATGTGTATTGAATTTTTGGTGGTTTCAAGCATCAGGAAAAGGAAAATGAGCGAAAGTATCAACACCAATTGACTTAAACCTAGACACATTACACAATAATGTTTGTGTGTTTTCATCCGACGTAAAGCCTTGCATAGAAGATATCGCTTTACATGTTGTTAACAGTTACTGCGTAATAAGGAAGTTATTCACACATGACATGTGCCTATTTTGAATATTCAATAAGAATTGATCAACTAGTTTACAGTGCGCACCCTGTTTTGATACCTGGAAATATGTAATTTGTTCAACCATTCGCAGGTCGAAAACATAAAACAAATCGACAAGCTTAAATTGAAATGGAAGTGTATGCTTTCTATCAAACTTTGAGAAATATGAATCCACAAATGAATGGTAAGGAACCAAATTCAGATATGAACAATAACAGTGACGGTGAAAACTAAAATGGCGGACCAGCCATTGTTTCATGATTGCGGTCAGCCTGTTCGGCAACCTAATTCCATCTCAAGGGGAGTAGATTAACCATGCAGAGATGTTCGAGGCCTTGAGTGAAATCGTAGAATCTTCACACATTACATGACTTCAAAGGGTCAAAGGTATGTGGAGAATTTACATCGACAACATAAACGATAAAGTTGCCCTTCTCACAACCGATCTTAGAGTAAGAGGTACACACATACATTTGCTTAACACAAACGCTAAAAGATTGGATTCTGAAAACACGATCAGTATATGAATAAAGGATATACAACTATCCGTCGACGGAGAGATCACAAGAACACTAGTAAACACGGGTCTAGAAGTCATATCTACCAAGCGTGAACAGTTGCGTTTTAAAGGCAAATTGACAAACTGTGACACTGGAGATAGATTTTGTATAGTAAGGGAAAGTACCCTGAAGGGACCTTTTTTCAAAATGAATGTCCTTCGGACACTTTACATGTAGAACATTACATGCAGGACAAAACCAAAATAAAGTCAAGACATGCAATAAGTGCTTACTTAGTTTGATCTATATGAAGGGGATGCGTATCCCCCGATCGTACCCCTTAACACACCAACGTTCACAGTGACGCCAATAACAGCACCCTCTGATACAAAGAAAAAAAGGAAATAGCCGGCAAAGATGAGAGCATCAAACAAACACTGAAAACACAATTAAACCTTGGAAAAAAAGACAAAAAAAAGACAAATACCCAACAACAAAAAGATACATTTATGAAAACAGCAATAAACCACATAGATACGCCGAAAATAAAAAGTCGAAAAGGAGAGTTGCTTAACGACGATGCGAAAAAGTCCCGTATTCAACATGACTCGGTCGACTGCTCACACCTGTAGTTGTATAACCGTGAATAACGGTTATCATTTGATGGCAAAAAAGAACTGCATATTATTACGGCCTTATTACGGTTTTTGTACTAGGATTAAAACGATTTAAACTAGATGGATATCGATACATTCGCAACCTATCCCGATAGATGTGACAAACGACATAAAATACAACACACAAAAACCCACTATGAACAGAATAGGTATATTCGCAACATTAGTTACCTAAATTGACACATGTCTTTTTATACAAGTGATTACAGCGGATGGTGCAGTTATAAAAGGGCACTTTGTTCCTTAGTTGAATTAAAGATAATTGGTTCGCACTATGTCTTCATCTTTAATATGTTTTTGAACAATCGTACGATATACTCTTCAATATATTTGCAAACCAGTTATCGACATACAGATGTAAAGTGTAGCATGTCGCTACAAGCCTCATGCAGTGCAGAGGTGATTGTTGTGAGAATGCTACATTTGGAGATTGAATCCTTTCCCACATTGTTAGGGAAAATGTGTAATCTGCTTTATGTATGACTTGCACACGATTGACTGTTTAGGGCGGTGTTTTTATTGGGCGGTGCTATGTACCTCAAGTGGAAAAATGGTGACTGTGAAAAAACTAGTCGTTGTTCTACTTCAGCGCTGATACTTTTATCACAGTGAGTTCATGTTTACAAAAGTTTTCGATAAATACTATTGTAGTCAAACAGTATGTCAAATGTATGATTCAGTCCTACACACAGAGGTTTGCATATACACATTTACTACATGCCGTACATATTTACTGGATAAGTTTCAAACGTTTCCTAAGCGGCTAGTATGAAGCCTTGGCTGCAAGGGAGTTTTTGATCTTCCTTTCCAACATTGTTTATTCAGTTAAAGAAAATGTATTTAGAATAAACTGCTTAATGTATGACTTTACACACAAGCGACTGTATAGGGTGGTGTTTGTAGAGAGCGCTGCAATATATCTCTAGTCGAGCAAGGGTGACTGTGGAAAGGGAGCAGGTGTATGACCCCTCATACTTTTCTCACAGTGATATTCATGTTTACACAAGCTAGCGGTAAACACTACTGTAACAAAAGTGTATGATATATGTATGATAAAGTCTTACAGACAGAAGTGTATATAAACGTTCACTTATATAAATATATATAGAATTGATTCCTCCAATAATAAAGAGCATTACAATACATAGAATACAAACATATTTACTAACACATAGTATTATACAAGAGAAAAAATGAACACATCAAGAACAAAAAGATCGAACATATAAAGATACATTGAGGCGATTCTTTTGCGTACCAACAACATAGGGTTGGAGGGTCAAATTAGGATTTTAGAACATGAAAAACGCCCCTTATCTAGAGCTTTCGACATATTGTACTGCTTCTTTTTTAAAAAAAATTCAAACACTAACTAAGTTACCTACTAGATAAAAGTAAATATAGATGAAAGCTCTTTTGTTTAAAGGAGAAACTACTTATGTCTCACCCTGATAAATGTCCACTATTGCAACTATGATGTTAATTTGTATGCTTATATATCTGTTATTTCCTCTAGTTTACAGAGAGCTTGGTCACTATGTAAAGAAAATCAAACTGTAACTTTACACAACACATATCAAAATACAAGCACAAGACAATGAATATGGACAATTATAATTTCATGCCAATAACTTTTCTAATGAAAAGAAATTGTTTCTGAGTGCAGGACTAACTATAATAGATCCCGCATACTAGAAGTAATATGACGAAGTAATGCAGAATGTTAACTCCCTCCGAGACAAGATGAGGAGAAATCACTCTGCAGATTGATGGATGCTTTAAGAGCGTAAAAGCGTTTATAACTGGATTTTTAAAAACATTTATCGGATGTCTCGTATATGCTTCGTCGATATCTGAATTAGAAACTAAGGGGCAGAACAAATCAGTAAAGTATTCATCAGAGTTGAATAAATTCTGCATATATGCCTCACACTCACTTTGACCGACCCTTTGCCAATTTATATGTTTAGTATCTCCGGTATTATCAACATGATCAAACTGTTTGATAGGTATGTTAATGGTACATAATACGGGTCTGTGACGTGAGACATTCAGACAGGCGTCATCAACAATCTCACGGTAATTGACACAGTCTGGTTTAGCGTCTGATATCACGATATCGTCTATTAGACTTTCGTAGTTATTGCTATACGAAACAAAAGATGACTCTGCACCCATGCAATTAGATTGTGCATTAATTGAAACACAGTTATTCCCCTTGATAAAACGTAGCATTTCCTTTTGCCTACCAGACAATGAATTGCTCTCTTTGTTATCAATTGAACAGTTATAATCTCCCATAATAATCCCATCACCTAGTTCCGAGTAAACGCGCGATAAATCATCTAACTTTTCAATATACTCTTTATACTTTTGGATATAGTGGTTTGAACATGGTAAGTATATTTGAAAGATATATATAACACTGTCTTTCACCAACTGAACATGTATACCCACTATACGATCATCATTTATAACTAGTGGAGACATAAACTGTTCGTGTTTTATATGCCACATAAAAGCAACACCACCTTTGCCGACGCGACGTTTACTGTACAATTTTAAATCAGTGTCGGA
Source organism: Serripes groenlandicus (assembly GCA_031761405.1). Lineage (NCBI taxonomy): Eukaryota > Metazoa > Mollusca > Bivalvia > Cardiida > Cardiidae > Serripes > Serripes groenlandicus. The sequence goes on from JASEVX010000010.1 coordinate 34,231,867, forward strand.
CACGGGGAGACATTTAATAATCGGAGTCAATTTCATTTAGAAAATGTAAGTCCCTACTGTACAGCCACTGCTCCGACACCCCACACAAGATCTACCCTATTGTGTAAACTATCTGTCAAGTAGGTGGAACTTGACATTATTCCAGTACCATTCCACGTTATTAAAGTAAACTTCTTAGGTAAAGCCATAATATAATAGTTGTTTAAATTAACATAAACACAATCAAGATAGTCCTAGTAAGACAGACAAATATTTAACTCAGGACTTTAGTCAATTCCAAGATAAATACATTTGTTTTGACTTTCAATTTTACGAAGATCCCTGTCATAAAAGCTGCCATCGGAATATCCATTTTTCCATGGGCTGCTATGACCGCGCTCATCGGACCTTCGGGGATGAGTCAGACTCCTTTGAAACTTTGATCTGCTCAACTACGGCTTGCAAGTAATATTTAATGTCCAAAATCCCCGACTTTCAACCAATGAGCTTTCAACATTAATTTCAATGTTGAGCCTAAATGTGACAAAGCCAGAAGTAGTCCATTTTCTATTCACATACGACGCCAGTTTAACCTCGGTCATGTTGTCCTTATAGCCAAAAATTCAAAAACGCTTTGTATGCTTACGTCTATTATGATAGGTTATATAATCATTGTCTGACTCATCACTTTTTTTTGTAACATGTGTTGGTATAGTTGCCGATGTAGGGCCAATGATATCATAACTATCTTTAAAAGACATTGATGTTGACTTTGCCCTCAGATATGAGTGAAGAGTTCCATCATACTTAATTCCGCATTCACAACTAGTAACTAACAGTTCGCACTGTATCGCAGCGTTTTTAAACGTAGGTTCGTTTTGCATAGGCTGGTCGACAAGGTCTGAGAGACAGGTAAAAAGAATGCGATTAACGAAATATATGACAGGAAAAAGAGTCGATATTATATATCTGCAAAACCCCATTTTACACCTGACATGATGCATTCACGGAGTGGGATATGCACAATTCATACGGCAGCAACCTAAGTAAGGGATGCACAGTTCGTATTAACAAAAATCTAGAATATGATATAATAAACTGTATTTTTTATTCAAACGGTCGTTATATATTGCTAAATTTGATAACTTATACCTTAATCAATATTTATGCAAACAGCCATTTAAAAAAAACCGGAACAAATGTTTCAACACAATAAACATATTAATAAAATATAACGCATAGTGTTTGTTAATACTAGGAGGTGATATGAATGACACACTGACAAACAATGACAGACAGTCAAGAAATGCTACAAAAAAAATATGTTAAAACAGTAAAATCATTAACATATTTAATAAAGAATAAACAACTATGTGACATATGGAGAGAATTTAACCCTGAGAAACAACAATATACATTGAAAAGGACATGAAATTCAGAAAAAAGTAGGATAGATTTTGGGCTAATTGACTATATTATGGGCCTTTAATACTCAATTCAGATATTAGACCGGCATGTATAAAATACACCGATCACTAAGCAATATCTTAAAAACTTGCCAACCAATCACAGCCTGGACCGGGATATTGGAAATTTAACAATTCGTACTTAACTAAACCGAATATACTGAATTCCTTAAAATCATTATTAATAAAAAACAATAAATTAGGTCTGCAAGCACAAAGGGAACTATTAACAATAGATATAAGAGACAAATTAATTGCATATGGACAAATTAAAAGCAAAGTTAGGAAGAAAAAATACAAACGCTTGAAGATGAATATAATCTTTTAACTCAAACAAGTAGTAATGAAGAAAGAATTCAAAACATTGAACACAAATTAATGCATCTTTACCAAATTAAAGCAGATGATGCATACATTCGATTAAGGATAGAATATATAGAACAATGGGAAAAATATACAAAATATTTTCCAAATCTCGGAAAAACAAGGCAAAAAGGAAAAACTTCAGATAAGGTTGAAATGAATGGAAAAACTTATACATATGTATATGACATTCTTGAAGAAGAAGTAAAATGCTATGATAATATATATCATTCGTATAAAGCAGAAATTACAAAAATTAATGATTATATATCACAGACTCAACATGATGTCAAACTCTCCAACACTGATGCAAATTCATTTGAAGGACACTTTACACTTATCGAATGTAATCAGGCAATCAAGAAAATGAAATATAATAAAAGTCTCGGACTGGACGGCTTAACAATCGAATTTTACAATCATTTTCGGGATATGCTAGGTCCTGTGTTGATCAACGTACTCAATGAAGGATATACTAATTCATAGTTGACATAAACACAAGAAACAGGAGGTTTATCATTATTATATAAAAAATGAAATACAAGTTGTCTCAAAAGCTGGCAACCTATATTTTTACTGAATGTAGATTATAAAATAGCAGCCAGAGTACTAGCAAAAAGGTTGAAAAAGGTTGATGACAAAATAATTAATACGGATCAATATGGATACATCAAAATCAGATTTATTGGTTATAACATTAGACAAATTCAGGATATTATTGATTATGCTGAACTTTTACAAATAGATGGAGCCATAGTTTTCCTATGTCATGTACCTTTCAGACAAAATTTCCGTCGAACATGGATGTATCCCTGACATATATCATACTGTTAATAAGTACAACTTGCAGTCTATTCTAAATAACTTCTTTCGTTACAACTCACTGCCCTCTAAATGTTCATGGAAGAATACTGTCCGTAACACAGTTCGTGTACGGGAACAGCTCACGTGGGATGATCGTTTGTCAAATAACCCAGATTTTGTCTTCATCCGCCTTTTGCATCCGTGTATCCATCCTTGTATGGTATACAAAGTATCAAAACCCAGCTCATTCAGATCAACGATGAATACAATAGCTAAAATATGGTCACGTCTCGTCTAAATAAGCAATACAGTTTGTACTGAATGCGGCAAAACAGTTCAGGAAGAGCTAGGCCACATTCTATCTGAGTGTACTCTAATAGAAGAGGTGAAATCGCACTTAAAATCGAAATTATTATCGAAATATTGTAACACTTTTGTCAATGATTTTTTTAACAGGATAGCTTAATATTCACGCTTCGTGCATTAGGCGCGCCAATATTCCCCTACCTAGAAGAGTCGGACAACTTATAGCTGCTGGATTGTACTTTTAGATACATATACCGGTGTCTTCAATTGTATTACTCCTGTTAAAAGCGATACATTGAAGCACGGGTATGTGTATAGTATAGAGATCTAGCTCAATAAAATCATTTGGTGCTTACTTCGGAACAACGTAAACGAATGCAATGAATTAAACTGGAATACTAAATTGAAACAGTGTTACAGTATTATTGAAACCTGGAAGAAATGTTAATTGACATTTCATGGCAAAATTCAAATATTAAATAATATAATAATTTCAAAATTTGGAATTGCTGGTATTAATATCCTGTGTTTTGTTTTTCTTTAAAGAATGTTTACAGAAGTTGTAAATTGTGCTACCTATGTAAATAATGTATAATAACAAATAATAAACGGGCTGTCAAGTGACAGTTGGTAAACAAACACAAGATGGTCTAGACTAAAATAATCCGTAAATAGTCCATAAGAATACACTGCACGAAAATTGGGATTTAATTTAGAACTAAATTTCCGTAAATTTCGTAACTGAGATGGTCTATACTTAAGACTGTCCGTAGATAGTCCATAAGAAAAAACCTGTTTTGACTTGAAATGTTTGTGTGTCCCTTGAATATGTGATTAGTTTACAGGCTTTGTGCATGGGAAAATGGATTAAAGTGTTATAAATGAGAGCTGAAATTTGGTGATGTACATTGATATAAAAAAGTAATTCATATGGTAGTCTAAACGTGTTAGCCGATACCTGAGAGAACATCAAGTAGAACAAGTAGTAACGTTCGATTTGTAGAGAGAAAAGTTGGCAACCAATTCGTGGTGTTTCCTGAAGCCACGATGTCCTTCAGTAATGTTTTTCCCTTTGTTAGATCTTTGGCAATGATAAGAAAAATAGTTCCCAGCTGAAATGATAAAATCAAGCATCAATCGCTTTCCTCATACACACAACCTTCGAAAACATCAGTAAAAGAAATTCGATATTGTATATGTAATAGCCATTTTGAAGATATGTTGACACAAATGTTTTAAATTTATATCTTTCTGTAAAAGTCTAAATAACATTTTGAAAAAAATATTTTCATGCCAATGTAAAGTATATTGTAGTGCTTAATTATATTCTCTTGCACAAATGTTTTAAATTTATATCTTTCTGTAAAAGTCTAAATAACATTTTAAAAAAATATTTTCATGCCAATGTAAGTATGTTTAATTATATTCTCTTGCACTTACACATTCTGGAAATTAATAGATGCTGTATAGTGATCAATATCAATATTAATATCAGTATCAGTGTTGGTATATATAGATGTGAGTTTGTGTATGTATATATGTGTATGTATGTATATGTGTATGTATGTATATGTGTATAAATATATATTTATATTTATATATTTATATATTGGTGTATGACATATATATGTAATAAAGGTGTTTCTATTATTATGACCTGTAAATAATTTGTAATCATGTACATGTTTGTACGAGAAACTTCTTACTTAGGTCGAAAAGAAAAGTTGTGTTGTATTCCTTTTAATGTTAATTCATTGTTTGTCGCAATCTCCATATATCTTTTGAAGAAAAGGTTTGTTTAAATTTACTTATTCTCCATAATCTTCAGAACGGACATTAACTAATGACCAACAGAGAACAATATGTATGTGGTTAAGTAGTTGTCCCTACTCCACTGCAATCGCATACTTGCTTACATTAACAGAACAAAACAGAACAGAACAGAACTTTATTCAAGAATAATGACTTGAACACATATGGTTTATCGTCAAAATACAACATATTTAAACATACATGAGTATGGACATACAAATTAAAGGTAGATAAATATAAAGTTGTTAACACTCTCGTTTGTTGAAAATATCAATAGACACACATAGGATAATACATGTTTTGATATATTTAGATAAATATCATAAATAGGATAATACATATTTACATATATCAAGATAAATAACATATATAGGATAATACACAAAGATATACATTTATTTGAAAAACCACATATATTGGATAATATACCGATACTGAAAATAAATTTAGCGGAAATAATGCTTAACAAGAAAATGCATGTAATATATTTATATACATTAACAATGTTTAACTTATTTTTCTCTGCCCATTAGTTTTTATGTAGTATATCGCAACGGCATTTAATAATTTTATATTTGAACTGTTTAACAACTGAATTAATGTTAACATACAGGATTTTGATAGGTAATACGTTTTGATATAAAAAAAAATCTCAAACCAGTAAAGTCAAGACAAACTAACATAAAATGAAACTCGTCTTCAAGGTCTTGTAAACTGCAAAGTGTATACAGATTCTATCATTTCTGCTTATGTGTCTATGCCTACCAGTTTCTACATATAAATTATAAGCTGATAAACTTAATTAAGCAGCGGCGTTCCTTTATGATGTATATCTTCATTTTTGTAAGATAATCTGACCATTCAAATCTAGATTTAAGGTGTCTAAAAATAGACAATGAGGATTTAATGTTAATGTCTTGAAACCGTTCACTTATATACATATTAATCAACATATTACGGCATAAAGGTTGAAAACGCTTTAAATGAACTGAGACTGGAAATAGCCAAACGTCATAAAATTCTGTATTTTGTAAATAACTCGTTAACCTTATTAGTCCACACGTTTGAATTTGTATTAAAACTATTTGATTCATTTATAACTGTTTATAAAATACAATTTGATTTTATTCTGTGAATTCTTTAACGTAGTACATAATTGTTTTTACTTTAATATTAATAATCAATTAAGTCAAAATCATCAACTCTATTTCTTTTACAATAAACATACACATTATAATATATAATCACAATGATAAAATAGCATAGCGTATAATGAGAGTGAACGGTATGTATATTTTTAAGGTGCTGAACTTCCGATGGAGAACAACGATTCTAAATGTTGAAACGTCTGCAAATATTGCTAATAGTGACAACAAAGTAAGTGATAAATAGTTCAGAACTATTTTGGCAGTAAATGTTGAAAGACAGTAAATTGAAAGTCATGACAATGTACCAAATTGTGTTTACTGGGTATGTCTACAAAGTAGATGTTTAGATGTTTATTGTACTGGAAAGTGAAATTATTAATCAAATCTTAATCCATGATTATGATTTCTAATATTTCAAGACAACTTTTAAACAGTTTTAAAACTTTGAAAATATTATCTATACTCTGGAGTTCAGCACCTTTAAAGAGTCCCTTATTATTCCAACCTTCAAAGCGTCCCCGAATCAGGGTGAGATCATCTTGATCTCACCCTTGAGAATTTCATCATTGAAAGATATTGCTTGTATTTTATATCTGATATGGACATATAAATGTAGGTGTTAGTACATTATATGCACATATAACTTTAAATATTAATAAATAATATACATATATAACTGTAGATGTTCAAAATCGATATGCACATGTAACTGCAGGTGTTAATAAAGTAATTAATTATAAGCACATATAAGTGTATATGTATGTGTTAATAGCCGATATGCACACATAACTGAAGTTCATACATTACATGTACAAAACACTTAAGGTGTGAATACCTGATATGCACATATAACTGTATGTGTTCATACATGATAAGCTCATATAACTGTATGTGTTAGTACCTGATATACACATTTGTATATATATTTTCAATATATTTTCTAATCACACCCCTATTTCGTTTAGCCTACGAGTAAAAAGCACTCAAATAAGAAGTTCAATGTGGGAAGAGCGTGTCATACATAAATGGAACACTGAATTTAAAAGATAATACAGAGATACTAGTTTAGAGGATAATACGTTACTTGACTGTGATTTTGATAGTTAAGTAAGCATTTTTACTGATTTCTTAAGCCGTAAGGGTAATGCATATTTTGAAAAACACATAAGATATAAAAAAAAATGTATTTTCAAACGACAACTCTAGTTATTCTATGAAAAAATGGTTTGATGGAAGTAGCAAAACGAAAAAAATGCTATATGAAGAAGCACAAAGACATAATAATTTGACTCAAATCGATGAAATTAGGAAAATAATTTCTTTTTGAAAAGAAAGATTATAAGTAGCGTTGTAGAATCAGCAAACGTAAATATAACAAAGATTTGGCTAAGGAACTTGAAAACTTAAATAAAAAACAGAAATAGTTTTTGAAACTGTTTAAGCGAGAGACCGAGGGGCAAAGTAACAACTCTGATATTGCGCTTTGTGATTGAGCATTTTAAAACATTATCATCAAATATTTCTCTTGAAGAAGATACTGAATACCAGAATTTCGTAAATAACTATGACATGAAATCAAATGAATACATCTACCATGAATGAGATGAGCCATTTACACTTATCGAAATAAGAAAATGTATTAAACAATTGGGTTCTAATAAGGCATGCTCTACCGATAATATAATGTATGAATATTACAAGGAGTAAATCTATAGATTGTCTAGATAAACCCTTGCAAATCCTCTTTAATTACATTCTCGACAAGAAAACCTATCCAAAGTCATGGTCCCAGGGTTTAATCGTAACTTTTCATTAGAAAGGGGATCAATCAGATCTAAATAATTACAGAGGAATAACTCTTACGAGCTATTTTGCAAAACTATTTACATCTTTAATCAATGAGCGTTTAAAAACGTTGTCACTAAAATATGATGATCAGTGATGCAAAATTTGGCTGTAAAGCTAATTTATTTAAGTACAGTATATACACTGCACGAAAATTGGGATTAAATCTAGAGTAAATTTACTTAAATTCCGAAATTTACTTAAGTAAATTTCGGAATTTAAGCAAATTTACCTCTAAATTAAAACCCAATTTTCGTGCAGTGGTAGACGCTATATTCTTACTGAATTCCTTTATTCAGAAACAATTCCGTGATAAGAAACAATTTTTTTATTGTTTTATTGATTTACAAAATTGTTTTGATTCTATTTATCGAAACGGCTTTAAAATTGATTGAACAAGGTGTAACTGGCAAAGTATTAAGTCTACATTATACGAAGATGTAACATTTGTGTTAAACATCTTAATAACTATCATGATTCGATTGTAACGTTGGATTATTGCAGGGAGAGACCATGTCACCAATATTATTTTCACTGTTTATAAACGACATTGAGTTATCTTTACAACCGAATACACGACTTTTTTTCGCTTGACCAATTATCCATTTGTTTGCTCTTATTTGCTCTTATTTGCTGACGACTCGGTTTTAACTTCAGATACCGAGGACAGTATATACAAAATTTATTGGATGTTTTCGAATTATATTGTAAAAAGTGGGAACAAACAGTAAATATTAAAAAAAACAAAATATTTGTTTTTGAAAAAGGCAGAAAGGCTCAAAATCAATACAATTTTAAATATCGTGGAAAAAGTATAGAAAAATTGGTCAACTTTTAATTACTTAGGAATTGCTTTTACAAGTATCGTGAGCTTCCATAATGCAATTAAAACATTGGTTGGTAAAGCTAATCGAGCTCTGAGCGATGTAATCAATATTACTAAAGGTAAATAAATACCGTTAAAGATTATGCTTCATTTATTTGATTCACATGTCGCGTCTATTATTTATTATTCGAGTAAAGTGTGGGGCTTTTTAACTCGTGAATTGGTAGAAAGATTGCATAGAAAAAATCTTAAGAGATAATTTAAAATTAAAACCCTTAACTATCAATTTTGCTATGTATGGAGAGTTTGGAAGATTTTCACTCTTTGTCATTATCAAAATTAGAATTATTAAATATTTTATAAAACATTTTACAGAAAAGGGAAATAATTGTATCCTTTCTACAGTAATAAACTATCACATTAATCAAAATAGTAGCGATTCAACTGCTGATTGGGCCAGAAACGTTAAACATTTGCTACAGACTAGCTGGTAGGTCTTTTTACAATATCGAAACTGGCAGGCATAAAACAATCAATAGAGAAGATAGGAAATGTACCCTTTGCAATTTAAATGACATTGAAGACGAATTTTAGTTCATGCTAGTGTGTCCTTTTTATCAAGAACTAAGACAGATATATATAAGAAAATGTATTACAGAAATCCTAATATGTACAAATGAATTTCTATGTTAAACCCATCCAATCTCAAAGTTTTAAATGCCATTGGAATATACTATACCAAAGCTAACCACAAAAGAAAACGTATACATAATGTAGTAAATGATTAGACGTTGAGTGATATGGCTCCTTTTCATGTTGAGCTTATTGTTTAACACATACAAACATAGCACAAATTGATTTATCCGAATATCTGCATACTTATATATTTTTCTCATTTCAAACGTTATTTCCGTCTTCTTCAGAAGTGCATTATTCATTCACAATAGTATTTTGTAAAAAATATATTTCTATAATTTTCGTATGCACATGTATATTGTAAATATTTTGACGATGAACCATATGTGTTCAAGTCATATGAATAAATATATGTTCTGTTCTGTTCTGTTCCATATAACTGAAGTCGTTAATACATGCTATGCACTCATAACTTTATGTGTTAATCCTGGTTTGAACATATAACTGTATGTGTTGATACCTAATATGTACATACTACTGTAAAGGTGTTACCTGATATGCACATATAACAGAGACTGTGAGAACACTGAGTATACGCGTGGAGTATTTGAATGTAGGATCATTCGTGTACATCCATCCGGATATTTTCTGCCTGAAACATATTAAACAACTCATAAAATAGTGGCAGGGGAAGAAGATAAAGATAAAGGGTGGGAAGGAAACGGGGAGAGAAGGTGAATGACACGTACATACAGATGGAGAGAGTGAGAAGGCAACATACAGACATACAGACAGAAGGAGAAACAGGGACAGACGGACAGACAGATAAACAGAGAAACAGAGGTAGAAAGAGATAGAAAGAGACAGACAGAGATACAAATATGTATAATTTAAATCGACGAATTATACCGGAACAAGAAAAGAATATAGATTAAAAAAAAATGACACTACATTGTTTTAAAACGTGCCAACCGTTTTCGTGTATTCTACTCATCTTATATATAGATAGAGACATAGTGAAAGAGAGACAGAGACAGACAGAGAAAGAGAGAGACAGACAGACAGACAGAGAGAGACAGATAGAGAGACAGACAGACAAACAGAGAGTAAGCGATAGACAGATATACATATTTAGAAAGCGAGATATATAGAGGTAGAGATAAATAGAAAGAACAAAAGAGAGAGAGACATACATTTAAATAGAGAGAGAATAGAGAGAGAGAGACAAAAAGAGAGGGGAGAGAGAGCATGTGAGAGGGAAGGGGATGGGAATGATAGAGGAAACTATATAGATTGAGAGATAGGGAGTGATATAGAAATCCGAAGTGAGAGAGGGAGAGAGAGAGAATGGTAGAAAGAAGTGTGGATAGAAGAGTGCGAGCAGATAGGAAGGGATAGAGAGAGAGATAGAGAGATAGAGAGAGAAAGATATATATATAAAGAGAGAGAGAGAGAAGAGAGGGAGAGAAGGAGAGAGATATTAGAGATAGAGAGAGAGAGAGAGAGAGAGAGAGAGAGAGAGAGAGAGAGAGAGAGAGAGAGAGAGAGAGAGAGAGAGAGAGAGAGAGAACGAGAAAAAGGGGCGAATGTGTATATACTTTAGTATATTAACGACTCCAGCTGTATTTTCAATTTCATCTTCGCAACATATCTCCGGTTTTTTAAACAACTGTCTCACGTATATAACGTTGCAGTCTGCAGCAAGCTTTCTCCTTTTCTCCTGTAAAACAATGATGTAGTGGAGTTCATGACTTTTAGGCCACTAGACGGTTATATGTTGAAGATTACAAAAATATATTATAAAGAGGTGTTTTCATAGTAAGATACATATTTACCCTTTACCCTAGACATATGACCCATGAAACATCTTCAGCAGACGACTTGTATTTACCGAAACTGGAAATTGATATAAACAAGTAAATTGTCGTTTGCAAGCCAAGTTTTCAGCACTGCTTTAATATTTTGATTTTAACTCTACTTATAGAACTTGTTAAAGGTTTTACACTTCAAGTCAATATCTTTTTTTGCATGTAACATTTTACTTGTTGTTACAACATAAATTAACATGTGTAAACTAAAACGTATAGTATGGTTTAGATAAGTAACATAAACATTTGAGAAAAAATTATATCCAATCAGACAACTGTAAGATAATCATATCAATTAAACGATTATATACCGATCAAACGATTATTTGATATATCATTTTAACTATATAGTCGTTGTTGGACCAAGTTGTCCAGTTTGGTCTAAGTTTTACGCTGGGAATGCTATAGGACAAGGCACATTTCTTAGCCTAGTACTAGTGTGTGACCTGGGACAATGATTTGGTAGTGTGTTGCCGTTATATAACTCAAATATGTGGAAAACTACATATATCTCCATTACCGTCAATTTCCTAAAAGAAGGCATTAATTAATATACAGTCAAACCTGCACTACCGACCACTTGCTATAAGCGACCCCCTGCTGTAAGCGACCGTATTGAACTCCTCCCGATGGTTTTTATTCATTAATTTACCTTCATTAAGCGGGAACCTCCTATCTGCGACCAGCGGACACTTAAATCCTCCCAATTTGTATGTAGATATATTTCGAACGTTTATTGAATCACGCTGACGTAATAAATTGTTTTATTGATTCCTAACCTTTTCTCATTGCTCACCATTTCCATGTGTATGTATACCAAATATGTTTAGTGGGTTATTTACCTGACATAATATATAGGCATATGTTGTTTTACTTTTGTCTATGCCATACTTTTCTACTTTGTAAATAGTCTTAGACAAGTATTGTCGATGTTTTAAAGGACTGATCTGAAGTAGATACAGATAAACAACATACCTTTTGCAAGAGCTTTATGTTGGAGTTCCGGCAAACTGAGATAGCATGATTCGCGAATCTGTATACGTAAATAATAACTAATACGAATAAACACACGATCACTGGAAATGATATGAGAGTATTTTCAATCTGAAAAAAAAAAACACAATTTGAATCACGTTACACGAAAACTGACCTTCGGAGTTTTTCAGAAAATATTTGAAACGAAATAAGATTGCAAAATGATATATAATGCATGGATGCGTTGTTGATTTGGTATACTTATGAAAAACAAGCATCTTATGTATGTATGATACGATATAATTATGAGAAAAGCATGCGACTTATCTATTTATGATTTGGTATACTTACGGGAAAAGCATGCGTCTTATCCATGTATGATGTGGTATACTTACTGGAAAAGCATGCATCTATTTTCCAAAGTACACATTAGTATAAGGTAAAGATGGGTGGGTGGCGTGATTAGCGGTTTTACCGTTATCATCTTTCAAAGAAAACGTAGTAACAACCGTTTTGCATGAATCCCATAAGATGATATAGTTTGCTTTGTTTTTTGTTTGATGTTTTGTACCGCTTTCAACAATTTCTCAGTTATATTAAGTCGATTTCTGAGTAAGTAACCAGCACTCCTGATCATTTTATACTGACACCAGCGAGTCTGTCGTAATACTAACAATGACAATGATAACTCAGCAATACTGAGCGCCAAGGAGGGAAAGCCACGATTTATAAAGCTGATGATATGACACGGCGTTTATAGAAGAGTTACCTCATCCGGACTGTTAATGGCTTGTTCTAAGTTGTAATACAACCTAGAAAATATAAAATTATATTTAAACCAATTAACAAATATGGAGCAAACGACTTTGAAAACGTTCAGGTTAAAACACGGAAACGATCAAAAAGAGGACAGCTTTATTATTTCATAATGTTGATAACATTGTGACAAAGAGGGAAATTGCACATTACAAGATTTCGTCTTTTGCCTAGATGTTTCAAATGTCATATCCTCAGATGCCTGCAGATGCGACAAAATACGTCTACACGTTTAAAAGATTTAATATTTGCATTTTCAGAAAATTGCAATGTTTATAAATGTTCGGAGTATTGTTTTCGACAAACGAATTGTATTGTCAATTATATTGCGATATATTCCATGCAAATGAAAGTTTAGCTTGATGAACATATATCAGGATCAATTAACAGAAAACTATAAAATATTCCACTGCCATATCAGTAACATGACTGCTATAGCTATAGTTCAACTTGCATAATACATTTTTATTTCATTTATTTTAATCACAGGCGTCCGAGTTTTTTTTAGAGAGAATTAAAAAAATAATAATGCTCGCAATGTTATCGTATGAGAAAATTGAGGAATCCCATAAAAAGACCGTATTACTATCAATACACTTCCTATTGTTAGTCACCAGGCAGAAGCCCGCGACTATATTTTTAAAAGCCTATCAAAAATCACATGGGAGGACAAGTTGTTATTTGCAAGCTAATCGGGATTATTTATTCGTCCCCGATTAGACATGCAGCAGACGCTATCGCTAAAGTGCCATTACAATATCTGCATTAAATAAAGTAACTTTCTCTTTTTAGTAGTTTTTCCACATTACTGAACGTTCTTTTCAAATTAAAAGGCATTTATTGATTTGTGTAGTTCGCATAAAATGTTATTTCCCAAATGTCTTAAATGGTAAAATGTAAGGACTGTTTCTTGTCTACTAATAAAAAAAAAAGGCGGTACGTAACAAAACAGGAATGTAGGAAATATAAATATACTGACCTGTCGTAACAGGATTTTAAATCAAACAATGAAATTACTTAATAAATATGATTAATCTGATTGTTTTTGTTATATTATTAAAATATATGCACCATAAAATATATTTTTTAAGTTTTGGTTTAATTCGACCATGTATTAGCTATATTATAAGGATTTAATTATTAGCTTCCCAATCTAGAAATGTAAAGATTTTTTTTTTTAAATTAATCAATGAATAAAACTAACATATATTGTTTATTTTTTTATAATATTTAAAATCTATGCCCCATAGAATATGTGTCTTAGTCTCGGTTTAAATCTACTTTGTAATAGCTGTTACACTAACCTTTGGAAATGTAAATTTTCAATGCGAAATGTAAGTGATACAAATATTTCAAATATTTCAATGTTAGTAGTACTTTTATAATATATAGATATATATGTTATAAAAATATACGTGTATGTTTCAAAATATGGAAACTCCCTTTTCTAAAAGTCGTCTGCTGCATAATCGTCAAAATGTTTGAAAGGATTAATTGATGGTACATCAATGGGGCACACTTACCACTTGAGGTGAGACATTTACGCAAGATAATTATTAACCCTTTCCAACATTCTTCAATATAAACGTAGACAATATCTGTGAATTATCGTGAAGCTAATCGAATCAAGATGCATTGGTCATTGTATAGCAAGATGTTAATAAAATGATCTATGTGTTGGTTTTGCACACCGATGAGTCCATCATGGGTGGCAGTTCACATCCTCATGTTACACTGCTTCAAGTACATATATGTAATAATATGCTGTCATTTTGTGTTTGTGTCTTGTCATTTTACATAACTGTCTAGTGAAAACATTATTTATCATTTTTACATAAAGAAACTCAATATATTTGAGTTTTAATATTACATTTCGCTTTGAAATTTTACATTTATCGAATGGGAAGTATATAGCGAATAATTAAATCGTTATAAAATAGCTAATACATGGTCAATTCTAACCAAAACAGGTATACATATATCCTATAGTGCATATAGTCTAATAGTATATCAAAATCAATCAGGTATTAATCATATTTATTAAGTTATTTCATTTTCTGATTTACATTCCTGTTACGACAGGAAAGTATTTACATTTTCTTCATTCTTGTTTCGTCCCGTACCTCAAAAAAAGGATGGTAGAAGCTTACAATCTGATTGGCTAGTTAGAAAGCCTTCGTTTATCT
Source organism: Serripes groenlandicus (assembly GCA_031761405.1). NCBI lineage: Eukaryota > Metazoa > Mollusca > Bivalvia > Cardiida > Cardiidae > Serripes > Serripes groenlandicus. The sequence continues at coordinate 34,246,897 of JASEVX010000010.1, forward strand.
TTAATTTACATAGGAAGACTTTTGATTCACCACAAAGACTTATTTAACACAAAATATATTATTCACAAAGGTTATATAGAATGCTTCTTTTTCCCTCTCGAATGCAGTGGAATAAAACATGCACTAGAGCTTTGCCTGATTTTTTTTTATTCACTTTCTTCGATGTCATTTCGACTCGATCTTGACACGAGGTGAACATTTCGAAAGATGCTCATAAACCTAATAGTACACACAAAATGATAAAATATCGGTGATATCAAATTTGGCAGGAACAAAATAAGAAAAAATTAAACTCTGATTAACAATAATTTTATAAAAAAAGAAAATCGGATCTTTCGCATCCAATTAATTTCATACCTACCTATTTAAATTGTTACGGGACTCGCAACTGGCATTTCTCTTACGCAATACATATATTTATGCATCAATGATTTAAATAAAGAATTTAGCTGATATGGAAGTTCAAGTGTGGTCTACTTTTCAAACATATGAGGATAAACTTTAACATCTGTGAAATACTTATTATAAGTATGATTAAAACGGAAAAAAGTCATGTCTTCAGCAATTTAACCGTTTTCTGAATGTTTTAAACGTTTAAAGGTGTTTAATGTTGCTTTAAACATGGAAATGGGTTAAATAGTTGTGGTTGTATTGACAAATACAAATAAATCCAAGATTCTAACCAAATGAAATCCTGAATTCAAAATCCTGGAATTAGTCCTTAATGAAAACATTTTGCTTAGACTAATGAAAGTCAAGAATGTATGTGTGTTAAAAAATAAACTAATGCGGTCTTTTTGGCGACATTGATGCCTTGCATCAATTTTCTTTTGTATTATATTTTGTATTAATATTACGATATTTTTATCATAGCGTATGGACAATAAAGAAAGATATTTTGAGTATTTTAACAAGGTATTGTGTGTTTTTCCCAATGATTTGTTCTGTAATGGAAATTCAGACGCCTATGGTTGAATATACTGTTTGTATTATATGCATTTATTCAAGAGATGAAGTTATGCATACGCCATCGTTGACCTTCACGCGTCAAAGGAAGCCACTTTCATTTGTCAAGTATTTACTCATATTGCCAGTCCTGGTTGCTATACGGACGTGCATTGTATCCTTTTTCCAGAATGTTTTCAAATTAGCATCTAATTAAAATCTGCCAAACTTGCAAATGTAACATTTTTAACTTTTTAATGCAGACGGTTCAAAAGATGACAAATCATGTTAAAGATTATATCGAATATAAAACAACATACATTACTCCAGAGTAAAGAAATCCTAAAATAGAACCCAGGTAGACCCAATCCGTCGTCAGGCATGCAAACAGAGGATAAAATAGCAGGCCGACAAGCAACGCCAAGCTAAGAAAAACCAAGGCTGTACAAATTGACAGTGTAATATTACGTTTCTACAAGAAAATCTGAAGAAAAAAAGAACAAAGCAACTTAGATACATGTATATTTTGGTTTTACCGGGAGCATATAGCCATGACATACCCGGGATTCATCGACGTTCTCTAAAGTTTAACCATTTCCTACATTCAGACGCTTTCTGACACCTACATGTATGTAGCAAACGACTTTATAACACTCATAATGAGTAATATCATTCTTTATCCACTAAACTAAACTTTAACCCTTTCCCACATACAATAAATCTGCAGCAGACGACTTTGAAAATATATGGGCAACATCGTGAAAAATCGCCACAAATAACAGTTTCATTATAAAATAGGGTTGAAAAGATTGTGACAAAAAGAAATTGCTCACCATCAGCAATTTCACCTTTTGCCATAAAGTTTTCAAAAGTCGTCTGCTGCAGAGGCGTCAGAAAGCGTCTATATTTGGGAAAAGGTGAAATCGTATTTCGTAATTATTGATCAAGTAGTAATGAGAGAGTTTCATTTGTACTGATATGTCAATCATCCCGGTGAGACGAAAATCTACCTACAAGACTTTTGATCAGTGAAGACACATATCTGCATGCACCTCCGATCATTCATTAAGAAAAGAGGTCGCGGGTTCGATCACCGGTCAGGTTATACAAAATACTTTAAAAATAGTAGTAATGTGTGCCCTCCTAGGCGCTCACGATTGCGGGGTTTGCATTACGACTGACTGGCTGGTGACATAATAAATGCATCAGTAGTACTGGTAACAAACCCAGGAAAGGCCGTGATATAACTGAGAAATTGTTGGACCGGCGTAAAACGCCAAACGATCAATTAACCATTCAGATAAGGATCAGGGCTGTTGAAAACTACAAGTCGCTCTAGTACTCTGCCGTGGACTAAGTGATATTTTGCCAAAAAATGTTCACCAGTGCGAATCAAACCCTCCGACAGCATTATACAGACTTTCAGATTGGCATGTGGTGTATATGACCCCTTCTTTTTAATACTGATCACATTTAACCCGGCCCACATTCAGACACTTTCTGTCGGTTCTGCAGCAGACGACTTTTGAAACTTTATTCAATAATTGATCCTTCATTTATAGAGAGTTTCAATATGTTTAACTAAAGGTTTTAAAAAACATCCGCTGCAGATTCTTTGTATGTGAGAACATGTTAAACTTCTAAATTTATCTGTTAGAATTTTGCCGTAAAAAAATGTACGTACAACTGGACCAACCCGGAATAGCACCAAAGTCTCCAACTTTAAAAAACAATTTAAGGATGAAGCTAGTCGTACTTCCAAACGCTGCGGCATATCCAAATCGTGCCTCACTGCTGTTCATGAAGTCAACCGGACTGGAATGAAATTAAATGATGACTTGTATGTATAACAACTACATTTCGAGCCCCTTTCCTGAGTTTTACTGTGGCGCCCATAATAGGAATTTATTTAAAAGTATCGAGGACGTTTAACAACATTCTCAGTCTCCCAAAATGCGATTTTGGAGGGGGGGGGGGGGGGGGGGGGGGGTGGGGGGGATTACATGTATCCGAGGTATATGTATAAATGGAGATTTGTACTTCCTTAATGTAGACATGCCTTTTATGGTGAAATGTTTAAGAGTTGTTCACCTTCAACTCAAAAGGTAAGGGTTTTAAGAATAAATAAATGAGCCGCTTCAAATGTAAGGCATACAGAAACGTGCTGCTATGCATTGTGTAACCCTTTTTGCTGTGCATGCAAGGTTAACCGCTTACTCCTTATCTACAGGTATCTACCGGTATCTACCAAACTACGTCAACGGCAGATTATATTCCAAGTGCGGTACTTGAAAATCCGTCAAGGACTGTTTATATTTTAAGTGCGGTACTTGAAAGTCTGTCAATGCCTGAGTTACTTTTAATTTCTGTATTTTAAAAGTCGTTAAATAACTTTAACTGATATTGCCGCTGACCAATGAATAGTCTACAGTTAAGACAATTCCATTGGTCAGTGGTCAAGCTTGACTGCAGTATTTAATGCTGTGTATCAGTGAATATCGGAACTCTACAACTAGAGATGGTTTCGGTCGTGACTCCGGTTGTGAGTCCGGGCGGGAATCCGGGTTGGTGAAAGGACTGGTTTAAGTTCTGACTGGCAGTAGTCGTAGAAAGTAATATAAGTTATTTGAATTACTGACTTACACGTTTATTGCTGTATTAGGAGTCCGGTGTTTTTGGACGTATGATTTATTTGTGTGAATTATAAACTATAGTATAACTATTCAGATATATAAACATATTAGAAGCGATTGTATTTGTTGACTTCTTTGACATACAGACAGTTATTATTATTCCGTTTATATTTAACGTTCAGGTGAACTGAACCTTATAGTAGAGTCGCATTTTAAAACACAACGCACTATTATTTAATTTGGATTGGAGTTAAGCGATCATCGAACTCCGTGATTACTCTCCAAATCTATACGATCACTATTGGAAATACTACAATTTACACACATGTATGAAGAAATACAACTTACGTACATATAGAATGATTACCATTTTTTGTTGGTTTGCATTGTGTTCTTTGCGGCTTTAAACAGTATGTCAGTCCTAGCACGGCGTTTCCTTGGTGATTTACCAGTATTACCGGTAACGAATAGTGTAGATGTGTTAAACCCTTTGACTGACGGAGCCGATGTTGTGAATCCAGTGTCATGATCTATACTGGTGACTACTCAACTCAATAGTGTTATCTTCATATTCCTATTTGAACTATCCCAAATGCAAAGCTAGGCCATTCATTAGTGAAAAGGTTAAATACTACTGCCTGTACGTCAAAGAAGATATATATACTCGTGTACAGTATGGTATGCAGTTGTTTCGCTGTCAATAATTGTTACAATCGATGGTTCATTAACACAAACCGTGGCCAAAAGTATGTGGACTTTACCTTGAAATATTTGAATTAGGCTTACACAACTATTAAACAGAGACTAAAGTATTTAACTGCTTTGGTTATAGTATAAGTATATTATTTGCGCGCATCCTCGCGTTAAAAAATGTAACATCTTGCTTCAAAACCTTGAGAACGTCAGCTGTGCTCAGAATGAACTCTTTGTTAATAGAATGATGTTTGATTCGTGCATTTCGATAATGAAATTGAGCACAAAGTTTATGAAAGGAGTAAATATGTAGTTTTAAAATTGCGGGTACATTTTTAAAGTCTTTGGTACTACCCGGGCAGGGATCGAACCCACGACCTCCTGCACCGAGGCTGACGTTCTACCATATATCACCAAGGCGGTCGAATAATGAAATCACAATACATCACAATAACGAAGTACATATTTCACATACAAAACAAGAGATCTGCAACATCCTCTCTGCCCTGGTTTATTACCTGCCCACTTCTCCAGGAACGAAAGGGCCACAATGATCAGGATCTGTAGAGTAAAGTAATATATGGTATAGCCGTGCTCCTTGTATAGCCAGCCACATGGGATTTTTTCAATACTCTGTTTCATTAAACAAGCCAATATATCAGTTGACCCTTTCTAACATATAGACCAATTGTGACGCCTCTGCAGCAGATGACTGTTGTAAACATTGTAGCAAAAGAAGAAATTACTCATAATGAGCGATTTCTCCTTTTACAGCAATGTTTTCATCTTCATGCAATCAATATGCTTTCATTTATATAGAATTACAAAGTTTTACCTAGATGTTTTCAAAGTCGTCTGCTGCAGATTTGTTGAATGTTTGAAAGGGTTGTCAAATGATTGCGCACACGGGATGTTATCAGTAAATAAAGTTTTGAATGTGAATATAAATGTTAAAAGAAAAGCTTTACCTTTTTCTCATTTAACTCAATAAATATACGGAAACTCTCTTATTATTGAACAGTGTTGAAAAACATTGTGGCATTATAAATTGGTCATTACGAGAAAGTACTTTGTCACAATGTTTTTAAAAAACCGGTCTTCTGCAAATAAGTCAAAGTGTGTGTTGCAGTTTTGAAAGACGTGTTAAAGTTAGTTTCTGAAAACACTCACTATTGTGAATAGGGTCGAAACCATTGTGACAAAAGGAGAAATCGCTGATTATGAGTGTTTTTTCTTTTACAACAATATCTTTTAAAGTTATCAAAATGCGTATGCAGTTTGTAGCTTTATCAGTTACTGTGTATCTTAATCTTTAATCTTTGTTTATATTTGCTTACATTTAAAATTACGTAAATAGCATAAGCTCTATTTTACAATATACTAATATTAATTCAGAATGATACAATAGAATAGAGTATAATGAGGAAGGGAACGATGGTATTTGTTTCATTATTGTTTTTGTTTTTAAAAAAAACGTTAGATCTAGTGTTCTACTCAAAGTGTGACAGTCTCAGGTGGAGATCGTCTTGATCTCTTTCTGAGAGTTTTATCCATGACATTTTATTTCTGATATCTGATATGGATTTCATTTTATAACTTCTTTAAACTTTTTCAATTTTCATCGCGAGATTTGGGCATAACAGACCCATCCATGTGACTAACCTTTTAACGACGTATATATCAACCCTTTCCCACATACACCAAAGCTGCAGCAAACGACTTGGAAAAAATTTGGACAATAATGTGAAAAATCTCTGTAGGTGAAAGTAGAGTTATAGAATAAAACTGAAAACGTTGCGACGAAAGGTGGAATTGCTCATTATTGGCAATTTCTCCTATTGGTCAAAACGTTTTCAGAAGAAGTCTGCTACTGAGGCGCCAGAAAACGTTGCGACGAAAGGTGGAATTGCTCATTATTGGCAATTTCTCCTTTTTGTCAAAACTTTTGAGTAGAAGTCTGCTACTGAGGCGCCAGAAAACGTTAGTTGTTTAGGAAAAGTGTTGATAGAAGTGTCAAATTTAAATTACGTATAGCAGAGATATATAAAATCATGTCTCTGCGTATAGCAATTTTAGATACAAATTCTAGATACAAAACGTTTTAAAGTGTCGTAATGTTTTGCCGTATTACTACTTGCAAAAGTTGCCTTTAAAATATTAACTCTTTCCCACATGCAAAAACATTTGACGTATAATTGTTGAAAATAGTTGAACATATGAGCGTTTTCATCTGTTTGCCACACATGAGTCAGGAGGCGTCTGTATGTGGGAAAGGGTAAATACAACCTCTCTGGAGCTTAAAGTTTGTCTAGATCTTGAACTTTTTACTTTATTGTCTTCTGGAACTCAATGTAAATGCTATCGTTGACAAGCCATGCAGAGGGGGTCGGGTATTTATACGATGAAAAATTCTTTGATAAATTTGAAATTTTGTTTAAGATGTCAGCGCGACTATGTCTGATGTAATGACCATCACAATGTTATCCTGGACATCAATCCGTATAACAATCCGTGGAAACAACTAAATGACCGGGACTCCATGAAAACTAACCGTAAGTATCAGCCAAAGGTGAAGAAGCAGATCAGTACGCATATCCGCGCAGCCTGATCTCTGTCTGCACTGTTCGCCAATAAGTCGTAGAGGGTTTCAAGAAACTTCTGTACATCAGTATTCATTTTTATCCTAAGCATTGAGGTTTGTAATTACGCTAAGGTTGGTTATCACAGAGATTTGTTCACAAATTAATTAAACTTACTGATGTGATAAATGTGAAAAATAATATGTAGCCTTCAGTCACATCTTGTTGCTGCGAACTGGAAAAAAAGAAAACATCATTTGCTTACCTTAACATAATAACAAATAACAGCAACACATCAAAAAGCTATTATGATTAGAGCCATTCTTTGGTCTTTGTGAAATAAAGTCAGTTAAACCCTTTCCCACATATAACAATTATGCAGCAGACGACTTTGTAAACTATGCAACCATCTGAAAAAATCTCTTTAAATGAAAGTTCATTCATTGAATAGTGTTTAAAAGTTTGTGGCAAAATGAGAATTTGCTCGATATGAGCAATTTGTCCTTCTGCAACAATTATGTTTATATTTCGTATGCTGCAGATGCGTGGAGATGCGTCTACAAGTGGGTAGGGGTTAACTGAATAACGTGGGACTGATCATGGGTGGAGTACTGATACAATGGAGTCATGAACTACATGTATAAGTGAACTAGCCGCCGTGATATAACTGAAACAAATCTTGAAAACGGCGTTAGATTCCAATCAATCAATAAGATCAGTATTTAGAAAGAAAATAAATCCTTTCTGACGACATTGTTTAAACTTTGGTAAACCACTTCCTTATTACAGACGATCTGTCAGAATCTGTCAGAATCTTTATCGACTAAATCGTTTTAAGAAATTGTGTCACTTTGAAATGAAGAATATTATTCAAATTTAGAATTAGAAAAAGTAATAATGAGTGGTAATTAAATACGGTTCCGAACGCTACACTTTCCCCCTCGTCTATTATCAAAGCAGATTCATCTACAAAACATTATATCCGGCAAACAGTTCATCGGTCTTGATACCAAAGTGTAGTGGTTTTCATCGTCCGCCCTGGTACCGGAAGCCAGTTATACCAAATACTTTAAAAATGGTAGTGATGGATTCCTTTCTTTGAGCTCAAGGTTGCGGGGATAGCATTAAGACTGATATATCGGTAGTTCTGGTAGTTCACCAGGAAACAGCGTGGTATTACTGAACTCATGTTGAAGGCGACGTAAAATAAATAAAAGAAAAGTCATTTGAATAGCGGAGCGCTAGACTGGGGACTTGTAAATCTGCCATATAAATATTTTTTAGGAGAACTCCTCGAGCCACAATCAGGGAAAGCAGAACATGTGCTGTGTGTTCGTTAATGCTGGACAAATAGCGAGTGTTGGATCCGTTTATGTAAAACAATAGTCCAAATATATTTGTGTTGGTTTAAAGACCACTATGTACCTGTAAATATATCTTTCTCACACCTGTTATCCACATAACAGTATTTTCAATCAACTGGTTGCCTTTCCACATAGAGTGTTAGCCAATTGGTTAGTTACAAATGACGCGTGTTGCATTGACCTTTTTTTAAATATCGGATAGAATGTTAACCGAGCTGTGGTTTAAACTCACAACCCCGGGAGTGACAGCCCGGGTCGCTACGGACTGAGCTACCAAGGCCCAGCCGCTCTGAAATTACATAAAAGGGAGTGGACATGAAACCCGTGGGTTTATAATTCAAGCTTTATCCCAAAAGTGACATCTGTATATATATCCTAGGTGTACGCAGACAATACAGACTATGTTGAACTTAATATGTGAGCGACGCTCTTCAAAAACCCACTATAAGTCATTCCACACTTTCCAACATACAACAAATCTGCAGCAGACGACTTCGTCAAAATCTTAGCAACAACATGAAATATATCTATAACTAATAGTTGAATGGTTGAATAGAATTGAACACGTTGTGGCAAAACGAGAAATTGCTCATTATGAGCAATTTTCTTCTTTTGTCACAATGCTTTCAAAAGTTGTCTGCAGCAGAGGCGTCAGAAAGCGTCTATATGTAGGAAGGGGTTAAGGCGACCATTGTTATTTACATATCAGTCCGTGCATCCGCGGAGTCTGGTCTGGCTTTACACGGTTTGCCATTTAGTTATAGAATAACTTCTGTTAAAACAGCAGAACTCTAGATAAGAGGCGTTTTTGGGCGTTATAAAATCGTTATTTGATCCTCCTATCCGATGTACTTTTGTGTACCCGTATTATCGGCTTTTATTTGATAGCTGCCCCCTCTTTATATGGACCCCTAAACAAAAATTTAGTTTTGGCCTAGATCCATAGCGTAAATGTGCATACATATGTTTTGTCCACAGGTGTACTAATTACATTAAGGTTTGTTTTCTGAAACATTGTTCATAGAAATGAGAGGTTAAGTCTTACTTCTTTCCCACACATACATACGCCTTGTTATTACCTATCTGATGCAGACGACTTCTGCCAAAATGTTTTCAATTCTGTCCAACGATTAAACTTCAATTTATAGAGGTTTTTCATATTTTGGCTAATATATTTTCAAAGTCGTGTGCTGCTGATTTGTTTATGTTGGAGAGTCTTAACCGATACTAACACACATATGTAAGAATTCGTGACTCGGAGTAACTTCAGTTAAGAGTTACAGTCTCGTGATTCGAATGTTCCGGGTTCGTGACTCGGAGTATCTAAAGTAAGAGTAACGGTCTCGTGAATCGAATGTTCCGGGTTCAAGCCTCGGAGTGGGCGGTGGCAACATTTGGACATTTTTGTTCCAACACCCTCGCAATGAGTACTGGTTTCTTCTACAGGAATCAGAAATTATCCGAAATTTCAAAAATATTATCAATTCATCAAGCTATATTTTGTCGCGGACGTTCGGTCCATTTAGAATGTCATCAACAGAGGTCGATAATATAAATAAAAAAAAGGTTATAGAATCAATAATCATGGAAGCATCATGATTCGTCAAAGAAATTAAAATGTTTAATCTAAACATATATTAAACTCACGTATTTGTATTTGAGTTGTTAGGATAATCCATACTTAAGTTAGCCATTTCGTGCACTTATCCCAATTTATTTTTCTAAAGGGAACGCTATGTTTCATAACAAAAATGTTTCCTTATTCTACCAGTAAACAAAGATCATATGGCAATGTTGGTCTATCGAATTTGCTTTCCGAACGAGTACGGGTATACATATACTCATTATATTGAAATATAGTTGTTACAGATTGTTTATGACGACTCAAAGACGGATATATTCACAATCTCCTTCGCAGAGTTGTCGTTCCTTACACTCACCATACATGTATGGTGAGTGTAAGGAACGACAACTCTGCGAAGGAGATTGATATATTCACTCTAAAAACAAACGACATGTCAACAAATTAGGAAATCTTGAACATCTTTATGGATAAAGCTATAATTTATCGGCGATATTTTCATCATTTAACAGATGCAATACAGAAGAGAACAGAACAGCATATTTATCCAGATGTATACAATGTGCGTAGTCACTGGCAACCATATATACATAAAGAAAATATACAGACACGTGGATTTGAAATAACAAACAAAATAGTGAAGGAAAATTAAAAAGCAATAATTATACGATAAAGAGATTGAAGTTTGGTAAAAAAGGAATATATTATTATTTGAAGCTTCTAACAAGTTTGTGAAGTAATCCTGGATCGTTACAGTACATATGCATGATCAGACTTCAGATCTGGGTCTATACTATTCACCAAAGTCAACTTGTACATTTCCCATGGACGGGCTCATGTCATTTATATTAGGCTTCTCAGAAAATAGGTTTCAAATATACAAAAAGTTTGTAATTAACGTTCAAATCATATATACGAAGAAAACATGTTTTAGCATCGTTTACATGTAATGATCAGGGCCATATGAACGGTGTTGTACTATAGTTAACATTGTCAAAACGTTATCACCGGGGTCCTGTTATCATTATGTTATCAGCATAAATCTTCCACTGATATTTCTCATTACACGGTCATGTATGTCAATGTGTGATTTACAATTTTTAAGCATAAGAAAGTAAGTTTATGGAGTAAAATCAGATTTCCCTTTCAACGTGCAATGTGAAAACCTTACTTTTTACTGAAATATTAAAGGCAAACATGGGAGCGTATCCAAATTTCGCTAATACATTGCAATGTGTTAACCTAACACACTTTTACTGAAATGATTATGGCAAACACGGGGTTGTATCCAGAGTAAACCTAACATACTGCATTGTGTTAACCTAACTTGTTACTGAAATATTTAAGGCAAACACGGGAGCGCATCCAAATTTCGCTAACATATTGCATTGTGTTAACCTAACACACTTTTACTGAAATTATATTGGCAAACACGGGGTTGTATCCAGAGTAAACCTAACATACGGAGTAAATCTAACCAAGTGCATTGTGTTAACCTAACAGACCTTTACTGAATTAATAATGGCAAACACGGGGGTGTATCCAGAGTAAATCTAACCAAGTGCGTTGTGTTAACCTAACAGACTTTTACTGAATTTATAATGGCAAACACGAGGGTGTATCCAGAGTAAATATAGCAAAGTGCATTGTGTTACCGTAACATACTGTTACTGAGATAGTAAAGGTAAACACGGAAGCGTATCCAGATTTTCCTTACACCGTGCGATGTGAAAACCTTATCAGACTTTTACTGAAATATTAAAGGCAAACACGGGGGTGTATCCAGATATTCCTTACATCATGTAATGTGAAAGACTTATCAGACTGTTACTGATATATTAAAGGCAAACACGGGAGCGCATCCAGATTTCGCTTACACAGTGCATTGTGTTAACTTTACATACCTTTACTGAATTAATAATGGCAAACGCGGGGGTGTATCTAGAGTAATTATAACACAGTGCATTGTGTTTACCTAACACACTTTTACTGAATTAATAATTGCAAACACGTGGGTGTATCCAGAGTAAATCTAACACAGTGCATTGTGTTACCGTAACATACGTTCACTGAGACAATAATAATGGCAAACACGGGGGTGTATCTAGAGTAAATATAGCACAGTGCATTGTGTTAACCTAACATACTCTTTCTGAATTAATAATGGCAAAAACGGGGATGTATCCAGAGTAAACATAACACAGTGTATTGTGTAAACCTAAAGATCTTTACTGAAGTATTAAAGGTAAACATATCGGTGTACCCAGAGATAACATAACACAGTGCATTGTTTTAACCTAACATACTTTTACTGAATTATGAATGGCAGACACGCGGGTGTATCCGGAGTAAACATTACACAGTGCATTTTGTTAATCTAACAAACTTTTACTGAATTTATAATGGCAAACACGTGGGTGTGTCCAGAGTAAATTTATCACACTTCATTATGTTAACCTTACATTATTTTACTGAATGAATAATCGCAAACACGCGGGTGTATCCAGAGTAAATATAACACAGTGCATTGTGTTAACCTAACATACTTTTACTGAATTAATTATGACAAACACGGAGGTGTATCGAGAGAAAATCTAACAAAGTTCATTGTGTTAGCCTAACATAATCTAACAAAGTGCATTGTGTTAACCAAACATACTTTTACTGAATTAATAATGACAAACAAGGGGGTGTATCCAGTGTAAATCTAACAAAGTGCATTGTGTTAACCTAACATACTTTTACTGAATTAATAATGGCACAAACGGGGGGTGTCCAGAGTAAATATAACACAGTGCATAATGTTTACGTAACACATTTTTACTGAAATGATAATGGCAAACACGCGGATGTATCTAAATTAAATCTAATACAGTGCATTGTGTTACACAAACATACTTTTTTTGAAATAATAAGGGCAAACACGCGAGTGTATCAAGAGATACTCAACACAGTGCATTGTGTTACCGTAACATATATTAACTGAGATAGAAAGGCAAACACCGGAGCGTATTAAGATTAACCTGACACCGTGCAATGAGTTTCTGAGATAATACAGGCAAACACCGGTGCGTATTCAGATTAATCTGACACCGTGCAATGTGTTTCTGAGATAATACAGGCAAATACGGGAACGTTTTCAGATTAACCTAACAGTAAACACAATACAATCTGTTAGTCTAACAGCATTTTACTAAAATGGTACAATAACCATTGATGTTTCTTTAAGTTGTTACGTATTTATGAGACCGTTTACCTTATAATTTAAAAATAAGCAGCTATCAATGTTCAAACCCTATTACTAAACTGCATGCTGATCTTGATCTATATGGTTATCAAATGTTGGTTTATATCGTTTCTAAATAGGGTAAGTGTGATTTGACGCTTTCTACTACTATCCAAACAGATACAAACATACATTATCAATATTTGGTAGATAAAAAACAGCGCACTTACTGGCATACATGTATTTGCCAGAATAAATGCAGATGAACGAATACACTTATGTTTCTAAACTCAGAAATTTAAGTACATATGTAATTAAAGCTTTTCAGTTAAGATATGGTTTGTAATGGTAATATACAATGTACAAATAAGTTGTTAATATAAATGTGTTTCTGTCTTTACATTTTATCCTGCAATAAGCAGATTGTGGGATATATAACACTGGTATGATAAACTTTTATGTTTACCTGTATACTTAATCTTAGAAATGACGTAATCGCCTGAACTACTTTTCTGAAATATAAATGAGCCGTTCCGCCAGAAAACCCAAATTGTTGACTGCGAAAAGTATCGACCCGGTAAGCCTGCGCAGGCTAACCCGGACAGACAGGTTTCGCCTCCTGTGGATTTTTTGTTTCGGGAATCATTACTCAATACATCTATCCCCATGAGACGGAATGTGTCGGACCGGATTAGCCTGCGCAGGCTGATCTGGTTCGATACATTACACAGAGTCAATAATATTGGTTTTCTCGCTGAACGGCTTAATTATGTTGATAGTATAGCAGTCAAAGCAATGAGGAATCACAAATAAAAAGCAGAAATAAGGCTATTAATGTTTTAATTAGATTTCAACATATTATAACAATGCAAAGAATATCGTTTTATGAATCACACGGAATCTGAATGTTAAGTCTTTCTTTGTTTAAAATGTAGAATACATAGACCTGTTTATTCTCTCATGATCAGTTCATAGGTAACCTTATTTAAATACAATCTGAAGCGAGTTATGTCCTATAATGAGAAGCATATCTATGTTTCCACAAGTACACTTAACTGGCCTCCACGATAAATGACAAGTGTTGAAGTTCTATTGTCAGTCTGTTTTCTACCACGCGAAAGAATTCACGAACAGTCTCATCTACCAATGGATTGCTCTTTCATCAGTATGCGTTATATCTATTTATTCAGAAAATATTTCTTCTTATTAAATAACTTCATCATTTACGTACTAACAGTTTCGTAACGTAACGTCTTCGACATGTCTACCCAGACAATTGACGGTATCCGTTTCCGAAAAAACAATATCTCCTATCTAAACGACAACTAGGCCTTAGCATCACAATTGTATTGAATATAGTCATCTGTATTTAAACTTTGAGCGTTACTTGAACTTCCATAGCCTGAACTAACTTAAAACATTGACTCTCAGATCCATCACAACTATTCATTTTCAAAACACGGCGGTTGACATACATGTTGACCTATCGCATGTATTGAAGCGACGACCAGTCCGCAATACTTCTACTAAGAATATATTCTAGTTAATATTGCCATTTTATGGTATTATGTCACACCAGATATACGAATTAAGTAGTAATAATCGGGAAATATGGAGTTGAAGTCGGAACTCTTTAGCTTCCGTATGTTGTGTGTACACAATGTAATTCGGCGCGTATTTATGCACGCGCACGACGTCATTCTGTATTAATAGGAGTCATTTATTAATGTTTATCTTTATTTGTATATGTTATTTTTTAAAACTAGTTAAACGAATGTAGATTTACCTGAAAACATCATTTTACATGCAAGATAAATAGAATATTACGTCCTTGACTTGCGACATAAACTTTATCTGCAAAGGCTCGAAAATTATCAATTGTCCCAACCTCGTCAGATAAAGTTCATATCTTAATATTCTCTATTTATGTACTGATATCATTTTCATTTATTGATGTGTATCCGTCATACTTGTGTCAATATGCACCTTGCCTTCATTGGACATATTATATTATATTATGTTATGTTATGTATTATATTGTATTATATTATAATATAGTATATAATATTATATTGTGTTTTATTAAATTGTATCGCATGGTAAGCGGGTGTATGACGCGACATTTTACCTTTTTCCAATGTATATACTTGTACATTGGTTAATGTGCTCCACTTGCTATGTCGTTTGTAATGTTTTATTTGTTTATTTTGTTTTTCTCACGGGTCATGTGGCCTATTGAACTTATATTTGAAATAAACTTCTTCTAATATGAAAAGCGACAAAGAGAGAATATGCGGATAAACAGACAGACAGGCAGACAGACAGCTACGAAAGCCTATCAGGGCCATTTTGTATAATGTCTTATTTATTACTTGTTAGCTCGTATGTCTTATTTGTTATCAGTTTTGAACGAATTTGGCGGGAAACCAACCATATAACATACATTACCTAACTAAATTGGCGGAAGGTGATATATGCTTCTGATGTTTCGTCTATCTCTTCTGTTAAAATGCAGACGAAGTTAGAATAATTGTATGAAAGGTTTGATAGGCCAAACATTTTTGTCCCTGCCTGCCTGGGAATAAATCAAACTACTATCTCATGTTGACACCTTTGTAGCACTGCAAAATCTCCACATCCAAATTTCATAATTTAACGAAAGAAATACACATCGCGCCTTCCACTTTCAAATAATATAGCAATTAAACATGTATCCACGACAAAGATTGAGAGACAGACTCATACTTTCAATGCAATGCATTTTATATAGAGAGTGCATCCTGAAACCTAGCTACCACGTATAACCTTATGATGACCTATGTCCTAATTGGTCATTATATAATGTCAAATGGTTTCTATAATTGTTTACAGTATTTAACCCCCATCTAAGTGTAGACTAAATGTTGGCAAATAAGTGACTATGAATAGTGATCATGATAGCAACAATTTACGGATGTATAATCATTTTGTATTTTCAGATGCCGTCTATAATTATTGATTTTGTGCTGATGGATGGTTGTGCATACTCCAGGTGTTCCCGGTGACATCCACGTGTTTTCTATACCCTCCAATATACCCGAAACAGTTTAGGCAGGTATTACTACAAGACTAGAGTTGATTAAAAGTACTTTAATTGAGGATTTACTGTATACATAAATTGTTCTACTGTTGTGTGTGATGAATAACACTAGAATTTCGTTGCAGAGCTCAAAAAAGTCCTGAAAAGAAATAACTTAAGACGTCGGTTAGCATTCACACTGGATGAGACTTTAATCGATTACATATCAAAATAAATTAAAATTACTGGGCAGTGCATTACTGTTCTATGTGGAAACGTTTTGTAAATGACCACAAATTAAGAGTACCAAGAGACAAAGTTCTGTCACTTATGAGACATATTGACCCTGATGGAATAAACCATCGGAAGGCTCACCGTCTGAAGAGACGGAAGTACAGAGTTAAGGGGCCAAACTACGTGTGGCACATTGGCGGATATGATAAACTTAAACCTTTTGGATTTTGTATTCATGGCTCCATTGATGGTTATATCAGACGAATAATTTGATAAGAAGTTTCACAGAGGAACAACAACCCTGCCGTCATTGCTATGTATTATCTTGAAGCATTGAAAGCACTCGGAATTGCCCGCACTACTTCAGCCGGTCTTTCGGCACAATGATACAGACAGTATGGCCCGGTATTAACAGTTGTTTGTACGTGAGAAATGATTCTAATCAAATAATTGAGGCTTAGTGAGAAACATTAAGACGGCAAGGAATACGATGGTGGATTAGATTTTTTAAAGATCTTAAATAGTAACGAATATGACGAATTAAATCGTTTATATGTTGAATGTTTGAAGTACTGTTTTACACGATTTACCAAGCTGAACTTGACAGAATAGCTGCACATTGGATTCTACATTCAATTCGTGCACAAAAAAATACCGAAACACCAAATGAAAAGCCCGACTTAATGTACTTTATTCCGGAAGCATTTGGTAGCCACACTTTTGGTAAGAAAATCGACTAGGCAGACGTGAATATATGTTTTGAAATGTATGGCTTACGCAGGGAAATATGTTGTCAAGACTTTGCAAATGCAGCAAAGATACTCAAATCTGATCTTCCCATGAATGTACAAGATGCATTGCGGTTCAAAGAGATATGCTGGTACTCATTGACGAAAACGTAGAATAAATACTACACACACATACAATGTAGATGTATATATACAAAATAAATGTGTAGTTATGTTCTCTTGCTTCTCTTGCTTCGACGTGTGTATTATTCTAACTATATCTTTCTGTTATATGGTTATAAATTACTTTCCTCTAATTGGCTTAATTTTTTTTCCACCACATTACCAACCGTTAATTAACAAATTAGCACGAATACTAGAACAGCTTCTAAACAAAATGCTTAAGATAATAATAAATATTCTTATGATAAGGTTGATAAATAGTATGATCATTTTACTTGAGAATCTGCATTGAAAAATTACAGTTTAACCTGTTGATTTTAACAAAGGTTTTTGTTGTAGTACATAAACAAATGTATAACCCTTTTCATCGAACGTAGATAAGTAAAATGTTAACATGAGGCTATCATGTGTTAAAGGGGCTGAACATAAGCCTTGCGTTCAGTTACCGCGAACAGTCGCACACGCATGCAAACGTTTGCAACCAGTATAGATTATTGGCCCGGCTGCACCGTTGCATGTATATTTTAAGCGGGGGACAATCTTACCAATCTGACGAGAGCATGTGTTTTTTTGGTAACTGAACGCATGGCTGATGGTTCCAAATTCAGCAATTATAGTACATATGTGTCATGGTAGAGTGTACCCGTTCAAAAATAGCGCGTTATTTCTTTTTCGAGCGCCTTGCGCAATTTTCTTTACCATGTAATGGTTACGTGATAACTTTACTGGCGCCATTTTTAAACTCACTATGTAGACATACCCCAATAACTTTTGAAATGGAAAAATATAAACAAATGCGAAAGATAGAAACAGTTAAATGTATCGTATATCAATAAGTTAGATATCCTTTGTATGTAGGTTTTTGACAAGATTATTTATTTTGGCAATGTTATCATCTGGAGTTCAGTCTCTTTGTAAAGTTATAGTTGACTAACTTTCTCTATGACACGGTAATGGCACAGTACATATTGACAGGCTTAGTTTACGTGTACATAGTTATGATTGATCAGTTTGACCAATGATTCATTGACTTACTGCCTTTAAGATAGGTAATATTTAAACCCTGCGAAAATGTATCACTTGAGCCATTCGTGGCCGGGGCTTGTGACATGCTACTTCTTTTAATTAACAAGTTGAAATGTATTATGAGTGTTTGCTTTGTGACACCTTTAAGTAATGCATACAAACACGCAGAACATAAACTTGTATTGAGATATGTTTAAATGTGTATAAGTATACAAGTTTCTTTAGTGGTCCAATATTCTCTAAATTAGCTTTTAGCCATGCTTATGTAGCCTGCGTAGCATGGCGGACGTATAGGGATCATGTTGTTCGGCGTCCGCCTCGTCGTTCGAGATTTCATGTCCGCTCTCTAACTAAGGCAATCTTCACCAAACTGTAATACCATGCATACAATCTCTACTGAGTTCGATCAACAGCCATGTCGCACTATTCACGTCATAGGTTTTGCCTGTTAATTGTCAATAATGACAATGTTTTACAAATATCACCATGTCCACTGTCTTACTTAAACATTTCTTTTTCAATCTTTTCCAAACTTAATTCAAATGTCTATTTGCATAATATTTCGACTGAGTTCAATCAGCAGCCATATCGTACTATTTTTTCCTAAGTTATGGCCCCTGACTTTTCAATATTTTATCAAATTCACTTTGTCCGCTCTCTCACTTAATTGTTTCTTATCGTTCTTATCCAATAATGACCAAACATCATTACAATGTTCATTGGTATAATAGCACGTCAAAGTATGATCAACAGCCAAATCGCGGAATTAACTCCAGAGTCATGGCCCCTGATACTCAATAACTTAAACATTTATTATCCAATCTTTACCGAACCCGTTACAATGTTATTTGACATACTATCACAACTTGATAGAAAGCGAGATATCACTTTTGAGTTGTAAAAGAAATACCAAATTATCTTTGTCCACCCTTAAAGCTCAGGTATATGTAGGCAAATATTAATAATTCCCGAAGATTAATTACTTATTGTTTGTTTAAACATGCCTTTATTTTGGAAACTATCACGATTGTATCGCTGACCATATATCAAGAGTAGCACTTTATAAATTCAGAGTCTCACTTTGTAAATTCAGGGTTTCATCTCATGAGCTAGAAAATGAAAAAGGTAAATAAAACAAGAAACGAAAGACTGTGCAAAGCCTTCCATATAAATTTGATTAAAAACGAATATTACTACCTTCTAATTTTCACTGCATACCCTGAACTGCGAAAAACGTATTTGAATACATACTATTATACCTGGCCAAATTTACAAAAAGTCTTAAACTTGCTTATGTCAATAAATGTTAAAGAATTGTTGTATTTAAGTAGGTATATATATTTTGCTCCTTAGAGCACAACGTCCGTCAACAAACTATGAATGTCAGGGGCGTAGCTTTGCAATAATCAATGTGTAGGCAGTCTCTTGGGACAATCAACATTGTGGACTCTGCGTAAAGTATCGACCCGGATCAGCCTAAGCATGCCATACAGGCCTACCCGGAGAGATACTTTTCGCCTCCTGTGGATTTTCTGTTTCAGGAATAACTACTCTATACATCTATCCCCCTAAGACGGAATGTGTCGGCCGGATCA
Source organism: Serripes groenlandicus (assembly GCA_031761405.1). NCBI lineage: Eukaryota > Metazoa > Mollusca > Bivalvia > Cardiida > Cardiidae > Serripes > Serripes groenlandicus. The sequence continues at coordinate 34,266,743 of JASEVX010000010.1, forward strand.
GTCTGCGCGGACAGCGAAGGCTGATCTGGTCGATACATTACGCAGATGTCTATCGCCGCAGCTGCATTTTGGGGCATTTTGAGATAAAATGTGTAGGCACGTGCCTACAGTGCCTAAAAGAAGCTACGCCCCTGAATGTATTCTAAATAGGATTTTGTCAATTTTCCTTGTACGGTCCCGTTTCGGAGAATCAATTAAACTGCAAATCTCTAAATGCGGCTTATATGTGATAACAAATACATTACAAATACCATAATGTGTTAACCGTTTCCTAAACACAGACGTGCTTTGACGCACCGAAACTAGTCTATTGTAATCACTAATTTATGTGTTGTCTCCGTCTGTAAAGCTTGGAGGCATTATCCGGCGTCCGGTCGGTTGTCTGCCTGAATGTGCATTCGTCCGTCCGTCACGGTTTGCATTTATTGGTCAAAACGTTGTTTCTGTTTGGCAGATTCATTTCAAAGTGGTCACACTCATACCGTGTGCTTAGGAGAACGGCAAAATACTAGGCACATAACTCTGGTCCGCTTATATTAATTATCTCCATTTTTCCTTTTTTAATTTTTGTCTGACATAACTACCATTGTATCCATTTCAAACTTTAGCATGCTGTGTTTCGAATGTGTATTTTTTTTGGCTTTCCATTTTTTCACTTATTATATGACTTTCGCATGCAACACATGTGTTCCGTGAAATTCTCCTGTATGTTTATGAGTGCTTCCCCAGGATTGGTACTTTATCAGGAGCGACTGACTGTCTGTCCGTCTTTGTTTTCATTCATCCGTTATCCCCAAAGTTTTGACTCGGTCCAAAACAATCTATCAACGATCGCGGATGGAACTAATCTCTAAACGGTATCTCAATGAGCGCTCAACGGTCTTATCGATCTCACAATGATCTCTCAGAGTTTGTTTAATGGTCGGCAAATCTTTCGGTCTCTCTGTCGCATCTGATCTCTTCGCGATCTCTCAGCAATCTCCTTAGACATCTCTTAATTGTCTTTTAAATAGCGCTCGATAAGCACTAAATGAACGACAGTGTCTCTCCAAGATCTCTATAGACGGCCAACGAAGGTGGCAAAAAATTGCATTTTTGATCGCACAACGAGCGCACAACGGTCTCCCAAGCAATTATATAGAAACGACCTTTTCGGAGCTTTGAGAGATTGTCGAGAGATCGGGCCAATACTGGCCAATTTTGGATCGTTCAATGGTCGTCCAACGATCTCCGTGTGTGTAAAGGGGGTTTAACTGTTGAAAACATGATTCTGAAAACTCACATATTTATGGTTTAGATTCAATAGATATTGATGCATATTAAACACAATTTGGTTATCTCATTAGTGCTTATCAAGCCTTGTTTTCGCTTTAACTCATGGATGAATAAATCGCCCGATGAAAAATATTCCATATGTTGTTTGTTTACAAAATAATATAAGTTACATGTATTCTTCATGGTGTTTAACGTATCAAAATAACTCAAATGTGTGGAGTTTCTACGATTGTTTTTTTATTGCGCATTACAATATACAAGGGAAACAACTTCTGATTTACTAAAGGAAATTTGCATGGGTTAGATAACATAAATAGTTGGCCTTCTGTTAAAGGAACGTTTCATGTACTCTGACAATTATGCAGGCACTCAAACACATAGGAAGTTATCATTCATTCAGCAATATTGAGCGATACTGACTTTCTTCTTTGCAAGGCTTATTTTGCATTTCCGGTTTTGAAGATTGTATGCTCTAAACTCCAAACAAATTCAATACACATTTCTATTAATCGAAAACAGTTTCTTATTCATTGTGTATGCAGTAAGTGTGTAAACGAGACTATATTAACATAATATGGACTCTAGTCGTTTTTGTAACCCTTCACACACTCTTATCAATGGTTTCTTTGTACGAGGGTCAGTCGTAAAGTTCTCCGACACTGCATATTATTTCGATACTACTTGTTTTAAAACCAAAATATACCAAAAGTCTGGAAGCCAGATATTTACTGATATGATGTAGCCAATTTGACAGAAAATAAATCGCATACCATTAAATAACAAGACATTGTTACACATAACCATCACACCAACGGAGCACTTTGTACACACACTATAACGCGACGTCTGGTCTTATTTTCAAGGTCACCTCCTGCAAGAACACGTTTCCGGTACCTCTCCACCAACTTATTGAACACACTCATGCCTTGTTCAGTTCATATTTTAAAACAAATTATGAACGGTTCTGTGTCTAAAAGCCGTGGATGATGCGATTTCATCATACGTCCTTCGTCGGCAACTTCGCGTGTTACAGCATGAACATCTCTGTCACTAAATGTTGGTTGACCGACACTAGAGCTGTCTTCAAGTTCTTCTCTGCCATCCTTGAACCGCCGATGCTAATCAAACACTATTGTTCGGATAACCTTTCTATTCGGGTCCCGTTCCATGAATATAAAAGTATCTGTAGGAGTCATTCCTGCATTTGCGCAATAATTTATCACCGAATGTTGCTCCGTGCCAAATGACGTTGACGTATAAATGATTACACCTGATGAAGGGTAGCAATCAGCAACTTGCGATTCCATACTTGTTATGACAGATATGACATCACAACTTTCAGGAAGTATTCAATAGCTATGATTCTAACAACATGCTTAAATTATGACGTTAACGCGCCAAATTTTAAAGATTTGAGATATAATACATCTAGATTTTGTTCGTAAATATGTATGATTTCAAACTGCTCCGTACTACATAAACTGCATTATTGAATTTAAATGCAAAAATGATTCATATCAATTAAATACTTGTAAGTTTTTTATACATGACTATAAAACATCCTTTTTTAGTATTTCCGAGTAATAATACGATTTAATAAAAAATGCGTATTTTATGAGAACAGTCCGGGTACTTTACGACTGACCCTCGTACTTTCAATATATTTGAATTTATTTAATCCTTGACATTTTCATGTGAACCCGATTTTCAGTACCCCTTAGTAGTTTGATTGTTATGTTTTTCCTTTTCAGGTGAAATATTTATATCATTCGGACTTGCCTCACTGTTAACGATATACCATATATCGCATATCCTGGTGAACTACCGAGTTAATCTTAAGGAGATGTTTAAGGGATCGTACAGATACCTTTCGCTTAACCCGGAAAACAGAGACGCCTACGTCATATTGGCCAGTTAAATGTTTACCTTACGTGCTCTCCCAATTGCATTCGAATCAAAATGAAATACTTCGCCATACGTATATCTGATATAATTACTCCTACCAAAGCCCGTGATATACCATCAACAATCGCCGTTTCTCTATCCCGTGTATTTGAATGAGTTATCTTACCTGTTTTATACCGAACGATTTGTAAGCGACAATTGTATTGGCTGAGGCAAAGGTCAATCCAAGCCGACATATATAATATACCATTTTTTTTTTTTATCGAAGTTTATGTCTTGTTTTAATGAGAGTTATCCTCCTGGCGTAGTCTGCATTTAACACATTTGATAATTATATATAACTGTGACATCAAGAAATTTAGGGTTGCATTTTTATGTTATAAAAACTGTTGAATATGCGAATTTGCCATTTTCTTTTGTTTGGTTATTTATCATTATTTCAAACGGGTTTCAATATTGATTTGTGGGTCAATCACCTTTATATCTTTTCGATCTGATAAGATTGATATAATAGGGTCCTAAAAGAAAACCAAACGAAGAAAATCTATACTATATAATTGATAATACATTTGTATTTGTTTAAAACGCGTGCCAGCCCCTGTGATTGATATAGGTTTTTTTATTGAAGAGACTCGCTAATAAATTTTGACTAATAATTTATTTTTTAACTGACAAACCTTCTTAACAAACAAATAATTATGATAATATTCAAACCCAACACCACTCTGGTGACACTTAAGGTATTGTACGTTGCATTTTGGAAAAAAAAGAATGTTTGTGTTTTTGAATAGTGTCTCTCCATTTTGCTTAGTGCTGCTTTGCACTGTCGTCAAACCCTGTAAACAAAATAAAACGCCTTACAGTTGAGGCATGAAAATACAAGTTTTGGGATTCTGCTTCTCTCGAGCCTTCGATCTTACAATTTTCAGTGTTGTCGTGCTCTGTGTAAAATCCAAGTGTAGTTCAACCAATTCTCCCAGGGCATACGTGCTCATATTTTCGAATTGACACTGGTTGGTAGAAGTTTCTTGTAACTTTCTGGCGACTAACTGACGTATATTCCAGCTGGCTATGATGCATATGTTTAATAACGTCGCAATATTGTTCTGATCGATAAGGGCTTAACGCAGTGTTCAACTATGTTCATTAATATCACAGCGGCCATGTACGTTCTTGCTTTCTCACACTAGTATGACATACAAAAATCTCTTTAGGCAACTGGCTACTTTTCCACATAATATGTTAGTCCTTATAACCCTTATATTGACAGGCCACGTCGCTTCCGACAGGGCTAACATAATTCGCAGAACACGGTTTAATAATTAAAAACATTGATAGTTGAAGTTAATTACCTTGGTCACACGATGATAACATAGTGGTCTTTTTAAAACATTGTTTAAATCATCATTTTTTTGGGGTGTGATATATTTCCTGTTTGTTACGTTATCAATGTTGGTTTCCCATATTTGTCACTTGACCAAGCTTTATATTTTTGATAGTTTGTGATGGAAAATCTTTGTGGGCCATTGATAGATTATGTCCAATTAATTGAATTTAAATAAGGCAGTTGCGTCTTTTAAATGTGTTTATCTCCCTATCTCATATTTGTCATTTTAGATAGTCAATATTTTGGGAATATTGAAGGTGTATGCGTTTTCAACATCTTGAATAAAGATTTACTACAGATCTTTAATGAAACTTTTATTTCTATTATTTCATTTACAAAAACAGTTGTTAATATATTTATTGTCGCTGGTTTTAAATTATCAAAGTACACACATTTTACCTTGATCCATTGGAAAAGGGACTAATGAACAAAAACGACAGTAACATAAACGGTCCATGTATCATGAAAACTAACATTTTGAAATTCTGGATGTATGAAGCGAATGGCAATTAGAATGTAATGCTTACATTTGGGAATGAATAGATCAACAAAAGATCGGAAACGGGACTAATGAGCAAAAAATATATTGACATGTACGGTCAATGTCACATGAAAACTAACATTTTGAAATTCCGAATGTATGAAGCCAATGGCAATTAGGATTTAAATGATAACATTTATTGTCAGCTTTTGGTAAACCTGAAAGGCTTGCGTTCATAACTAAATGAAAGAAAAAGGGGAAGAGTGTACGTAGTTCTGAGATCTGCTTATACATTGGCCTGGCATATATAACAACATGAATGATAAACTTAATTTATTACTGTCGGACAGGCTGGACTATGCCGGTTCACAGATTGCCTATATTCAGTGGGGTGAGTAATTTGACCATGACGTATCAGAGTATGTACTATGACGTGTCGCAGATTGTCTGCATCCTACTGGGAGAGTGTAATAAGTTCTTACAGTCTGTACTATGCCAGGTAACACATTGTCTACATACTAAAGTATTGACTTTTAGGTATAACAAGCTGATCTATGCCGTGTCATAGGTTACCTACATACTTTAGGGGAGTATATTGACCTTTAAGTCTAACAGTTTGTTCTATGCAGGGTAACATATTTACCTACATGCTATTGCACAGGGACGTGCTCCTCTAAAAATATATATTACCCTATGCATAAATATTATATGTGCATAGGGTCATATCTATTTTTAGAGGAGCACGTACCTGTTGACATCCCCGGCATAGTACATATTTAATAACTTAATGGCTAATAAACTCAACCCATATACTTCAGGAAATATGTGATCCGGCATAGTACAGCCTGTAATACCTTAAAGGTCAATATACTCTCACTATAGTATGTAGTTAAGCTGTAATCTGACGAATATACTTAGTATCGTAAGAATAAGCATTGCGTTATAAGCCGCAGTTCTAGCTTTAACTTATATACAGTAACTGGAAGTACATCGTTGGACACGCACGGTTGTGGAATCCGCCACGAACCAAACATCGTGCACGTTTGGATCGTAGCGGAGTCGACAACCGTGATGTCCGTCGTTGCGGGTAGTACTGCTTCACTATTTTCACGCAAATATATTCCTTAATAGCCCGTTCACACATAGCTACGCTCTTACTACGATGATGCCGATCTGCCCCGACCTGAAAAATGTACCAAATTGGGACGAGATCGGAATCAAAAACTTTAAAGGTGGTGAATACCTTCGCGGAATGCCTGTTTAAGGCTTGTACTACGATTTCTACACGACTATAGCGTTTCCCGTACCATTGCCGCTCAGGCGCCTTTTCTACTACGTTTTCGCTACGGTGTACAATACCTTACTACGTTGGTAGACAGACTGTAACAAGATGTCTCTTCGCTCATGCCGACAATATTACGATCTTGACACGATCATGGTACGATTTAATGTGATGCGTATATAAATTGAGTAGTTTCGAAAAAAAAACAACACTCATATACTGAAAGATGAACAGACCCGAATTGCCCCAGCTTGCAATTCTACACAAATTACGTTCGTACACCGCTTGTACTGTGACTCTTTTCAGCCACGATCCTGCTACGCTTATTTTGAACATGTTCAAAATAAAAGTGGCGAGGTCGTGAGACTTCCCGACCTATGCGATTTCACAACGACCCAACGATGAAGATCATCTCCCGATTGGCCACGGCTGCTCCATGACTAGTCACGATTTGGGACCAATTTTAGATCGTAGTAGAAGTGGGGCCTATGTGTGAACGAGCCATATAGTGGAAATATAAATTATTGTCTTCCATTTGCAGGCTACATCATCTTCATTTCGGCCCTGCTCATCGGTTGAATCCTACTGGCGTTTTTTTTTTAGTGTTTGTAAATTACTATTTGACACAATTTACCTGATCTTGAATATCGTGCAATATTATGAAGTGGACTTGCGATATCTCGAACATGCGATAATTCGAATATGTTGTCTACATCAAACCAATTCATGGACGAGTATGTCATTTTAAAACACCGAAGCAGCAGTTGTTATTGCTCAGACGATATTATGTATTCACTGGCTTGCATTTTGTGATAAAGGAAACACATAAATTTATTTCGAGTAATGCAGCGAGTACTCGAAAACGCAGACATTCCGAAGTAATTTATAAGTCTATCTAGTCTGTACGGCCAGCTTATGAATCAACCATACCAATCTCACTATCTAGTCTGTACTTTCCGCCTATATATCAACCATAAAAGTTTCACTATCTAGTCTCTACTGTTCACCTATATATCAACCATAACAGTCTCAATCAATATCTAGTCTCTAATGTCCGCCTATATATCAACCATACCAGTCTCACTATCTAGTATGTACTGTCCGCCTGTATATCAACTATACCAGTCTCACTATCTAGTCTGTACTGTCCGCTTATATATCAACCATACCAGTCTCACTATCTAGTCTATACTGTCCGCCTATATATCAACCGTACCAGTCTCACTATCTAGTCTGTACTGTCCGCCTATATATCAACCGTACCAGTCTCACTATCTAGTCTGTACTGTCCGCCTATATATCAACCATACCAGTCTCACTATCTAGTCTGTACTGTCCGCCTATATATCAACCATACCAGTCTCAATATCTAGTCTGTACTGTCCGCCTATATATCAACCATACCAGTCTCACTATCTAGTCTGTACTGTCCGCCTATATATCAACCATACCAGTCTCACTATTTAGTCTGTACTGTCCGCCTATATATCAACTATACCAGTCTCACTATCTAGTCTGTACTGTCCGCCTATATATCAACCATAACAGTCACACTATCTAGTCTGTACTGTCCACTTATATATCAACCAGTCTCACTATCTAGTCTGTACTGTCCCCCTATATATCAACTATACCAGTCAAACAATCCAGTCTGTACTGTCCGCCTGTATATCAACCATAATAGTCTCACTATCTAGTCTGTACTGTCCGCCTGTATATCAACCAAACCAGTCTCACTATTTAGTCTGCACTGTCCCCCTATATATCAACTATACCAGTCTCACTATCTAGTCTGTACTGTCCGCCTGTATATCAACCATAACAGTCTCACTATCTAGTCTGTACTGTCCGCCTGTATATCAACCAAACCAGTCTCACTATTTAGTCTGCACTGTCCACCTATATATCAACTATACCAGTCTCACTATCTAGTATGTACTGTCCGCCTATATATCAACCAAACCAGTCTAACTATCTAGTCTGTACTGTCCGCCTATATATCAACCATAACAGTCTCACTATCTAGTCTGTTCTGTCCGCCTGTATATCAACCATAACAGTCTCACTATCTAGTCTGTACTGTCCGCCTGTATATCAACCATACCAGTCTCACTATCTAGTCTGTACTGTCCCCCTATATATCAACTATTCCAGTCTCACTATCTAGTCTGTACTGTCCGTCTATATATCAACCATAAAAGTTTCACTATCTCAGTGGATTCGCGTTAACTCGAAAATGTCATAACTCGTACAAATCGTAAAAAATCCTGAAAGAGATCTGTCTTAACAAAGCTTTGTAACAACAGTTCTGATTGGTCATACGACAATTTCAAGAAAGTGTTGATATTCAACAAATTACAAATATTGTACTGCATGACATATACAGAGTCAGACATAACGTGTTGATCTATATCTGTAACGAGGTTGATCTTATGATCAAACCAAACTCGAACGGAAACTCCTTTTAACGTTCTAACAACTGGGAAAACACTTTATTATATTTATTTATACAGAAAAATACTCTCTAAACCACTATGACATAACTTATTTCGTCCAAACATAATGAATAAATTTAATTCTGACGTCACATATTTTCACATAAGGAAAAACTAATATTCTTACCTAAGGAATTTCCTTAGTAGCTTTGTGAATACGAACTTAAGGAATTTCCTAAGCTAAGGGGAAAATCGGGAATTTAAGGATAACTTAGGAGCTTTGTGAATACTGCCCCTGAAATAAATCAATATCAATACGAGAACATGATAATTAATGTCAACTTTTTATTTTTTATTAATTATTAGGGAATGCTGAAACACACTGATATGCAAACACATATGTGTGCGTGTTTTAGCAGCATAACTCTGGCATATTGTTCAAAATTATGTTAGTTGAATTGCACCGCAGTGCAAGTATTTTGACGTTTGAAGAATATATCATGACTCAAATTGGGAAAATAAAAGAAATATATATATATATATTGTCGGCGTAGTTAGAACATTTCGAGGGCTTGGCGTGAAACGGTTGTAACTTAAAACCTATTTTGAAAACCTTTGTTTAGGGGCAATTTTGACCCCCTTGTAAACAATGAAAATTTAGGTGCCTTTGCTCAGAACGAGCATTGGCACCTAAATTTCCATTGTTTACCAAGAAAAATGATTTAACGTTTATAAAGACTTCATGGCAAGGTGATTAACCTTGGTAACAAAAATACCATTTTAGTTACAACCGTTTCACGCCAAGCCCTCGATTTGTGTGGCGCTCGAGTAAAACCAAATTTTACGTAATGATTACTCATGCATGGATAAAAAATCCTGTGCATTCATACAGAAGGATCTAGATACATTTCTTTGATCAGTCTATGATATTGATACACAGATCAGACAGCGTGCAGGAACTAACTGATTAAGATTAACACTGGTGGCGATTGCTTTAAAGTTGATTTACGCAGAACGCCGCTCATTTGTTAAAACTTCAGTAGATTTGACTTTTTAAAAAGACAGCAACAATAAACAACTGTTTCATCGTTAATGTTCATCAATTTTGACCATACATTCTAGCATGAGGTAGAACTTTGAAAACTCCGTTCGATTCCGAGAAAGTAATGGGATGTATGTTAGTGTGATACCACGTGTGATAGGTTAATGCCTTCTCACTCAGTTGTCTGTTCTTCATTCCTCTAGCCTTCCATATCTGACATATGGACACTTTATGCGGAGGTAAAGCTGTCGTATTTATACAGTTCTTGTGCAGCAGTTCATCGTTAAAGGGTATATCATAGGAGTCCTGAAAGACGTTTGACGGCTCTATGTCTGGCAGACGGCTAACAACGCCAGACGTTCTGTTAACTTGTCTATATAATGTAGTTACAAAGTGTGGACCTGTACAACCAAAGGCATGGGTACATTTATCGGATAACTGTGATAGTTTCCAAATAATAAGCTTATAGAACGGGTGCCCAGGGACACATAGCAGAGCAGCGTTGGTTAACAGTAGGTCGGTATTCCAAAGGAAGAAGTGTTCTCCGGGTTCCATGGCGACAGAACACTCGTGTGTATCGAAGTAAGTGTCCAGTGGTTTGACGCTGACCGTATCCAAGTCGAAGTAGGCTCCGCCATAGCTATGTAATATGAGGTAACGCAGCATATCAGAACGCATAATATCAGACGTTACTGAAATAAAAAAGAACACAACATATGTTATCTCTCCAGAAGCGCTACTTCGTTTTTTGAACGGTACTTTTAAGGTACCCTCTATAGTGGTGTGCATTTTGAGAAATCATACAACAATTTGCTCCCCGATTATAAACAGAATGATAGAGTAAAGCTGGGAACCAAAATTCGAGATGTCTTTGCTTAACACTCATATAAAACGTAGTGCCATGTATCAGTCAATTTATCTGCATTTTGAAAAATATTTGGGAATCAAGATATCTGAATTTATAAAATGATTCTGAAAGGCAGCTTTAGTGGTTGAAGTTAAACGAGTACACGTTTCCTATCAAAATCAATGTATACATACATCAATCGTTGTTTACACTTTTCAAATGCTTCAAAATGTAATTTTTGTTTACGAAATGTTTTTGTCATTTATAAGAATAGTCTTTTAATTTTCTATTATTTTGTTGATCATAACTTATTTTGAAGATGTCATGTTTTATTAAAAGAAAAATCTTATTAAATAGCGCCGTTCGTTATATAACTAACACTACTCAGTATCATCTTTAGATTGTCTCTTAATATAAATTATACTTATTATAAACTCTCGGTGCATTATCATTAGCCAATCAAAACGTTGTCTTTTACGATTCATCAGGTTATTTTTTTGCATCAAACGTGTTTGTCTTCATATTGCTTTATCTTATAATATTCTTGTTGATCCGAAGTGATTTGTTGAATTGTTTGTTTTATTAACAATAATGCCAATAACTTCGATGTTAACAATTTACAATTACCTTTAAACTAACACTTTCTAACATATCGATTCGTGAGTGTTATGAACGACAACCCTGCGATGTAGAATGTTATCTCCCATAGGGCTACAGGTAAGCACGGTATTTTATCGTAAAAACACAAAAGAATTGACAAATAAAGCATTTTTTCTTTTTAAATGATACGTATTAAAATGAAAATAAAAAATGAATAAAGCAATTGTTATTGGATTTGGCCAGTTTCATTTCGGAAAGCTTCATATGGGTTATTGAAAAAATAGATATATCTCACACCTGGTACCTATGAACGAAAATACCCATTTATGGGTTGTGTTTGGTTATCTAACTATATCTACCTTTCAAGAGTTTAACTAAAGATCTCTGGAAATAAGGTTAACCCTGTCTTAAATAAATGTTTGAACTCTATGCATTTCTGCTTTTTTGTTAACATTTTTTGAAATTATGTGACTTGTGTTGTAACTTTCCAAAAATTGGAAGAGTTGACCATCTTTTTTCCACTGATACCATGGGTACCGTCCCACTGGACTATTAGTGCTTTGATTTTTTAGCTTGGTAGGGTATTTTTAGAGTCGTCTGCTATGAGTATGTTGATGAAATTAATGTGTCAGCTTATATGACATTTTTGAAACATGTAATATTGATTCTCACCAGATAAAGGATTCCAAATACCATACAAATAGTTAAAACAGATGACAGCATAGTGTAAACATATAACTAAAAAATAACTATATAGTGTAAACAGATACTATATAGGTTGGTAGTCTGTTCTGCTCTGTTATCATCGTTGCCATGGCTTGCACATACAATGATAAAAACAATATTGCGAGTAGTGAATGTGGTGAAATTGGCTCAGTTGTTCAATGAAATCAATTTAATACATTAACCTAAATTGAAAAAGAAAATGTATGGAAGACTCTTTCATACATAGCTTTTCCAGAACATTTATCATAGCTCTATGCGCCTGGAGCCACCACATTTGGCACGAAGATGTATCTTTGGAAGAGGATGTGTCGTGAAAAGAATTTAGGATGCTGTGAACTTGACCTTAACGCTGACCTTTGATCCAATTGAAAAAAAGAAACTGGCATTGGCTATACTTCCCACACGTTTATACATTATGTTACATATTTTGTACGAAAATGCATCTTCGAACGACGGTGTCAGGTTAAACAATTAGGTCAATTTGACCTTAACCTTGGCATCTGACCCATTAACAGTCAAAAGCTTATCTAGGCAACCTGTAGTTAGCAAATTAGTATGAAAATACATCGTTGGATATCAGTGTTTTCGCGTACCATATTCATTCACTGACCTTATCAATCACCTCTGGCCCAATTCAAAGACAATACTTGTCGATGCCATATCTCCTATTATATCACTCTTTGATATAGCACATTCGTATGGTATGACAATAACTCTTCAGAAAATAAATGGTGTCCCATAACTTAAGTTTAAGTTGATTTGACTTTGACATTGATAGGACTTATTTAAAGATCAATCTTGTTAAAGTCGTATCTCCTTCCTTTCAGTCAGAGTTGAAATTTCCTGCATACAAGTGATGTTTAATATATGGCTGTAATGACATCCTTTTGTATCCTATGGGATCGTTGACTTCCCCGCCCCTAGTTGGGGAGAATGGAATGTATACAATTCTTGTTCGAGTTTAATTTATTTCATGTAGTTTGAGGGATACAAACTCACTATCGTAGCGTATTCTCCTATTCAACTATGCATTAGTTATTTAATACTCTTAAGATGTTCTCAAAGGTAATTCAGGTCGCTAAGATACTGTTGTACAGTGGTATGCTTCATAGATAATGAAACCACATCAAGAAGAAAACACTACATAATCGGCGTGACAATAATGGGTTTCGGACCTTAACTTACGATCCTTGACTTATCTGTCTTATATTATCGACGTCCTCACTACGTCATCCACTCTGACATGCTTGTTTAGGACCTGTACGTTTATTCTACTGATCTTAGTTCATTTATATAACGTATAAACAAAACCTCTTGGACAATATACATTTATAATAGGTTAAAATTTAAAGTTACACTTCAGTGTCAAATGTTACAGTTATTTCAATAACTAGCTTCAGATGTACACATTTGTTATTGTCAGCGTCTGAAATGAATATCTACATACCTCTTTCCCGGGTTTAGCCCCGGTAGCTCAGTCGTTAGCGATGCAGACTGTCAACTTAGCGTGTGTGGGGTCGAACCCCAGCTCACCCAAAAATTATTTCCGACGTTTGCCAAAAGTCAATGTTATACGCGTCATTCCTCTTGCACCAATGGGGAAAGCAATCAGTTGCTTGGAGAGACTGTTATGAGGAGTACTGATGTGAGAAAGACAAGAAACCAATATGTAGGATGGTATCAGTACTGCACTGTTTTCGCCTCCTTAACGGCAGTGGTAATTATTGATAAGAACAACCAAACGGAGTAAATTGACTCAAGGATGGCACTGATAAATTAGCCCAGGGTTCAGCAATTAACGTGATAGGGATATTTGTAAAGATATTTGGTTTAATATACCTTGCTCAGATTAATTGTACGTGGGTCGTTTGTATAAATTTCAACTCAAGACTAGCTCTCGACGAAATATCTCACTCCCTTATATACTGTCCTGGTCACGAGACCCAGATCGGGTCGGAGAATTGGCCGCGACCAACCAAACCTGGTCATGACCAAACAAAACGGGTGCGACCAAAATGTCAGGACTCGATCAAGAAAATTGGTCGGAGCAACCCATGAATGCGTTAAGCAACACTGGGCTTTAGATACTGAACTTCTAACATAGGAAGCCAATGCAGAGACTAAGATCGGAGTAAGCTATGGTTTCATATAATTTGACAATGTAAATAACAACAAACAATGACTCACTCACGATGATTCCCCAAATTATGACTCAACGGAATTTCTTCCCGACACGCAGTATTACGTATTGCCGGGAACAAGGTGAGCGAGCTGCCATGGCTGACAAGTTCATTATACGGCATGTTTATAGTGTAAAGGAACTAGAACAATTCAAACTGATGACAAGATAAGAACATAACATTTATTATTGAATAGTATGACATTGATCCTTAGCAAAAGCGAGCATGAAATAAATCCCGGTCGAGACTCTGCGAAAGCCGGGATTACTAATACGGGGAACAGAAACAGGTGCGATAAGCGACAATTGTCTGCCGTGTTTAGAAAACAGTTCACTGCGCATGTCTTTAACTTCCGGCGTGTCATTTTTAAAATTCAGAAAGCAGACCGGATAAGTCAAAGCCATATTTACATGTTTTGCTTGAAATTGATAGTTTACAGTTTTATTTTTACGGTAGTTACAATAGGTAAGTGTTTAACTTTATTCTAGATAGGTCTGCGAAGCTCGATTCAGGCAATTATTGAAGATCTCGGTGTAAATAGATGGCTCTCTGCAGGGTCTTTTTTTTTTTTTAGTTAACAAATTAAAAAATCTTTAAAATCGCTTTCGATGGGTTGTGTGAATAAATAAAAAGGTTAAACATTTTGCGTTTATTTGTCAGTGCAGGGCCCTGACTATTTTTTAAGGATTTTAATTAATGTTTTCATGTGTTATTCGAGAATAGAAAAGTGCCTAACTGTCCAAAATAAACAAGTAGGTAGGTAGTTCAATATCACCTAAATACTTGTTGGGTAAAAAATATCTTGAGTGAACTTATTTTGGAATAATTTCTTAAAATAAGTTTCGAAATTAGAAATATTTACATTTTTCTTGAAGTTAAGCATATTTGTTTTCTTGTGCCTAATTTGCAAACCCTAAAACTTTTGATGAAGTTTTCTTAAACTTTTTGATCAAGTTTTATTGAACTTTTGATAGGAGATTTGTCAATGTGGTAGGTGTTTGTTTAAATTGGTGGGGATTCGGCTATGGGAATATTTTTTGTTAAATGTGGAAGCAAAATGAAATGTGTCAATATACAGGCTATCAAGTTTTTAATTTTGAAACTTTTTGATCATGTAAGACCTAAAAAACAGGACTGATCATGCAAACGTTTATTTTAGTGCTGCTTTACAAACTGAGATTTAATTCATTATTATAATTAATGCTTGCTCAAACGAGAGTCACATCTCACAATTAAAAATATGAAAAACCCTCTTCCCAGATGTCATCACCAAGAATTAAAAAATATGAGTTTGAACACCAGTTGTGACAACATTCTTTACGATGTTTGACAAGCGTCATTGGCTAACAGCAGATACTTTTAAAATGTTATAAAACACAAATATGATATTGTAGGTACGAATTGTGCTAGTTTAACACTTTTTAATTTTGTTTTTATTCTTTAGTTTGAAGGTACTATGGTCTGCGTCCCCGAAATCTAGGTTTGGTAGGAAGTGCAAGTATAAATGGAAGATGTTAACTGTTGGTCCCATGGTATAGCTTCATTCAGTGGAAAGACTCATATCAGAGGCATCGTTTGGAATTCAATTAGGAGATCACACATCGTTGCAGAAGTTAAAACCCTTTTCAAATTGAATTAATGACATGAGCTTTTATAAAGTTCTAAAATTAATTTGATCAGCTTCATATAAACTATGTCAGGGAAGTATTTGTGTGTATTCGGAGTGTGTGAGGTTATGATTAAATGGAATGACCTCTATGAAATAATTATATCTACTCTAGAGTAGTGAGTACATTTTTAATGACCTGGCAAGACACTGTTTCACAGGAACTAACACTTTTCTTTTGGCATGTATAATGATTGTTTCTGTTTAACTAATACCGCATTCTTATCAATTGATTTCATTAAACTTATTTCCACAAGTAGTTATGCACTGTGTAGCCAAAGTAAAAACAGCACATCATGAGCAATTTCTACTTTTGCCATGAACTTTTCAAATCCTTTCAATAATTATAGTTTAATTTACACAAACCTATAATTTTTTGTCTAAATGTGTGCTAAGTCGTCTTTGGATATTTGGTGTAAGTGGGAAAGGGATAATTAGATGATGAACAGGCAATATGTCATCAAAACGATATGTTGTTAAAATAATGTTATCTAGAATTATTTGAATAAAAGATAATAAAATTATTTCATATTTTATTTATAGTTATTTCTAGGACACATCATAGTATTCTAAAGATTACCAAGGCCATTTAAGTGAATCAACAAACATTTGTATGAAATGGTTAATAGATTCATAAATAAATATGCATTTGAAATCTGGAGAACATAGAGATGGCAAATCTCTTATATAAATAATTGAAAACATTGTTGTCGGAAAAAGGGCTATTGTTTTCCGACAGCAGTCATGTTTGTTGAGGAATACATACATACTGGAAAAAAGTATATCGTACAACGTGGTACGGAATAGATGTATTTGTTAGACGAACTGGTATTTAGACGAAACTACCAACACCCATAACACTATCGTGCCGTTTACAATGGTATTTCAGTTATATTATGGTGGCCAGAGACATATTTTGTTTATGTCTCTGGTATTTGTTTCCATCATTTTTCGCATTAATACTACACACATTATTCTTCCAGGGCAACTTGCTACCTTACCACATAGACTATTTATAAATATTTCTTTCACTTAAATTACTTATCATCAAAAGCATTACGCTTATTATTTAACAGCAAAATATTCGATTATCAGCGATATCGACTTTTTTCTCATTACGCGAGTACGTAAACTTCGATATGCGAGTAGATAAAACCTCGTACAGGTAAGGCGGAATATCAATCGATAAGAACGACAAGCATATTATACAACGCTATATAGCTTATCGTTTCTCTTCACCGTATTGGTAGTCCAAGCTCCGATGCAACAGACTCGGGCCGAAAACATCACTCGGTACTGGAGGAATGTAAAGCGAAAACCAGCATAGACGATGAAAACACTCAAAAGTTTGTTTCATGGTTAGGCCGGTCCTTCACATTTAACCGGGGCAGTTTACATATGTAATGCTCAGTCTTTGCTTAGTACCAACACCAGAGGGAAGTCACACTCGAAAACCAGCATAGACAAATAAACACAGATACCTAATATCGTGTGTTCTATTGGTAGGTCGGCTTAACACTTTGGTGAGTCAACACACACGTATCATACTCAGTGTCTGCCAACTACCAACCACAATGGACTCATTCAAAGACTCTATCCAGTAAACATGCTAGACCTTTCCCATTGAAAGTAAATTGATTCATAACATGAAAATGTGTGGAACTCATCAATATGACTGAATAATTGTTTAAAATACCGTCAAACCATAATCAATTATCAACCAATTCAACCTACCGTTAGGATTTGACATCCGATCATACAAAAACGGATATTTATCCTTAACGAAGCTTAGCGCCGATGTTTTGGTCCAGAAATGATATTCCCATTGCGGATAAGGATTATTCTTTGCGAATCCCCTAACATTCTCTGCAAATTCGTTAGGAATACTTTTGTTATTCCATATGAAGTGTATAATTCGAGGTATTGTTCGGTTTCGAATCACTTCACTGACATGAACAGACTTTGCTGTAACTGGTTGTGCATCTTTATGACTCATAAGTCCAATTGTCACCAAAAACGATATTATCACAATAATACACAGAAACAAAAATAATTCCCTTGTATATTTTAGCATTTCTAGTTTATTGTTGTGTGACACTCCGACAAGCAATACAGATGTGAATGACAAAATATATATCTCAATATTAAGGTACTCCAACTAATTGTTACAAGTATTGTGTATAAGGATTAAATGCTATTCAGACTAACTGAAGCGTTGTATGCTTTTATATTAACTCTTTCCCACATACAACGAATCTGTAGTAGACGACTGTGTGCACATCTAGGCAAACATATATCAAAAGATGGATGCCAATTTATTGAAAAGAGTTGAAAACATTGTGACAAAAGGAGGATTTTATTACGACACTCAAATATACAGAGCAGAGTATTTTCTTTTAACTCTTTCAGCGCCGAATTGTTTAAAGTAGACTCTTCCATATTCAAAATCGGGCGTCTCCATTACTCTAGTAATCAAAGTTTGGACAATTTTGATAACTAAAAGGCAAAAATGCTGATTTCAGGTGAGACAGCTCGTTACGAGCTGACTCACCTGAATCAGTATTGTTTGCAAAGACCTCAATATTGCCTTTGGCGCTGAAAGGGTTAAAACAGTGCGGGATATAGGTGTATTATCCTTCGAAAGAATCGCTTTCATATCCTTTTGAAAGCATTATAATCATGGGAGAAATTGATGTTTTCCTTTTATGTTTTTAAACGCCGTTTGCTGCGAAGTCGTCTATAAAAACAGAATGGTCAAGCGGATAGTTAAAATGTATATTTGCTTTGTTTATAATTTCGATAAAGGTTTTATAACTCCTATTACATATGATACAAGAAGAATGTTGATGCAAAACTTAAAGGAAGCAGATGCAGTTCAGTACATTTAAATAACCTGTGCAAACAGACAGGATGTAAATATTTCGAACAAGAAGGCCAAATGTCCCTTTATTTCAAACAAGAAGGCCAATATGTGCCTATATTGCTACCATAGCCTATATAAAAAGGTTACCAAGAGCAGACAGGGTCAATATTGACGTAGGGAATAAACGTTTTAAATGCTACGATCTATGTGATATTCAGCATGTGAAGTTTAGTCGTGAAATGACAAGTTTAGTCCTGAAACCATTTGGTTTACGGTTTGCTTAACATTCACTGCAACTATAATGTGTCATACAAGCTGAAGTTTCTCAATTTTGTTTCACCAATAAACTGTTTTAAATCCTCTAACTATATCCATTAGATAAAAAAAACATAGGTGCTTAAATATTAACATATATTAAGGTGTATTGCCTCTAGTTATAAGTTAAGTGTCACACAAGCTTAGGAAGGAGAGGTGGAAGTCTATATTCTCCTTCCAGTTTAGCAGACGTATGATAGCAAAAAAGGGTAGTAAATAAACAAAAAATACGAAGTAATTAAAAATGAAAAGAAAGATATGTATGATCAAGATTGAGCATTATGAAAGTTCACATGTATAGTCAACATATAACAAGAATTATTAAGTCTGTTTTGTTTGTTTGTAATGTCACTTTAATCGTTTTGAGCCAGTAGAAAACTGAAAAATAGACAAAAGGAAATGGTAAAGTCAGTTCCCCAAGAGCAAAGAGCGAAAACCACTTGGTACGAATCGTTCATCTCGAACGAAACATGAAAAACCGGGAACGAATTCAATGAATTTTAGAAATCGGATAAAATCGTGAAAACATATTTAAGTATTCATAGCGGAAGGAAGCAGAGACAACTTAATTACTCTATGGGAACCGATGACACCTTGTCGTCTATTAAATAAGAATGACCAAAATCGCCAAGCGATGACAAAGCCGTTTGTTTCAGCTCGATATCTCTAAGATCGCTGGTGCATGATGGGTACAGATATAGATCAAGTTAATTGATTAGGGTTTAACACCGATTACAACATGTCTTTTCAGTCATATAGCGGCGACAGTTCACGTACTCATGCGTTTCCGATTTTCCCACACCAGTACACGCCACGACATACTTTCAAAGCAACTGGCTGCTTTTCCACATAGACTGTTAAACAGCCAATTGGTGAAAGATGAATGATGCATGTCACAGTGACTTTTTTCAAACGTCGTTTAAAACCTATGTGCTGTAAGAGATAAGTCTAAAATATTTTACAACCGGCAAATACCAGGCTAAATCTACATGTACCATCAGATAAAAGTGTAAAATCAGTTAGTTGCATTAGCATGAATATTGAAATATGGATTATCAAATAATCACAAAGAAGTTGAACTAGTTTGTGAATGAACTACGCACGAAAACTTGAACTTCGCAGTGTATTATTTCACTGTTATTTATTTCAGAAATCTTGTTTCGTTCTGTTTAAAATACATACTTATTCTAGAATATAACTATTTATTTCTCATTTTCGTTTTCAGTGCATGTCTATAAGGAGAAAAAGTGTTTCAGTGATTTTGTAAAGATAAAATACAAATTGTCAGTATGTAAGGTTAACAATATCAATTCAGATAAAATATTCATAATAAAAAATGAAATATGAACTATCAAGATACAAACAAGTAACATTGCTCGCCAAATGGCATAAATGCCGAGTGCGAGGGTAAACATCGTCATCAAACAACAACGACATCGGTCTAAGACTTGGCCAGTGCTGCCAAAGACAAGGGCGGATGTCAACTTGGCAGGTAAGTGGACAGATTCGCTAGCAGGGGAGCCATTTTTAATCGCCAATGACGGTGATGTGGAGCGAATGCTCATTTATGTTTTGAACAGTATAGAAAATACCGGTTAGTTTGAGGTGAGAAGAGATAATTAGGGAAATTGGTAAGTGCGAAAATAAGCGTTTGGGAAAGGGGAACAAACCGAGCAAACCTATAGTCCCAAAACGGTCGCCGACCGGTAGGGGACTAATAAAAACATATTCTTGCAAAATGGAGAAATTGCTCATAATGAGCAATTTCTCCATTTGCCAGAATATTTTAAACTCTTTTTAATACTTCTACATTCATTTAAAGAATAGTATTATAGTGTAGCGGGTATGTTTTCAATGCCGTCTGCTGCCGATTTGCTGACTGTGGGAAAGCGTTTAAATGCTGTTAAACCGGAGAGTTGGTAAGACCCTAAATCGCCAGACGCGGCTCAGGATAAACGCTACTATCACGGACTAGTTGAACTTCTCTGTGATTATTTGATAATCTATACTTCAATATACATGCTAATGAACTAATCAATGTTTACTACAGGGGGGTAACTATGGAGGCATTGATTGACAGCTGACCTCAACCTGACCTCATCGTAGGCCCCGCCCCCTTTTCGAAGGATGGGTTCTTGTCTCTTCCTTATGTAAAGTAGGTCTCTCATCGACCTTGACCACCTTTAGAAGGTGAACACGAGGTCAATAATGTAACGCGGATTTGTACTGAGACGTCATCATTTTTGTGTGACGGAAATTTACGAGACATATTGGTTTTTAAATCACTGTCTCAATTAAAAGTAAAAACATTAAACATCAGCAAATACAGTGAAATATCGTTAATACAATTTTTAAAAGAAGTAAAATCACGGATCACACAACAAATCACGTCATAACTATACGTAGTGCAATCAATTTAATTGGGGAAACACAATATTGATTCAAATACACCATGTGTTTACATCTCCGTTTTCCTTACTTACGCATCGACCTTTTACAAATAGTGTAAAGTGAGGCGTAAATAAACCGCGTTCTTCCGAGCTTTGCCGTTGTTACAACAGCGTAAAATCGCTGACAGAAGTAAAGGTGCATCCTGTGCATTTGATTCGGCAAAACATTTGCTTAGCGAAACAAATATCAGCATGTGATCAGCAGAAGTTATGTATTGTAAACGAATTAATCCTGATACATTTACATTTACCTTTACCCCAGTTGACGTATAGGATTGTTACAATTTGGTAAGAGCGAATGCACGTACCACTGTAGTTTCGGGGTCGAAACACAGAGGTTTTATAATCTTTCTTTACCTAGATATCAATTTAAGTGATAAATGTACAAACACCAGAAAATACCGTAATATTAACGGCGTCATAAAATAAAACGACGCTGCGAAAACAATTATAAGCATCATCAAGAAATCCCGTGATGACATACTCGAATTGCATAAAGTCCAGTCAGAAAATACTTGAATATCAAACTAATTGCAACAGAAATGGTTTATTAAAAAAAAAAAATTATAGAAAATATAACAACATATTAGAAATATACAAAAATATACGCAGCCATAACTGAAATGAATGACTTTGAAGAAATAAGAATATCGTTTCTCATGTTGGGTACTCACCGTACTTTGATCTATACACCAAGATCTTTACTGAATTTAATGGATTAAATTCATGAGAACAGCAAAAATGAATCATTAACATAGACTTTTGTTTTAAAGGATCTCCAAATCAATAGCCTTTGTTAAAAAAACATCTAAGCAGCATTTTAATACTTCGAAGATAGCATTATACCTTTAGAAATGATTAAAATCAGAGGGGTAAGTAAGTATGACTTTCTACACTTTGATCCGAGCGTGTAGATAATCAGAGATGGATTAGCCTGTAAAACAAATTTCAATAGATAAACACAAAACAATCAATGATATGAGGTAAGTGTATATCATTTTTTCACAATAATTGCTGGAGGAAATATTAATATGCTTGTCAATAGTACATTGGATACTTTTAAAAGTATAGTATGTGGTTATCATATAGGAGTATTCAATGGGTTTCTTAAGCCTTTCCCTCATATAGACGCTTTTTGACGCCTGCAAACGGCTTTTTGAAAACATAGTGACAAAAGAAGAAATTGCACAAAACGTGCAATTTCTCCTTTTGCCACAATGTTTTCCACTTTTTGTCAAAGGTTATCGATTCAATTATGGCGATTTTCTCCTTATTTACAAAATACGTTAAAAGTTAAAATATAGAATTGCTCTATGAGGGAAAGGGTTAACTGTGTTATCAAATATTAATGATATTTAATGTGTATCTGTATAGATTTATAATAGTAATAAGAATGTCTCTAAAACACACAAAACACTTACATTAGTATGCTCATGTGCGAACAAAACTAATAGCAAAATTACTCAAATCAATATATGTGCTTGTTTGTTAAGGTGTTGTACGCCCCTTCCAACAATTGGTCCTATTACTTAGCTCACAACCCGATGTGCCAAGGAGGGAAAGCCATTATTACCATTTATGAAGTATTTGGTATGACACGGCCGGGGATTGAACCGGCGACATCCGTACCTGGGGCATACACTCTACCATTACACCACACATGTAACCTATTGTTGCGTTATCTGCCTTGCGAGAATTAATTAATATGTTGTGTATCTGTCTGTTTGTCATTCTGTCTGTGGGTAGTGGTTAGAGCACTCAGCTTTGAAGCGACAGATCGGGTTCGTTCCGCGATCAAGTCATAATTTGTGGATATATTCATATATTATTAACATACTATTTTATTTCAATGAAACACCATTACAATATTGGAATACTGCACAAAGCGGTATAAACATCAAGCAAAGAAATATTACTTAACCCTTTCCCACATACAGTACAGCTCACGCGGAAAACGTGTTTTCCGCGATCCCACGATGGACAAATATTTTTCATCGCGGATAATCACCGCAATTCAACCTATATGATCACCGCAATACTGCCTACGGGCTAATTATATCACCGCGATTGACATGTCGTCGATTCGAGCTTCTTATCTATTCTTATCTATTTTGAAATCACCGCGATTCCACCGCAATATTTACCTGTAAAAATGTTATACTTTTATTAAAAAGTTGTTTTTTCCCGATTATGTACATGTACACGTTTATTGAAGAATTGCGATTATTTTATGACACAACTTGCTAAAATTCATTCCATTTCAGCAAATTATTCGAAAAACAGTGGAAGATTGTGTTTGTTTACGATAAAGTCAAGTTTCGTAATAGAAAATGGCGGACATCGGATATACGTTTATCGTACATATGATTATCTCACATTTTTTAGTAAGAGAGAAATATTGTTAAATTACAATACATGTACATATACATTGTATATATATCTTTGAATTTTGTATATACAGTACATGTACTTGAATCTCTTAATAAAGACAGATTGTTGATCTTTGAGCTTTTCTTATCAACTTAATAAATAAATTATCCAATTGTAATATTGTTGAAAATGATAAATTGATAAATTTTCATTTTAACGCAATGTGTTGATACAGAGTAGAAACAGAGTAGAATTTATTTTACATGTAGTTATGTATTGCACTTTATTATGAAGCAACTTGTCGTAAAGCTCAGTAACGTCAATTAGTTTTAAAAAAATACAGGCTTATATGTAGAAGTGGTTTATCAGCGTGCGTGCTAATCCAAACACATAAACAACAATACGCCTGACACGACTTTTCTTTACTAGCGCACAAAATATCCCTTTTAAATGTGAACACTGAATTTCAATTGACATACGCAATTTGAAGACAAGAGTAAATATAATATAATATTTTGGTTTTATTTACCCTCGCCATGCAGAGAGTAAATCGTCATCAAATCAGATTATATAGCGTAATGGATTTAAGTGTCCGCCCCCGAAAATAATTGCTTAATTTGTATGAAAACATGTATAGATGAGAGAAACACATTTTAATTTGTTTGCGTCACCTTAATTTACAAGTATTTTTATGAGTAAAACATGCCAATTAATGAGACTTTTTTTTATTTATTTATTTATTTATTAGTTTTTGGTTGTTTAATTAAATCCGGGACTAACATGGGCGCTTCACACTTCTTTGTGTGCAAAGTTTGTTTTTGTTATTCAGCCGACTTTGAAACAGGTTTTAAAGAAATAATTTATAGGCGATTAAGAATGAACAATGCATTGGTAATTGTGGTGATTGACAATGGAATTACGGCATTTATTAGTGAGATTTAAAGTAAGCTACAAATCTTTCAGGCAGAATTAACAGTTTTATTATCACGTAGTTGTATCGTTTACAGAATACATCAAGTTTAGGGGAATTGTATTGACGAATTTTAATGAATTAAGTTGTTACGCATATATGCTGCTTTATAGTTAGTACTGATTTATAATCATTATCCTCTTCAACAACATTTATTAGTACTGTAATGAAATAAAAATTAAAAATAAAAAAAAAACTCCCAGCAAAACGGCGAGAAAAAGCTTATCTATTCAAAAAAATATCACCGCGATTCCGCGATGGTTCCACCGCAACTCCACGATGATCGGTTTTATCAACCCCCTGGGGTTATCTTGTTGCGTCCGCGATGGACATAAAAACAAATCGCGGTGATGGGTGGAATTCCACCCACCTTCGCGGACCAAAATATTTGTCCGCGTTGAGATTTGTTTTTCCGCGTGAGCTGTACAATAAATCTGCAGCAGATAACTTTGAATACATCTAAGCAAAAAATATGTCAAGTCTATAAATCAAAGTTAAATCATTGATCATTTAAAAAAGCGTCTTTATGAGGGAAAGGGTTAATGTAAAGAATAACGACTAATTTTTCTATTCAAATACATGTAAACCATCAAAATAATGATCACTGAGTACACTTAGGTATTTAGAAAATTGTTTCGTTGAGGTTTCTATTTCTTTTTCAGATGACAAACAATACCTGTAACATTTGTATGGAAGAAAATGCTCCCCAAAAAGCAAAAGGATGTATCGGTGTAAACGAAGCCAGTACTAGGAGAGGAAACAGTTTCATTTCGTTTCCTGGACAATTTGTGCACGTAAAGTACGACTATATCAAATGTATTTTGAGAAATTTACATTACACACAATGTGAAAACCGTCCGGCAGTAGAAGCAAATGCATATAGTGAGACAGTTCTCATAATGTCACAATGTTTTTATTTCCCTTGAATATTTTACTTTCATTTATAGCGATGTTCCACATTTAACTTAGATGTTTTCACACAATCGTTTGCTGCAGATTTATTGTATGTAGGAAAAGGTTAAGAACTATTGAGCAAAGGATAGGAAAAAATTGACGAAACAGATATTTCAATTATATTATATTAAGTATTTACCAGTAATTTCCTACCAATTATAGTTTAAAACATGTTTATTTGATATGCTTTCTATACAAATGTTGATCTTAGAGGGGGTCTCTCTTCTGTCAGTCAAGCTGAAAACGTTGTAGGAGAAATAATTGTCTGTCAATTTTGTAAAAAATGTGGTAACTAATGAGCTACGGTAAATAACCAAGAGTCGAGTCTGTTGTGAAAGGGCTCTTAATCTAGCATCTGTTAAAATCCAAGACTCAGGAAAGAGAACTAGATATTAACCCTTTCCACATACAAGAATCTGCTGCAGACGACTTTACATCTAGACAGAAGTACGGAATATCTCTATAAAAGAATGTATGATTTCTGAAAGAAGTTTTGGAGCCATTTCTTCTTTTGCCACAATATTTTCAAAAGTCGTCTTCTGCTGCAGAGGCCTCAGAATGTGTATATATGTGGGAAAATGTTAAGAAGGACTAAACAGGTCTTTTTGCAAGAATATCATTGGTTTGGCTTAACATACATAACCCTACGTCGTCAGTACTTAAAATAATTATCTTCGTAAGACGATTGTTTTAATACCCACCACATAGGGTTTGAGGCTCGTCAAATGAGGTTGGAGAGTGAAATACATTGTACAAGCGTTATCTAGAGCTCTGATAGGATGGACTATACATGTTTACAGTTTCATCCGAGTCCTTCCTATTCTGCTAGATCAAGATGAGCAATTAGAAGCTCATCAAAGTATCCTCTCAAAATGTCACATCTGTGGAGCAAATATCAGCCTCTTTAGAACCACATTCTCTATATTCTAACAGAAAGCAAACAGTAAGTCGGTGGAACACATTGCACGAATCTCCATTAGCAATTTCTCCATTTCCCGTAATGTTTTCCTAAATTGTCAGCATTCAGATAACTCGAAAAGTGTTACTATTCGGAGAATGTTTAAAGTTCTTAAGAGCAATACCTGTCTGTACATCTTTAACCCTTTCCCACATAAAAACGCTTTCTGACGCCTTTGCAGCAGATGACTTTTAAAAACATTATGACAAAAGGAGAAATTGCACTTAACGAGCAATTTCCCCTTTTGCAACAGTGTTTCTTTCAGTAGTTATACCTACAGTTATAGAGCTTTTCCTAGAATTTTCCGAGATACTTTCAAAGTTGTCTGCTGCAGATTTGTTGTATGTGGGAAAGGGTTAACTTGCTTCTGTACGGTGTTGATCTCGGGAGGGGAAACTGTATGTTTCTATGACATATAGGAAGTGCTGCCCTGCTCTTTTACCTTGATGTAATACCAACATACGATACAATACAGAAGCAACAAGACCCCTTTCGCCATGATAGGGCTAACAAATAATGAACTTCACCTCACTTATATGTGAGATCAAAAAATAGATACCTTTCATACTTAAATATAGATAATGCCATCTTGTCGAGCAAAAATAAAATTCATATTTAGACTTAATGGCACATGTTTTAACCATTTCCCACGTATCTATCATTGTAGTTATATTAGAGATTAGTCTGTAAATTGTTATAGTAAAAAGTATAACACCCTGTTTCCTTAATCTTGCATTATACTGTCTTTTCCAGATATGCTGATTTAAATTCATTATCTTTGATTATGAAGCAAAATGTAATATTTGGAAATATTAAAGAACTATTCATATACAGTGTTGTAACTTTTGTAGGTAAAGGGGAGGTTGCTCCTTTTGTCAGCAATGTTTTTTGTGGTTTTTTTTCATCACGGATTTCAAAACATATACATTTCGGAGACATTTGAACCAATTCTTGAATATCTCTTGAGTACGCAATATAATTAAAATCCAGAACAAAATGTTAAACAGGGTTGTAAAGGTATGCTTTGTAAAGCAATGCCCTCTTTTTCTACAATGTTTTTAATATTGTCTTCAGGTGTGCATTAGCCGACCTGTTTGTTGAAAAAGTCTTCTGCACAAGCCTTGCTCAAATCGATTGATTGGTTGTATATCTAAGTTACTTAATGTCACTGTTATGTGTATGCCTGCTTGCCCAAGTGGATGGGGTAAGATATACGTCGAAGTATGCTCACAAATATCTATAAATTAATACAAAGTTGGTAAAATCACTTTTATAAGTAAATTTTACATTTAGATTACATTTGTGTTAGATATATATTAAAACTAAGGTTCAATGTCCGCTTAAATTTGTTTCTTGCATAGATACTTAGAAACAATGTTGGAAACAGTTGGTGTTTTCAGAGACATATTTATACGAAAAAAAACCATGAATGGGTTTTTTCGCTTATAGTTAACGGGCGTGAGAATTTTTTTTTTTTTTTTTTTTCAATACCCATGGAGGTTTCTGAAATGAAACTGGAAAAAAATCAATGGGGGCCGTCATTTTGGATATGTTTAAAATGCGGCCGGTCCGACGTATAAAACACAGTTTGAAAAATATTGTCGTCTAGTCAATCATTATTAATTCTAAATCAATGTTTAAGCTAATAAAAGAACTGCGTAATTTCGTATGAACAGACAATTTTAAGAAAAAGCGAAACATGCGTGGAACTGAGAATGAAATATTTTGTTCCAGTTTGTCAAAATAGCCGACTAGTACCGTACTAATCAAGATGATCTAGACGTACGCCATTTATAGCAGCGCTTTACAGACACAACGAAAAATTGCCGTTTGAAATCTTAAATTTTACTGTATCCCGAATAATGACGACTTAAGACGTATCTGGTGAAATATTTAAATAGAAACAACTCCAATGTATCGTCTAAAGTGTTGGTAAGTAGGCCTAACATTATATTGTAGAGATGTCGGCAGTTTTCGCGAAAATCTTCAATCATGACTGTCGGACAACAAATTCTTCGAACTGACAAATATTCAAACACATTCTCATTTTCAACCATCTGATTACTTTTACAACCTGGACTACACTACATTTACATTACAGTTGGGAATTATGCAATAAGATATAGTGAAAGAGAGTGGGATACATTTTAATTTTAATGGTACTGTGGCAAATATACAGTGTAGCGAATCCGACTTGTTATAGTTATCCAAAGTTGTGTCCCTTTGTTTAATTAGATCCATTTGTATAAACAACAAAAAGGAAAAATTAATTCTGGTTAGTACGGGTTTAAATATCCTATAAACTAAAAGCCTTGAGATTTTTTAGAATCAGATACATGCATATATGGTCATTGCTCACAATGCAAACCCAGCCTGTTGTTTTTTTTCTTTATAATTTACCCTTTCCCACATACAATAAAGATGCAGCAGACGACTTTGAAGTTATCAAGTCCGAAAGATCTAGATTCAGCTAACCAAGTGTTCAAAATAGCTAAATTAGCTATCGCTTGAGTCTACAGCAGTACAAAAACCAAATGAAAAGTATTTGTAGACAAAGACCATGGCTGTATTCATATTAAACTAACTAACCGAACACTAGGTCATGTGCTATTAAAAGCTATTATTAAACTGGTTGATCCAGTTAACAAAATCCTAGTGTAAATACTGGTGTATTGCTATTGCGATCGTCAAGCTTTTTTATAAATTGTCTATTGGTAATATATCTATTTACATTTGAAACTTATTTTCAACAATTGAGTATATATGATGGGTAAATCAACAATTTCTCTCATGTCACATTATTTATGTATTAAAATCCATCAAGGGGCTTGTGAATTGTTCCCAACTTCACATGTAATCACATGAGTGTGGTATTCCAATGGTTAGATATTAATATTTGTCTGATTATGTAAGATATGATTCAACATTGTGTAATCACACAGGAAACTTGTTATACTTGTGCTAAAATGACAAACATTTGTTTCTAGCTATGTTTTTAATTATATTTCAGGTATATTCAGGCCACTTAATTTGTGTTCGACCAAGCAAGAAAAACCCATTTCCTGTCACTGATATGGGTTATTTTAAATAGTAGACAACACCAGCAAGAAGACCTCTTGTAAGACGGCCAATTGAACTCAATGTCCCTGTACAGCTCGATACAGAAAAAGATAAAGGCGTTAATTCCCATCATGGAATGCGATACTGAGTCAAACCTGTCCTACACAGGCTACATTGGACCTCGTTTAGTGACCACTTATATACACATTACTAAAATTTCAGAAATTTCTAAATTAGTTTTTGCTGGGTGATAAAATCATGGCTGTGAGAGGTTTTACTATAGCCGGTGATTTTTGTGCTAACATTCTAGATTTCATGAAGGGAAGGAAACAACTTTCATAAGCAGAGACAATAGAAACTTGATGGATCTGACAGCTACTGTCGGAGCATATTCATGTAGTGCTGGCAAATTTGTGATTAAAAAACTCTGAAAACAGAGCTTGGCATAATAGTCATTGGAAAGAATAAATACTATTCTTTTAAGGACAGCAGTATTCAGAGAATCAATGATTGAAGAGGACACTTTAGATCAGATAATTCTGATTAACACTGAAAGTGTTTCGTTTTTTATTCATGGACTCGTAATCATATGAAATAAATCCAATCATAGCTGTTATCATTTAACGCATGAAGCAAATAAACTGAAAAATAAGCAAATTCTTAAAAAAATTGTAGCATATCTATTAGCGTTTTCTCAAATAAATCAGACTACAGCAGACCTATTTGAAAACAACTCTGCAAAAACCTGTGCAACATCTATCAAAGGCCATGTAATAATTGTATACAATAGAAAACATTATGACAAAAAGAGAAATTACTTGTCAGGATTTTCTGATTTTACAATAATGTTATTTAAAGTTATAACTTCATCATTTTAAGTCATCTGCATGTGGGACAGGGTTAAACACTTATACATGCTTGAACATATAGCTTTGGGGAAAAACATTTTATATTGTGACAAATGATAAATATAATTTGATGTTATTCCTGAAAAGAAAATATTTTTGGAAAGGAAGAAATTCATCATTATCAGCATGTTCTCCTTTTCCAACAATCTTCGAGAAAAAATTGGAATGCATCTCCTAATATAATATCTGTCCATAGAAAACTTTTAAAGGATGGAAGAATTTTTTCTAATAGGAGAAATTTCTCCTTCCCTACAATTATTCAAGAAGTTGTCTGCTACTCTTCCACAGCCAAGCATTACAAGTTTTGAGCATTTTAATTTAACCTGTTACCTTAACCCTTTCCCTCATATAGACGCTTTCTGACGCCTCTGCAGCAGACGGCTTTTTGAAAACATAGTGACAAAAGAAGAAATTGCACAAAACGTGGAATTTCTCCTTTTGCCACAATGTTTTCCACTTTTTGTCATAGGTTATCCATTCAATTATGAAGATTTTCCACGTTTTGACAAAATACTTTCGAAGTCGTCTGCTGCATAATTGTCGTATGAGGAAAAGGGTTAAAGTAAATTGTGTACATGTAAATTATTTTTAGATTCTTTCTTAGTTACCCTTTCCCACATACAGACGCTACATCAGAAGTAGTCTGTTAGTAGTAAAGGGTTAAACATTTTCTACATTTAGATGCTTTCTGACGCCTCTGCAGCAGACACATTTTGAAAACATTTTTGCAAATGGAGAAATTGCTTAAAATTGGCAATTTCTCCTTTTGCCACAATGTTTTCATCTCTATTAAATTAATTGAGATTTTCAGTATTTTTAGCCCACCTATGCATGAAGTGCAAGGTGAGCTTTTGTGATCGCTCACCGTCCGTTTTCCTACAAATGACTTCTCCTCCTAAACCAATTAACCAAATTCAAAATAATTTTACAGGAATGTTCCTTGGGTGGACCTCTTTCAAACTTGTTCAAAGAATTCTATTCCATGCAGAACTTTGGTTGCCACGGCAACAAAAAAGGGGAAATTAACCAAAACTTAAAAAAAATTCTTGTCTGAAAGTAGAAGGCCGATGCCTTTGATATTTGGTATGTAGTATCATCTAGTGAACCTCTACCAAGATTGTTCAAATTATAACCCAGGGGTCACTTGTTTTTCATAGACTCATATAGGGAAAAAACTTTAAAAATCTTCTTGTCTAAGAATAGAGGGCCCAGGCCTTTAATATTTGATATGTAGCATCATCTGGTTGACCTATACTAAGATTATTCAAATTATAGCCCTGGGGTAAAAAATGACCCCATCCCGGGGGTCACTTGTTTTGTATAGACTCATAAAGGGGAAAAACTTAAAACATCTTCTTGTCTAAAAGTAGAGGGCCCAGGCCTTTGATATTGGGTATGTAGCATCATCTAGTGGACCTCTATCAAGATTGTTCAAATTATAGCCCTGGGGTCAAAATGACCCCTCCCCTGGGGTCTATTGTTTTACATAGACTCATATAGAGAAACAACTTAAAAAATCTTCTTGTCTAAAAGTAGAGGCCCCAGGTATTTGATACTTGGTATGTAACATCATCTAGTAGACCTCTACCAAGATTGTTCAAATAATAGCCCTGGGGTAAAAAATTAGCCCTCCCCGGGGGTCACTTGTTTGACATAGATAGGGGAAAAACTTTAAAAATCTTCTTGTCTCAAACTAGAAGGCCCAGGCTTTTGATATTTGGTATGTAGCATCATTACATATAGTGGACCTCTACCTAGATTGTTCAAATTATAGCCCTTGGGTCAAAATTTCCCCCTCCCCAGGGGTCACTTGTTTTACATAGACTCATATAGGGAAAATACTTAAAAAGTCCTCTTGTCTAAAAGATATTTGGTATGTAGCATCATCTAGTGAACCTCTACCAAGCTTGTTCAAATAATAGCCCTGGGGTCAAAAATGATCTCTCTCCGGGGGTCACTTGTTTTACATAGACTCATTTAGGGGAAAAACTTCTTTTCTAAAAGTAGAGGGCCCTGGCCTTTGATATTTGGTATGTAGCATAATCTAGTGGACCTCTACCAAGATTGTTCAAATTATAGCCATGGGGTAAAAAATGACCCCTCCCTCTGGTCACTTGTTTTACATAGATAGGGAAAAAACTTTAAAAATCTTCTTGTCTAAAAGATATATGGTCATACCGTATGTAGCATCATCTAGTGCACCTCTACCAAGATTGTTCAAATTATAGCACTAGGGTCAAAAATGAGCCCTCCCCGGGGGTCACTTGTTTTTCATAGACTCATATAGGGGAAAAAACACTGAAAACTTTTTAAGTTTGATTAAATCAGGTGAGCAATATAGGACCATTATGGTCCTCTTGTTAATTATACATGTACATACATACCATATAGTACTTTCTCTTTACTTAACCCTTTCCAACCTGGAACAAATCTGCAGCAAACCACTTTGAAAACATTTTGGTTTTATTTTGGAAAATGTATTAATAGGAAAGTGTAATTATTTGATAGAGTAAACAAATTGTGACAAAGGGGGAAATTGTTCATCATGAACAATGTGTCCTTTTGTCACAATGTTTTTCAAAAATGTTCTTATGCAGAGGTGGCAGAAAGCATCTACATGTCGAAAAGGATTAATCCTTAACCACTTACAGACTACTTCTGATGTATCCAATGAAATGAACACATAAATTTCTCATGATGAATATTTTTTATTTTCCAACTAAGATTTGAATTAAATCTCAGAATTGCAATTTCTTATATTAAGATTTATCATGCTTTACCCAAGACTATGATCATTTTTAAGTAATCGCCTTCAAATTCCTTGTATGTGAAAATGGGTTAATAAATGCTTCTCTTATGCCATTTTGTGTGTAAAATATTTTCTTTCACAATATCTACAACAATTGAAGTTAAGATTTGAGCTTTAATGTTACACTTTTACTTTTCAGCTCACTTGTGCACGAAGTGCTCAATGTGAGCAATTGTGATCACATTTTGTCCTGCGCCTGCCCTTCGTCAACAATTGCCTTGTTAACACCCTACAGGCTACGTTTTGCATCAGATCTTCATGAAAGTATATTAGAACATTTATCTCTATCAGATCTTTGACAAGTTAGAATATGGGTCACATTGGGTCAGAAACTAGGCCAAATTGAAAGGAAATCGTGTTAACACTTTGGATGCTGCATTTTTAACTTGAGCATGTTCAAACCTTTTCAGATGATTGTCTTGATGATATGTAGTCCCTTTTTCAAATATTGGTCATGTCTTTTTAAAAACTAGGTCACTAGGACAAATTGAAGGAAAATTGAGTTAACACTGTAGAAGCCGAACTTTTGATTCAGCATCTTCAAATTTTGTCAGAATGTTTCTCAGAATAATATCTAGGTCAAGGTCGAAAATGAGTCGTGCCTGATCAAAAACTAGGTCACTAGGCCAAATTGAAGGAAAAAGTTGTTAAAACTCTGGAGGCCGCATTTCTACTATGAGCAAATTGAAACTTTTTCAAAAGAATTGTCTTGATGATATCTAGTCCATGTTCGAATATGGGTCATATCAGGTAAAACAAAAAATAGGTCACTAGGCCAAATACAGGAACATCTTGTTAACACTGGAGGTTGCATTTTAAATATTTGTCAGAATAATTGTCTTGATGTGTTTTGCATTAGAAATCATTCAGGTGAGCGATCTAGGGCCATAATAGCCCTCTTGTTTAAAGATCAATTTCAAACCAAAGGCTCAATGTGTTCCATTGTTATCACTCACTGTACGGCGTACGTCAAACGGTCAAATATTCTCTGAAACTGCTGATGCGATATTAACCAAACTTTACATGAATGTTACTTTGGTGAACCTCGTTAAGAATTGTTATACAATTTATATTCTACCTATAAATTGGTTTGCTGCGATTTCAGAATGAGGTGGAAATTGCAAAACTTTAAAAATTGTTCTCCTGTGAATACGCTTCTTCGAATTCCAAGATGTTCTATGGGTGACCCTCTACAAAATGGTTCAAGACATATTGATTGGGTGAAAAGGGTAGTCTCCAAGTGGCATCAGAAAAGGGCTGGAATAATCGTCTGTTTTAAAGATATAATTAAGCAGAAATGTTACCCCCTACAATATTTGTTCCAGCCTTTCAGACCGGTTTTAAAAGGTAGTCGCCAGGTGACATCAGAAAAGGGCTGAAAAGAAGAAATTACCCAACGACCCCCGTCTAGTCAAATCAACTGTAATTGCCAAATTATGCTGTTTAATTTTAAGTGTTTTTTCGTAAATAGGTAGCACCTATAGATATATTAAACACATATGTGTCTATATGTCTCTGGTGTTTTATACCTTTTAGATTAGCATATGAATAAGGGAAATATATAAATGTTCTCTCTGTAGATTTTTGTAATGTTCTTACCAGTGATGTTCTAGGTATCACAAACTATCAAAAAACAATAATATCATCTGTGTTGCAATTAGTTTGATGTTGCACACGTCTACTGGCGGCTTCCAATAACTTTAGTTTGTACGGTGTTTTACGCCGCTTTCTACATTTATTTAGTTATATCACGGCGTTTCCTGGGTAAGTTACTAATGTTCTTCGTTCTTTATGTGTATCCCCAATACCCCCCCCCCCCCCCCACTCTCCCCCCGCCCCATTAAGCTCATTTTTTTTAATGACTTTCCTTCTCCCCCGTGGGGCTCCTACATAAGCTCCTGTAGCTCTTAAAAGCGCGCACGAATCTCCTAAGTGAGCTCTTAAATGAGCTCCCGGAGATCCTGTATGGGCACGTAATTTACTTGGGGTACGGACAATACCCCGGTGGGACAAAAACCCTATATAATTTACTTATTGCCATTCATTTTCTCATGAACTGGATCAGTTCAATGCATTTTTATATTTTGCGCAATGTGGTAGATACTCCTAGTTCTTTTAATTTGAGTCTAAGGTCAGGGAAAGTTTAACCCATTCGGGCATTTCCGAGAGCTGTCCGGATCATCTTGCACTCAGCAGTCTTAACATTCCATTAATTGAATCCCGTTTCTGGTACCTTCTTTTGTTTCTTGTAATACTAGGTAGATATATTCGAGTTCCATTTAACAAATTGTTTAAAATTGTAAATAATTGAAATTGAAGTTGTTATTTTTAACAATCGAACAATCATAAGTCACATAATTAATCGGAGACATATTTATTTCTGAATTAATTCATCAGAAAATGTAATTCGTCGGAATCGAAATCGAGAAAGCTGACATGTGGCGCAGATGTAATATCTACATTGTTGGTAATTTTTCTTACTCGTGTTGAAAAATACAGACTGTGTACAATTAGACACAATACACACACGACAAACCAATTAAAATATGTCCCAGTATAAATATTCCGATAATACTCGGTAAACATCGGGAGCTTTCGCTAGCAATCACGGAAACCTATATTTACGCTGAAAAGTTAGTAGTACTTATATAAAATGTTAAAAAGGACCAAAATGATGTTACTTTATTGTACTAAAATATATGTCAAATAAAAGGTAAATGAATTGTCTACATTATGCCGTAAGTGCCTTGTTATTTTTTTATTTCTAAAAAAAGAAATTCACTGGAGAACGTGTAAAAATTAGCGGAAAAAGACCGTTTTCTTAACGGTTTATATGTAATACAGAGGGAAATTAGGGTTACTGTATTCAAAGTTAAAAAGGACCAAAATATTATTAATATAAAACAAATAAAGAAATATATTTATATTCAGGAGATATTTTCTTGAAAACTTGATAAGTGTCTTTTTTAAATTTTTGCAAAATAAAATTGTTATTGGGTGAAAACTAAAAAGTTGCTCTATAACTCCGTGTAATTTTAGGTTATCGATTTTTGAATGTCGCTGATTCTCATAGTTGGTTATGCAAACAGTTGGTACAGATCCGTTGTATGTCGGAAAGAGTTAACATAAATGATACACGCTTCATGCAGTCTGAATACCTTTTTGTCCTTCTAGATACGACATTTAGTCGGTGTACCTTAATAGGGGGATATATATGTTGTGTCGTTCACGTCTATTTTGTTTGTCGGAGTGTAACAAAACAATAAACTAGCAATGATGAATTCTACAAAGAGATTTTTTTTGTTTGTGTGTATAATTGGGATAATATGGTTCTTGGTGACAATTGGATTTATGATTCATAGTAATACACAACCAGTTACAGAAAAGTCTGTCCATGTCATTGAAGTGCTTCGAAAGCGAACAATACCTCGAATTATACACTTCATATGGAATAACGAAAGTATTCCTAACGAATTTGCAGAGAACCTTAGGGGATTCGCGAAGAATAATCCTTATCCGCAATGGGAATATCATTTCTGGACCAAAACATCGGCGCTTAGCTTCGTCAAAGATAAATATCCGTTTTTGTATGATCGGATGTCAAATCCTAACGGTAGGTGGAATTGGTTGATAATTGATTAAGGTTTGACGGTATTTTAAACAATTCTTCAGTCATATCACGGTGGCTAAGTCACCTACCCATTCGTTTCTTGTCTTTCTCACATCAATACTTCACATAACAGTCTCGCCAAGCAACTGACTGCTTTCCCCATGTGGCAAACGTTCGGGAATAATGTTGGACGAGCTGGGGTTCGAACCCATAATCCCTAGATTGATAGTCCGCATCGCTAACGACTGAGCTTCCTGTGCTAATCCCTAGAAAGAGTAATTTATATATCGAGGACTTGGCGTGAAACAGTTGTAACTAAAAACCTATTTTGAAAACCCTGGTTTAGGGACAATTTTGACCCCTTTGTAGACAATGCAAATTTAGGTGCTATTGCTCAGAACGAGCAATGGCACCTAAATTTCCATTGTTTACCAAGAAAAATGAGTTAACATCTATAAAGAGTTTATGGCGAGGTGATTAACCTTGGTAAAAAAAATACCAATTTGAGTTACAACCGTTTCACGCCAAGCCCTCGATATTCATTTCTGACGCTGGCGATAAAAAATGTGTACATCTGGAGCTAGATATTGAAGAAACTGTAACATTGGACACTGATCGGTCAAAGGGTTACCTTAAATTGAAATGTATATTATCCAAGAGGTTTTGTTTATTCGCTATATAGATGAATTAAGATCATGAGAATAAACGTTCAGGTCGCTGCAGAATTGTCGTATGAGGGAAAGGATTGAACTCCATATTCAAAAGAATTCAGTCCTATCACAGCAGCCTGTGTACCTACATTGTGCCCTTGTATTTCCTTGTTCTCTGTCAATAGTACTCCGCATAACATTCTTATGCAGCAACTGGCTGCTTTTCAAGATAGACTGTTAGCCCCTTTTAAGGAAGACAACTGACAATTGGTGCATTGACCTTTATCAAACATCTGAAAGAATGTTAGCTGAGCTGGGGTTGGAACCTCTGGAATGACAGTCTGCATTGCATATATATACATCTGCGTAATGTATCGACCAGATCAGCCTGCGCTGTCCGCGCACACTGATCCGGCCGACACATTCCGTCTAAGGGGAATAAGAGCTCTGCAAAAGGAGAAATGAGTCATTATGAGAATGTTAGTCCTTATGCCACAATGTTTGCAAATTCATGATATGGCATATACATCAGAGAAAGGTTAACCAAGTGTACCAGTAAGAAATGGAAAAAAAGGAATAATCAATATTAAAGTTATTGATTGAGATATTCAGTCCCAATAAGGTGAAATTGATCGTCACTTTACCCATTATATACGCGGTTTAAATTTGCTGAAGTCTATTTTTGAAAGTTATTGAAAGAGGAGATATCAACCATAATGTGCTGAAATAATTCACCAAAATAAATTCAATTCTATAAACAATTGTACTTCCTTTTCTCCATATGTAATCTTTTGGAATTTCTTGTCGAAGCAAATGGCACTTAGAATACCATATCAGGTAATTGGTTTAATGATGAATCTCCCAAAACCAAAACATACATGTTTAACACTTTCCCTCATAAAGACGCTTTCTGACGCCTCTGCAACACACAACTTTTTAAAACAAATTTCTCCTTTAGTCACCATGTGTTCAACTCGATTCAATTAGTGTACGTTCATTTAATGGGAGTTTCTAAGTGTTCTTTTTGATATACGTTCAAAGTCATCTGCTGTAAAATTATCGCATAAGGGACTTGATTAAGAAAGTATTAGTCAAAGCTCGTAAGTTTCGGTTCGAAACCAAATATTGGCACAACGATTATATTATACTTCTTGGTGTATGTTCATTATCTTTGAAACATAACACTACAACAGGTGTCCTAGCGACATGAACTTACCATTGAGATTATCTTAAGGTATAAAACGACTTCCATAAATGCATATTCTTTTTCAACTTAGTTTACTCCAGGTATGATAGCATAGGAGATCTGACCCGGAGAAGTATTATATAGGCAAACATGGAAATTAATGCTGGGATTCAAATATAAAACAAAATGTATCTATTGATTACGTTGAACAACTGGGCTAATTTAACCTCATTCACTACTCGCAATATTAAATTTATAATAGTATGTGCAAGCCGTGTCAACGATGCTAACAGAGCAGAACAGACTACCATCTGTTTACACTATATAGTTATCTGTTTGCACTATATAGTTA
Source organism: Serripes groenlandicus (assembly GCA_031761405.1). NCBI lineage: Eukaryota > Metazoa > Mollusca > Bivalvia > Cardiida > Cardiidae > Serripes > Serripes groenlandicus. Next base: position 34,306,024 of record JASEVX010000010.1, read on the forward strand.
TCTGTTAACACTATATAGCTATCTGTTTGCGCTATATAGATATCTACTTACACTAACTAACCCTACGACTTTTTGAGTTAAGCACCGCCCACCGCGTGCAAACATAACAACCGGCGTTATGTTAGACAAACAAACAAGACAATGTCGGCGAAAGTGATGTAACTTGAAAACTTAACTCACATCCCACCTTGTGTTTCGCTATTATGGCAGCACTATTTCATTGAAATCAAAACAGCAAGGCTTTAAGTATTTTAGCGAAATATATTTGTCATAATGTCAGAACGATTATGGATAACAACATCGTAATATTACAGCGAAATGTGACGGAGCCAGCGTAAGTTGGAGAAACCGCATACTCTCAGTGATGACATTTCTATGGAAGCCCTGGAGGGACTTCTTACTTCAAAACTTCTGACTTCCATACTTCTAACTTCATTACTTCTAACTTCTAAACTTCTAACTTCATTACTTCTAACTTCATCACTTCTAACTTCTAACTTCATTACTTCTAACTACATTCACTTCTAACTTCTAACTTCCAAACTTCTAACTTCATTACTTCTAACTTCATCACTTCTAACTCCTAACTTCATTACTTCTAACTACATTCACTTCTAACTTCATTACTTCTAACTTCCGACTTCCTTACTTCTAACTTCATTACTTCTAACTTCATTACATTTAACTTCCAATGTCCAATCAAAGTTAGAAGTAATGAAGTTAGAAGTAAGGAAGTTGGAAATTAGAAGAAATGAAGTTAGAAGTTAGAAAGGAATGGAGTTAGAAGTAATGAAGTTAGAAGTTAGAAGTGATGAAGTTAGAAGTGATGAAGTTAGAAGTAATGCAGTTAGAAGTTTGGAAGTCAGAAATCATGAAGTTAGAAGTGAATGTAGTTATAAGTAATGAAGTTAGAAGTTAGAAGTGATGAAGTTAGAAGTAATGAAGTTAGAAGTTTGGAAGTTAGAAGTAATGAAGTTAGAATTATGGAAGTCAGAATTATTGAAGTAAGAAGTCCCTCCATGGCTTCCATACATTTCCGCAGACAGAGCCTTTTGAGCGCTATATTCTTGTCTAGCATGGTAAGAAAAATTATTAAATCCACTCGTTATAAAGTTTAGCATTACTGAGAGAGGAATGGTGAGTAAAAAAGTCAAGTAAACCACACTATATCAACGATGAAATATCGTGTTACTATAAATAGCCTCTATCTATAGTATTATGATAACAGAGACGGGTTTAAATGTCTTCTTCTTTGTTAAAATCATGTCATACGAAATGAGACGTAGGTAGATTAATGTATTTCTTAAATCTTGTATTCCCTTTTCCTTCAATACATGCCTTTTTTAATATTACAGCTAACGTACACTCTCTCCTTTCCCTACAATGTTTTCAAGTCTGTCCTATTATAAGGATTATCTAAACAATTGTATAAAGCTGAAATTGAAACCACGGGTTGTTTACATAGAAGTTCTATTTAACCCTTTACCTGTTTAAGACATAATTTCCAATATAATAATCCTGTAGGTAAGGTTTAGAGTTTGGTTAATAAAATTAATGGTACTTTTTATTCTTTTCACTTAGCATACTATATTCAAATATAATTGCTACACTGGTAGACCACAGGGACTTGCTCCTCTAAAAATTGATATGACCCTATATATGCATATATATTTACAGGGGTGGACACAGTTTTCTGGGTCGCCTCGCTTCAACTCATATTTTTCAAAGTATTCGAACAAATATATGGATTTGAAGTACGGAATCAATCAATAATGCTTTTCTCTATCAAACTAGACCAAAATAACGTGAATTTGTTCTCCCTACGTATGTTAATTCCTTTGAATTATTCGCGATTTCGCCAAAAAGGACAACAACCTGGACCAAAAACGAAAGTACATGCTATCGACATTTCGGGACGGTTCGTTTTTTTTTTTCGTTGCAGTAATTGTCAGTGATATTTTTTAGAGGAGCAAGTCCCTATGCATTGGGTTAATACAGAGAGCTGTCGGTGAAACAAGTCGCCCTCGTGCAAAGCGCTACCAGACTATTGATCATAGATGTAGTATCCTGAAAAAGAGGTATGAAACTGGTGCTCTGGAGTTGATGGCTTATGCGGATTCTCATCTCAGCTCATACACTTGAATTGAAACTAACAGTGACGTTTTAGGTGTTCGTGTGATAATATGCTGTTTTCTTATATTTTACTTAATAGTGCTGACAAAGATCAGACTGCATAGTTCGAATAAAAAAAAACGATAAGTGCAACAAAAGATCAACGTGTAGTTATGTGCAGGCTAATCATAGGTTACACTTTTCTCAAATGTTTTAAATTTCGCATTTTTAGGAAATTCTGCATGTATATATTTCTTGTTCATAATTGTTTATGCATAAAATAAAATTTAAAAGAATCAGTTTGTCTCATGTAATTTCCGTGTAGATCTAATTTGCGATTATTTGCAAACGCATCAGAAAATCGTTTATTAATACATTTAGGAAATTCTGTAAATATATTATTTCCTGAACATAATTGGTTATGCATAAATAAAAACGTCTGCATGTATATATTTCTTGTTCATGATTGTTTATGCATAAAATAAAATGTTTAAAAAAATCAGTTTGTCTCATGTAATTTCCGTGTAGATCGTATTTGCGATTTATTTGTAAATGCATCAGAAAATCATTTATTAATAAATTTAGGAAATTCTGCATATATATATTTCTTGATCATAATTGGTTATGCATAAATAAAATGTTCTGCATATATATATTTCATGTTCGTAATTGTTTATGCATGAAATAAAATTTAAAAAAAAATCAGTTTCCGTGTAGATCTAATTTGCGATTATTTGCAAACGCATCAGAAAATCGTTTATTAATAAATCTTGAGTCCAAAGCAATAGGTATACATATTTACCTGTCACATAATTACCCTCTAATGATTCCCCCCCCCCCCCCCCCCCCCCCCCCCCCCGATACGCTCTACCGACCAGCTAGGGATTAAATCGAGTTGACGTATCGGGAACACACCATTGGATCTACACCCTGAAATAGATAACGATTTATAATGTATGGGCAATTATGATATTTTTTTTAACTACAGTGATCCAACCCATAACCTGTATGACCTTTGTCCAATATACAATAAATATGCATCAGATGACTTTAAAAATTGGATAATTTGTATTTCAAATTAGAGTTTTATGAATAAAACATACTAACCTGTCATTACAGTATGGATTTCCTGTAATGACAGGTAAGTATTTTTATGAAATAAAATTACACATATGGGTCAGGTCATGGGTTAACCAACTATTGATTAAACATGTATGATTATTTATATATCAGACACAGGAATGAACTCAACTGTAATTTTCCCTATAAGTGCAAACAGTAAACAATGTAAACAGAGAGGAAATTAAACCTCTCTTGTTGTTTTATTGTTTACTCATACAATAATTTGTATTTGGATGTAGTGAGAATGACATTATTTAAGTACAACTGTTTGTATAGGTTTAACTCTTTCTCAAATAAAACAGATTTGTAGTATACAAAATTAAGAACCTAGTAAAAGTCTGAAATCTCCTTAACCCTTCTGACACTTCTGCAGCAGACGGCTTTTCGAAAACATTTTGAAAACATGGCGACAAAAGAAGAAATTGTTCAAAACGAGTAATTCCTCCTGTTGTCAGCATGTTTTCGGCTCTATTCGATAATTGTTCTTACATTTAAAGGGATTTTCTGAGCTATTGACTAGACATTTTCAAAGACATTTGTTGCAGATATATGTGTGGGAGGGTTAATTGAAATTAATTATTTCATAAAAGATCATAGAGTAGAAAACTAAGTTGAAATTAAACTTAACCAACATGAGCAATGTCTCCTTTATGGAAATATTTTCAAGTGTCTTTTGCTGCAAACAATTTGACAATACGCAAAACATCTGTTATTCATCCATAAACCCTTTCTCATTTACAAACCCCTTGACAGTAGATGACTGTTGAAAACAACTAAGCAAAAAGAGTGATCATATGATTAATTTCTCCTTTTTTCATTATGTTTTCTATTCTATTCAAATGTTTTTCTTTCTTTTATAGAGAGTTTCCATATTTTTTACCGTAAGTCTTCTGTTGCAGATTTGTTGTAAGTGGGAAAGAGTTAAGGTCATCTTAAAGGACATTTACCACATAGTGTTTTCAAATATCAACTCTAGTTTAAACTTATTTATTTTACATACTTAACCAGTACTCGCACCGCTTGCCCGCTCATCGCGGGACTCGAACAAGGGACCTTTAATACGAGAGGCTAACGCTCTACCTCTGCACCACTGTCTTCCACATCAACTCTTAATAGTACACTCAGTCTCTTGTGTTGGAGAATAATAAATGATATTCATAATTTATTTTATGTAAATTTCCATACAAAATAATTTATTGACAAAATACCAGGAATGGTGCCTCAGTTATGTTTGGCCCATGCTATCTAGAGTAATCTTGGATATGAGGTATAAAAGCAATCAAACACTTCTTAAATGATTCAGTTATTAATAGTATAACTTATTTCACTAATTAAGGATTTTCTTTAATTGCATTAATTTTCATTTCAAATGAATTGTCACTACTTTTGTAAAAAGGTAGTGTTAACAATAACATGAACGAACATATATGTTTTATATGAAATTATAGGAAAATAAGAAAATGTGCTTTAATGACTTAAAAGGCAACGTCTTTTTCCACAATGTTTGGTTGCATGTATGGAGGAACTGGATAATTCCCCTTGATAACATGTACGTAATATCAGTTGAGTGCCACCTACAAATAATCTGTTTTTGTACAATCCTGTTAACATATCATAACATAACATAACATATCTTTATTTAGCATTAACTAGTACATAATTATACCCAATAAACATATAAACATTTAACATAATTAACAGAAACATAGCTCCATTTTGAGGCTTTCCCACTTGCAAACTCATTTTGATGCATATTAAGCAGGTAACATTTGAAAAGATTTTGGCAAAAACAATTTCTTTTTAAGAACACATTCTCCTTTTTCCACAATGTTTTAAACTTATAATTTCATTTATATATTCCCCCAATTATAGTTAAAATATCATCTGCTGCATACTTGCTGTATGTGGAAAGGGTTAAATATATGAATACAGTCTGTGTCCAGGGGCGTAGCTCCCTTTAGTCACTGTAGGCACGTGCCTACACATTTTTTCTAAGAATGCTCTAAAATGCAGCTGCGGCGATACACATCTGCGTAATGTATCGACCAGATCAGCCTGAGCTGTCCGCGCAGACTGATCCGGCCGACACATTCCGTCTAAGGGGGGATAAGAGTAGTGATTCCTGAAACAGAAAATCCACAGGAGGCGAAAAGTGTCTATCCGGGCACGCCTGTGTGACATGCTTAGGCTGATCCGGGTCGATACTTTACGCAGAGTCCACAATGTTGATTTTCTCACGAGACAGCCTACACGTTGATTATTGCCAAGCTTCGCCCCTGGTGTCAAAAAGTTATTCCACATATTATTTACAAATATGTCCATGCATCAAATTGAAGCATGTAAATATGCTCTTTGCCTGCGTCTATCCAGAGTGGGTTTTTGACAACCCTTTTCCTCATACGACAGACGACTTTGAACATATTTTGTCAAAAAATAGAAAAATCTCTGTAATTGAATGGATAACCTATGACTAAAAGTGGAAAACATTGTGGCAAATGGAGAAATTGAGCAGAAACAGAAAATCCTCAGGAGGCGAAAAGTGTCTATCCGGGCACGCCTGTGTGACATGCTTAGGCTAATCCGGGTCGATACTTTACGCAGAGTCCACAATGTTGATTTTCTCACGAGATGGCCTACACGTTGAATATTGCCAAGCTACGCCCCTGGTGTCAAGAAGTTATTCCACATATTATTTACAAATATGTCCATGCATCAAATTGAAGCATGTAAATATGCTCTTTGCCTGCGTCTATCCAGAGTGGGATTTTGACAACCCTTTTCCTCATACGACAGACGACTTTGAACATATTTTGTCAAAAATAGAAAAATCTCTGTAATTGAATGGATAACCTATGACTAAAAGTGGAAAACATTGTGGCAAATGGAGAAATTGAGCAATTTCTTCTTTTGTCACTATGTTTTCAAAAAGTCGTCTGCTGTAGAGACGCCAGAAACCGTCTACATGAGGGAAAGAGTTAATAAAGAACTATTTTTCCATTTTGTTTCAATATTTTCTCCTATATTCAGTAATTATTCTTTGCTTTATAGATATATAATTTTACTGAAATTATTTGGAATTTTTCTAGCAAAACCTCAATCAATCAATTCCCTCAAAATAACTATGCATGTTAGCTCAATTCACATTCAGAAAGAGAGGATGTGTATAAATTGTATGTGTACAGCATGACAAACTTACTCAGGACTGGCACATTTTCAGGCATCTTCTTTTTCCTGGTGGCGGATGACACATTTTAGATTTGGGATATATATGTTTGCTGGGAAATGGATATTCTGTTGAACTTCTCAAACCATTGAAATGCTAAAAAAGAAACATGTTAAGAATTAAGCTATAACTGCATTAACTATGTTATCAAAGATTATTTGAGGTTGTATATATGGGATATTTTTTTAAATTGGCATCTCTGAACAGCGCTAGATCAAATTATCCACCCCGTACTTCATTTACTTAAATTCATCAGAATCTACACAATTTGGAAATAACAAGCATGAGTTATTATAATCATAAATTTGAAAGGTTTACGTCTTGATCACACTGGGCAGATACACATGCTGATCTTGATCTTCACTGTTAACAAAAGTCAACCAGTACAATTTATGAAGTACAAGCTCATGATACAGGATAATTTATAAAAAAATGTAAATACATTGTTTGTTTTCATAATGAAACTTTGTTTATAAAGAAAGATATATTTCACTTTCATCTTGCATAATTAAATGACTGTCCTATGTACGAGTCCTATGTATCTATTTTATTTATATTTGATGACACTATGAAAGGTTCCTATGCACATTCTGAAGACTTGGTTTTAGAAAACCTTTTTTTCCCCGAATCTCACAATTGTCAGACAAAGAACAATTCCATGATAAAGAGCACGTAAAATGAATACTTTTTGAAGAATGTATGTTCTATATTAATGGAAGTTACGCGAATAGTAATCACAGCGAGTATTTGTTACAAAACGTCATGTTTACGCCACCCACATGTAAATACGTGTGCAAGCCATCGAATATGATTGTATAAAAAGTTAAAGTTGTATATGTTATACCATAATAAAGCGATGGCATAATGAATGTGTTCGTTGCAGCTTTAAAAATAAATTGTTGCACAAATTATGAAGTTTATACGTGTTATTAGTTGTTCTTAAATTGTGTCGTCTCCATTATTTATATTCGTCTTGTCTGTTGCAGCTGGGACTACCGTATTAGTAGTCCCTGGTTTCAGCTTTGAACATAAATGGTACGTAACATCCCGGAACCTATATAACTATATCAGATATTATAAACGTTAAATAGAGTTTAATTAACATTGTTTTCATGATACGGGATTTAAATTTCTTATTTGCGGATTTAAAAGTGCAATTGTGGATTATTTAACTGTTCATCATGGAAATAAAGTGTTAAGTAGTGAAAACGGAGCTTAAAAGTGTTTAACGATGAGTTTATTTTTATCTAAAAAGTAGTTCCGAAAATCCGGCTAGTGAGCTATATCGCACACTAGCCGATATTGCTCAGTAGACAAAAAGCATGTTATAGGTTTTCTCAAGTTGGGAAATCTCTATATTTTATCATTGACTATATAATATACATTCTTATTACTTTAACATTGTATTGTATTTTTTAAAAAAAATGTTTAAAAGTTATACGAGTAACACTTCTATATAATTTTCCTTTTCGACGTATTCACTCCCGTTTTGCTATGATTTAGTAATTCGACGTTTCAGTCATTAGACGTTATCACTGTAATTCCAAGCCAAGCCCTACGGATAAAAAATAAAATTACACCAACAAAGACAGATCTTCAAACTGATTTTAGTTACCTTGGTCCAGGACTTGAAGCGCATCTGTTTGAATTCATTATGTCGATGTTAATGTGAGTATGAGGACTTCCGCACAACGTTATCCACCTCGAACATGTTTTGAAGTTTGTCTACGGCTTGAGAAAAACTACACACTTTGCAGCATTTAAACGTTCTGGGTATCTGTCAACACCCAAACAATCCCCTCAGGAACACCTTTTCATCATCTTAATAAATTTGAGTGGTCATCTTACAATATAACTTCAGTGGAATTAATAATTTCTGTTTTTCTTTTAACTTTCTGTCATTGTCAAACTCGGTTGTTTGTCTGAGAAAGTTTCAGGCACTAGCTTGTTTCAGAATGGTCAATATCTATCAGGCCAGCTGTCATTCAAAGCAAGGTCGTAGGGTCAATTGCATGTCATTTGGAATCCCTTATCGGGAAATAATCAAAATAACATGTAACAGAAAAGTCCGATGAGCAGAAACATTAATTTCAGCAAAATATTCATAGCAGACGACTCCAATAATACCATACCAAGATCAGAAAAAAGAAACGGCGAAGTACCTCTTCTGGAGAGATAAAACATGTTGTTTTCTTATCTTTTTTAGTAACGTCTGATGTTATGCGTTCTGATATGCTACGTTACCTCATAATACATAGGTATGGAGGAGCCTACTTCGACTTGGATACGGTCAGCGTCAAACCACTGGACAATTACTTCGATACACACGAGTGTTCTATCGCCATGGAACCCGAAGAACACTTCTTCCTTTGGGACACCAACCTACTGTTAACCAACGCTGCTCTGCTATGTGTCCCTGGGCACCCGTTCTATGAGCTTGTTATTTGGCAACTATCACAGTTATCCGATAAATGTACCGGTGCTCTTAGTTGTACAGGTCCATTCTTTGTAACTACATTATATAGACAAGTTAACAGAACGTCTGGCGTTATAAGCCGACTGCCAGACATACAGCCGTCTAACGTTTTTCAGGACGCCTATGACATGCCCGTAATAGACGGACTACTGCAAAAGAACTGTATGAATACGACAGCTTTACCTCCGCATAAAGTGTCTATATGTCAGATATGGAAGGCTAGGGGAATGAAGAACAGAACACTGAGTGAGAAGGCACTAACCTATCACACGTGGTATCATACTTACCATTATCCCGTGACCTACTCGGAATCAAACGGAGTTTTTAAAGTTCTTCCTCATGCTAAAATATATGGTCAAAATTTATGAACATTATCGATGAAACAGTTGTTTATTGTTGCTGTCTTTTTAAACGTCAAAACTACTCAAGTTTTAACAAGTGTGCGGCGACTGTTAGACATAGAACGCCAGTGTTAATCTTAATCAGCTAGTTCCTGGACGCTGTCTGATCTGGGTATCACTATCATAAACGGACCGAAGACATTTCTTTTAGATCCTCCTGCTTGGATTCACAGGCATGTACTTATTTCCCGCTCGTGTACTAATTACGTAAAGGTTGGTTTTAGTGGAGCACCGCACAAATGTTCTAACTACGTCGACAATATACATTATATAATTGCAGTTGCTTCAAAAACACTGTGAATCACTCGTTTTGATTTGTTCAAAACCGATCACATGACTAAAAGGAATTGCGTTTATTTTCCAATAACTGCAATTAATCACATGATCAGTTCACGGAACTACTTTCGGAAAATACCTTTAATTTCGTCAGTAAACCGTAAACAATACCACAAATAATTATGCCGAGGTCATACATTTATTCAGCTTAGTTTATCAAAAGTAATAATGAATAATAGATATTATATTTATCACATAAAGTGACTTATGAGGCGTATTTCGATGAAAAAATGTACTTAACGTTTACAATATTTCTAGATGAAATTTACGGGGTTTGGCGCCAAAGTGACTAACGTATGACGTCAAAACGCTGACGTGACGTCATTTTCCTAGTATTAGGTAATTTTCCTAGTATCAGGTCATGTTCACCCGCGTAAAGAACATAAAAAAGAGATCCCAATTTTCAATTTATATGTTCCTTTTCAAACAATTCTTTCGATGAAAAATAGCTGTTTTTTTCTTAAACTGCAATTATAAGAGTTTAATGTATGTTTTGGTACAGTTATAAGAGTATAACACGAAATTGCCAAATTACACGTATTGTACATAGTATTTCTTTGTGTTTACCTGGTAAACATAGTAGAACCACTAGTGACTCCTTTATTTCGTTTTCGAAAAGATGAACTTTAAATGTGATTCATTAGAATAACATGTCTTTGTATTTCTGTTATATACATAATAAGCTTCTCACAACCTTATCTGACTTTCATTTTCGACCAGATACACCAATGCGTAACCTTTTTTACATGTACCATATCGCATACTTGTTGCAGTAAAGGTGTCCTCTTGTAAACATCTGACATGGATAATTTCAGGAACAAATTAGGTGTAATAGCCATTTCCCATTAGATAGATTGAGTTCTAGTATTTGTTCAATGACCTATACATTGAATACTTATTGCTACCATTTTGTGTAGCAAATGTATGACATGTACTTGAGTAGTATTAACATACTAAGTTCATATTGATTAGATTCATATTCATGTATTCCATGTAAATGATAAACTATTGACTAATTATTTAGTATTTAGTATATATCATTCGTTCCTCCTATGTGTATATTCATTTTTTAAGTATTGAGTATAGTTATTTCTATGCACAGCACTCATGTGCGTTCTTCTATTCCCATTTATCTCACAATTTATTCTAATAGAATACCAACTTTTTGTAAATAACGGGTTTATTGAAGATATTTGTATTATGTTTGATGACTTATAAGTTATAAGTCATCAAACATAATACAAATATCTTCAATAAGTTATAACCCCAAAGGCAGCTCTTTGTAATTGTAAATGTATTTGTATATACATCTGTAAATATGCACAAGTCACAATATTAAACGATTTACTTATTTTACTCACTTACTTATATTTTATTTTCTCTCCAATTATTTAAAATATATTATCAGGTGACTTTTAAGTATATGTATATATACTTTTATTGTTGCTAATGTAATGAAAAGGAAAGAAAAGAAACCCCATTAGCAGTTCCTTTATTTTTCGTTTTGCTATGGTTTGGTAAAGTATTGGAAATACATGTATATATCTAGTTTATTAATTGCATTGTGTGATGCAACCGAATACCTGTTCTTCTCAACTAATAAAGAGAGTATGTGGTTTTTACATACATAGAACCTTAATTCCTTTGTAATTCACAACATGCACTGACTGAATAGCAACTTGTATATAGCCTACCATACCTCTCAAAACGAAAGTACGAATTCATACTTTCGTTTTTCAGTTATATGAGCCAATCACCAACTAACACAACAACGTAAGGTATATGTGACCAGTGTAGATCTAGATCAAACTCTGCGTATCCCAGTCTGATCTTGATTTCAGATTATGGCACCGTTTTCGTTAAGCTTGTATAACAATGTAAACGTTTGAATCCCATGGCATGACTGCATAGACCAGCCTTTATTCACACGTACATGATATTCACATCTTTTTGTCGAGGAGCATGTCTCATATATCTAGTTGTGTGTGCCGTTTTCATGGGCAGACAGTTGATTGCATGCATCAAGTAGTTGCAAAACCTAAATTGGAGAGTTTATTCCAAAGAAACTAGTGATACTTTTTTTCACGTTGAGGCAAAGTCATCGTCGGAAATTACGCTATTTGATGCATTTATTTAACGTTGGTCTACAATTGAAGAATTGCTCCAGTATATGAGAACATGTATTAGTTGGTACATGTACCTCTGAATAGTGTTGGTTCAGAGAATCTTGTCTGATATTGTAATATGTGAATAACGTAGACCGGATCTATTCTTTTCATATTAAACCAATTTGTACCTTTTCCAATGCACGGGCTAAATTAGAAGAGCTCATTACTTGCCAAAAACGGTCATACACACGGGTATTAGGATGATTCAGAACGTTGAAGTTGAGTTGTTCTACCGTAAGATGTAGGCCTATTATTTTTCAGGTGTAATTCTAAATGAGATGCTTTATAAGGAACTGCAATCGATTCAACATGTCTACTGCCTTGAAAACATGTGATGAAATTTAGACCCCCAACCTTATTTGAAGCATATGGTGGGAAAACTAAACATATATGGTTTATTACATGTTTATTACATGTATGTAACTGCTGTCATCGTATTTTAATTACAACAGACTATATGAATCAGAGTATCAAAACGATTGTGATTTTTGAAAGGACATATTCGAAAATAAAAAAACAGTATATTTCGACGACCAATCGATGAAGTGAGTGTTTATGGGCATACACTCTCTGTTGCAATAAAAAGACTGGTCAGATCACTGTAGTCATAGAGTTATGCATCACTTTCGGGCCTAGTTTGTGACAGTTGTAGAGCTTGCTTTACCCTTTCCCACATACAGACGCTGTTTGACCCCTATGCAGCAGACAGCTTTTGAAAACATTATGGCAAAAGGAGAAACTGTTCATGATGAGCAATTTTACCTTTGCCACAATGTTTTCAACTGTATTCAATAATCAAACTTTCGTCTGCTGCAGTCTTGTTTTATTTGAGAGAGAGATAATTCATCCCTTTATCAAACGCACATTTCCTTGTTGTTCACAGTTAAAGAAATGAACTTGACCTTTTCCCATACCAGAAGTCCATGCCTCTTGGATGTGTCCTGTCTGACCTTCACCTTGGAGAAAAGATGCACCAGATAGAGTTGAGAATGGCTGACATTGTGTCAAGACTAGCCAAAGAATCAGAAATTCCAAGTGCATTTATAGAAAGTACATTTTAGTAAAAGATGATTCATTAAACCCTTTCTCTCATCCCTTTCTGCTGTTAACAACTGGGAAAACATCATTTTTGAATTCTTTGGAGTGAGTTGCCGGGGATCAAACGCGCGACCTTCCACACTTGAGGCGTACCCTCTACCACTGATGCGCTGAACAATAAAAACAAAATGTTTTATATAGTGTTGAAATATTTAGCTAAAAGGAGAAATTGTCCATATTATCATTTGCTTTGCGCTTGAATATGTGAAATATGAAACTGTCATTCTAAAGAGGTTCCTGTAGAATCAAACTGTATCCTGATCTAACATCGAAACTCGAAGACACTAGAGACACCAAAAGACATCCATATTGTTCGCAAGGGTAATATTAAATATTATTGAAAGTGACACATCAATTACTGTATACTCATGTCATAGATCCTTCAAAATTCAAAACATCATTATAATAGTATGAACAAATACAAACTAATATAAGTATTTTAAACAGAGTTTGCAACATAACATGGTTTGTATAAGGTAAAGATGAACCATTGATATGTGTCAACCCTCTCCCACTTAAAGTTTTCCAGCCTCAATTTGAAGTATCTACAGCAGATGATTTTTGAAAACATTACATCAAAAGAAAAATTGCTCATTAACACAATTCAATTCAATAATTATACTTTCATATATTGAGAGGTTTCCAATTTTTTGCCTTCATATTTTCAAACTCGTCTGTGGCAGATTTGTTAGTTTAAACATATTTTATTGAGAAAAGTTGCACATTGGTATATATGTAATACATGTTATGTTCATAGGATTGGAAAACAAGCGTCATAGACACTTATACAAATTCCTTTCCTCAAATAAATTTGCATCATATTCAAAATTACATGGCGTATTGATAGTGAGTTTACATGATATATGATAAATGAAATTAGACTATACTATTGTCTCAATATATCTTAATTTAAAATAAAAAATGTCTTTATAACATAATATTGTTGTATGCGGAAAAGGGTTAAGTGTTAATTGTATTTCTCTTTCAGCGACCAGGAAGTTTTAGAAGCAGAGATAGTGTTTGGAAATAAAACTAATGTTGTTCAATAGCAAAAGTCTGCAATATTAACATGGGAAATTAAGGGTTCTTTAGAAATGATAATTCTTCTTTTATGCTTTCTCACGCTGCGCCAATATTTAACAACTGTGCTCGGGCGACCAAACTCTGTATAAAAACGTATAAATGGAACAAGACTGTATCCAATGACAGCATATCTGTCATAAACAGTATACGAACTTTTACCCATATAAATTGTGTTTGTTGTAGGGACCTTACATCTGTTTGTATTAGGAAATAGGTTAATCCAATAAGTGTACCTCTAAATTGATCAGTTTGTTTTGCTTGCTGTTTTACCCCACATCAAAAATTCTTTCAGTTATATTATGTGATTTCATGGGTAAGTTACAAGTTCTACTGGTCCATTTATCCTGACATAAGTAAGTCGGTCGTATTGCTTACCCCACAATCCTGAGTGCCAAGGAAGGAAAGGCCATAGAATCAATGTACGTATAACTGGGGATTGAACCTTATTTTGTCCTGCAAATCGAATCGAAAGATCTCTCTCTGTTCATTAGCTCACCTGAGCACTAAGTGTTCAAGAGTAGCTATTGTGATAACATTGTGTTCCATGTGTGTCGTCAAGAATTGCCTGGATAACACTCTACAGGCATAAATTTACATCCAATCTTCGTGAAAGTTCATCAGAATTTACATCTGCATCAAATATTGGCCAAATTTGAAACTGGATCATGTGAGGTCAGAAATTAGATCACAATGTCTAATTGAATGAAAATCATGTTAACATTCTTGATGTGGCAATTTTAACTTCAGCATGTTGAAACTGTCAGAATAATTGTGTGGGTCATATCTAAACTATAGGTTTGAATATATCTCATGTCTGGTCAAAATATAGGTCACTAGATCAAAATGAAGATAATTCTTGTTTACAATCTGAATATAGGTCATGTGAGGTAAACAATTAGGTTACAATGTCATATGGAAGGAAAATCTTGTTATGGCTCTGGCGGTCGTATATTTAACTTGAGCATGTTGAAGCTTTGTCGGAATAACTGTCTTGATGATTTCTTGGATAAATTTAAATATAGGTCAAGTCCGTTCAAACACTAGGCCACAAGGCTAAATTTGAGAAATATCTTTTGAACATTATAGATTGCATGTTTTTCTCTAGCAGCTAGAATCTTTGCCTTGATAATATTTGGGCCAAGTTTGAATATGGGTCATGTTTGTTTGATAACTACGTCACAAGGCCAAATTGAATGAAACTCTTGTTACAACTGCAAGCAATATTTTAACTTTAGAATGATACAACTTTGTCAGAATGGATATTTTGATGGTATCTTTGAATATTAGTCACATCTGGTCAAAAGGTAGGTCACAAGGTAAAATTGAAGGAAAATATTGTTAACACTCTGAAAGTCGTATTTTTAACTTCAGTATGTTGAAACTTTGTCAGAAAAATTGTTTTGGTGATTTCAAGGCACAGTTTGAATATAAGATCATGTCTGGTACACAAGAGCGCCGGAAGCGAACACCAATACTCGTCTGCTTTTTTTTAAGTCGAAAAAGGGGCATAACTGAGTAATTATTAAAGTCAGTTATGTGATTTGGTATAGCCATGGGTATTGCTCCTAGGAACATTTGAGTTATGAGGTAAGGTTAAATTTTTGTGACGATGACAACGCCAAGGGTATAACAAGAGCCCGTATTTGTTTCTACGAACAGACAAGCTAAATACCAGGTTAGAGCTAGAAACGTCAGAATGTTTGTCTTGAAAATATTTAGGCAAAGTTTGAATATGGGACATGTTGTTTTAATAACAAGGTCACTAAGCCAAATTAAAGGAAACTTGTTAATACTCTGTAAGCTGTATTTTCAACTTGAGCATGTTAACACTGTAAGAATGGATGTTTTTTTGATATCTATGCTAAGTTTGAATGTGGGTCATGTTCGGGCAAAAATTAGGTCACTCAGTAAAATGTAAGAAACATCTTGTTAACACTCTGGAAGTCGTATTTTTAACTTGAGCATGTTGAAATGTTGTCAACATGTTTTTCTTCATAACATCTAGGCAAAGTTTGAATATTGGTAATGTTGTGTCAAAAACAATGTCGCTGGCGAAATTGAAGGGAAATCTTGTCAACATTCTAGTATCAGCTTACCTGACCGCAAAATGAGTTAATGTGATCGAAGATGCGGTTGGCATAACTCAGGTGCGCGATCCAGGGTTATAATGGCCCTCTTGTTTGCTTTATTGGAAAGTGTTTGATTTTTTGTTCAAATAAACTTTATCATGACAACTTCTCTCAAGATTTCTCTCTGTAACTTTGATCATCTTTTAGTCCTTATTTTATGGTGTAAATTTCCCTTTATGCTCAAGAAATTCCCTTTCCCACATACAGACGTTACTGGGGCACACTTCGTTTGAAAAGGGCTAGAGCTAGACCTCATATCATTTTGAAATTACTTTGTATACAATTCTGTGAATGTGCTTTGATAATAAAAAGAGTACTAAGTACATATTTACGGCAGATCTAAAGGGACAAACACATTTTTATAAATTACATACGATTTTTTTTTTTTCGCATGACATAGTATCTCGATCGCACGACTTAGTATCTAGTGCACACGAGATGGTATCTCGTTCGAACTATCTCGTTCGCACGACTTACTATCTCGAGATACTAAGTCGTGCGAACGAAGTACAGATTAGCTATAGTACTGATTTTATTGTATTTGCGAGTGAACACTTTGTAAATTTCAATGGATGCCAAATGAAAGAGGTAACTAAAAATAACAAGTCAATATTTACCCAAGTTTTTATCTAGTAATTATTGAAATACATACATGTAAAATACAGTCACCGATTTAACACTAAAAACTTGACAATATGTAATCCCTTTCCCACGTACATCAACTCTGCAGCAGACAAACTACAATGTGAAACATATCTATGAATATATCCATAATCATTTTATAGAGATCAAAACAATTATGACAAAAGGAACCACTTTTTTTTCAACAATGATATTAAAAGAAATTTGTCTGCCGCAGATGCATCGGTTTGATGGAAAACACTACTTTTAGATGTAACAGTTCGATTCTTTGATTTAATAGAGGATATTGCATGAGTGTTTATTTATTATCACTTGTAATAAACGAGTTAACTAAGATGATGTGCTGTGAGCCTTGGTGAGCGTCATATTCTGATAAGTTAACGAGTTTATTAAAAGTGATGATAAATAAACACGAATGAGATATTCTGTGTATTACATAAAATGATTTATGAAGCGTATTTCGAAAAAAATGTACATGAAATTTGCCGGTTTTGGCGCCAATGTTGACTTAAGTTATAATTGTCAAACCGCTGACGTGGTGTCAGTTTCATAGTTTGGTTCGCGTTGTAACATTTTGAAAGACTTGAGCGTAAGACTGGAAACAAAACTAGTAGTGTCATTTGATATTTATGTAATGGGATTTTGACACTCCCATAGCGGGCTTTATGTTATCAAAGATGATTCTTGTATGTTTCACAGTAAGCGGAAAAGGTGTTCCTTTCGAATGTGGCTCTAACAGGAGGAGTGCAATAGTAATAGCCCTTTGTGGCGCTTACAACTGGAAATACATGAGCCGAGTCTGGTTCTTATTACATGTGCTTAAAGTGTAGACTCGGGCAAGACGGTGCATGCCCACGATCTCACGTGAACTTTCGTTGTCCGTCCGTCTACATCCTAGTTAGTCCTAAATGCATCTTTCTACAAAAACAACTATAAGTGTAGCCCCATTAGTATCATGGGGCATCGGAGAGTTTACATGACTCTTAACCCTTTCCCACCTAGAGACGCATTTTGAGGCATCTGCAGCAGATAACTTTTGAAAACATTGTGACAAAAGGAAAAATTGCTCGTTTTGAGCAATTTCTCCTTTTTTGCCACAATGTTTTCAACGTTTTTCAGTAATTATACCTACACTTATAGAGATAAACCATATTTTTAAGTAATCATTTTCAAAGTCGTGTACAGGAGATTTGTTGTATGTGGAAAAGGTTTAATCACTAGACTGGGCTGATACTGATCTTGAATCCTAAAAAAACAAAGACTATTGCTTAGTGCATGTTTTTTATTGTCTGTGTAAATTAACTGTAGTGTGATGAATACATAGCAAGGTATGTTTAATATATAAATCGGCCTTGTTATTGATTCATCCTACAGCAGCTGGATTTACATCGACAATTAATTTATGATGACATACATGTATAGAGAAAAGAAAGAGTAAACTGAAAAAAAGCAAAATGATAATTCAGCTAACTATTTAACCCTTTCCAGTACTAACGCCTCTGCAGCAGATATGTTTTGAAATCATTGTAGCAAAAGGATAAATTTATATTAATCCTTTTGCCACTATGTTTTGAACATTATTCAAAAAGTGTTTTCTTTCATTAAAGAGAAATTCCATATTTTTGATAAAATGCTTTCAAAGTCGTCTGCTGCAAATCTGTTGTATGTAGGAAAGGGTTAAAGCATTAACAATAATTCAAGCACTTCACCTGTCACACCCAATTTAACCATGTCCTGCACAAATCTCCAGCAGACGATTTTGAAAACATCTTGGCAAACATACTGAAAAGGTCCACTTTGTGGCAAAACCAGAAATGGCTAGTTTTGAGCGATTTCTACTTTTGTCCAAATGCTTTTAGAAGTCGTCTTTGCAGAGGCGTCAGACAGCGTCTGTGTGAGGTAAAGGGTTAACAGATCAATGGACAGTTTTCGACAAAACCCTTATATCTCCATAAAAACCCTTTCCTACATTTACTACAACATCTGTAGCATAGGAAAAACATATAAATATCTGTGCATGTGAGGAAGTGTTATAATATTCCTTTAAACATATACATTTAAGTTTTTGCAAAAACGTCTGGAAAAGTTTGTCTTTGTAAAAAAGCTCTGCAAAAAAGACCAACCGCAACCAGTGTAGATATAGACCAACCTGCGCATACGTACAGTTCACCAACATGTCAGATGTTTCAATAACGTTTTGACATTTATTGTCCATTTCAATGGGATCAAATGGATGTGTAAGAGGATTGTTATGTTAACTTGTATCACTTCAGGATATGCGTCATTTAAGAGCCGAAGCAAACTAACCATAGGCCAAGTTAAATCTATGTCAAAACTGTTGACATATTGAATGTTGTTACAGAATAGGGTTTATGTCTCTAACAAATACAACAAATTTGCAGCAGACGACATCATCCCACCCGACTATGTCCACGCAATGAGGGACATGAATGATAATTATATTATCTCCCTTGTCAGATAAATACCAAGGAAGACCAAATAGTTGGTAGGTCCTTTAAGTTGGAATCCTTTGTCTTTATCGCTATTTCGCAATGAGATATTGCAATTACTCTGTACACATTAATCATAAATGTGTTAATTAAAGTGATGATTCAAAAGAGAATATTTACATAGCAGTGTTTAAAGAAAACAAATGTGGAATTACTAATCAATCTAATAATAGTTGGCCAAGAAAATGCAATTATAAGTGCACTATCCAGTGCAAAGAAACCAATGATAAAAACAGAGGAAACCATATGATAGGACCTAGCTAGATGTAGAGAGTATTAAAGGGAGATAACTGACCGATGTCTCCAATTGGGTACAAGCAGAGTAGTTCCAAACCACCTTACGCCTCGCATAGTCTGACCAAGATCTACTTTATCGAGTGTCACTTTTAACCATATCTAGAAGATTCTGATGAGTTGTAAAGATCTTGACAAAACTGAGCGTTGACCAAGGCTAGTCTGAACCCTCACTTCTCAGTCTAGCCAACTTGATGATCGTCATATTATTTTTTATAATTACTGTTCTACGTTAATTATTAACGAAATATATGTGGTAACCTATCTATTTGGTTTTGAAAAACCTATAGTAAGATCGATTGACAGGCATCATATTCCATAATACTGGCGCTCCAGGAAACTCAACTTTCCAGTCCTAGTAACAAATGATCAAAAACACTACATTGGTTTTAAACATGCTATGATGTGTGGTAATTAGCCTAATACAAAAATGTGAACAAGTACCTGTATATAAACACATATATCTCTATATACTTATGCTTTGTATAATACATGTGACGTCTTAATAACAAATGTATGAACAAGTATCTGCATACATACACATATATCTTTACATATACATGTATACACTTTGTGTAGTACATGTAACCAGCCGTATAACAAATGTATGAACAAGTATTAGCATAGACACATATATATGTATAAACACATGCTTTGTGTAATAACTATCCTTATAACACATATATGAACAAGTATCTGAATACATACACATATATCTTTATATACGTACACTTTGTGTAGTACATGTAACTATCCTTATAACAAATATATAAACAAGTATTTGCATAGACACATAATATATCTCTATACTTAGGCTTTGCATAATTCATGCAACCTTTTTAATGATAAATCTGCATACATACACATATATCTTAATATACATATACTTTGTGTATACTTTGTGTAGTACATGTAACTATCCTTATAACAAATTTATGAACAAGTATTTTCATACAGACCAATATATATGTGTGCTTCATGTAGTAGATGAAAATATCCTAATAACAAAAGATGTGTTTTCGAAAAAAACGTTTGTCTTCCCCATTTCAGTCATTGGGTGAAGTTTGATGACTGAGTCAATGGATTTTAAAAATATTCAACAGCAACCAATTTTAATTTGATGGCCCATGAGACCTTGACCCTTGACCCAAAAAAAACAGTAAGGTCATCTACTCACAGAATCCGACCATCTTTAGAAAATTTAGGATTCGGGGAGAAAGGGTTTTTAAAATATTTGAGCAGAAACAGTTTTGACCTTTGACCCAGTTACAATAATAACAGTTGTGGTCAACTTCTTAAGGAGTCTAATCATCCGGTGAAGCTTAAAGACTTTCGAACAAAAGGGTTCTTGAGCTGTTGATCAGGAAACAGATCTAACTTTAGAGTCCCAGTTACCCATTGACTCCAAAAACACCAGGGGTCATCACTACGCAGGACCAACCATCCTATGAAGTAAGAATGCTTGGTCAAAGGGTTCTTCAGATATTGAGCGGAAATAGATTTGTCCTTTATTGCCCCTGCAACCTTGACCTTTGACTCCAAAAGCAACAGTGGTCTTGAGATATTGAACGGTAATGGATTTGACCGTTATGACCCCCAAAAACAATACGGGTCTTCTACTCAGTAATTCCAATTATCCTATACGGGTTGAAGACTCTCGGTCAAAGTGTTCTTGAGAAGCCTTTTGTTGTATATATGCGTGCCGCTGCAGGTGAACCAACTTTACGGCATTTGCCACCAGATCATCCGGCACATCAGCATTGCCCATTTCGGCACTGCATTGTGTGCATTTTCGTTACAAAAAAATGTCAAGAACCATCCGACAAACTGTGTGCATTTGTTTCAGATAGCATGGATGCCGAAACTGATCTTATCTTCACCTATCACAAATACCTTAAAGATTAGTTTTCCTGAATAAGGGGTCATAAATGATATAAGCACAACTTTTAATTAAAGGACATTATATTTACAATTATTATGAATTATTCAATAATTAACTTCCACAACCCCCAGCCACATTGGGCCTTCATGTTACTCGTTAAACAAGGGCACCGCCCGCGGGTGCCTGACGCTTGTCTGATATTATCCTTTTACGGTTTATTTATCTTATATAAAAAATCTTCAAATTCGGAATGAATATTTACATATTGTAATGACCGCACACAACTGCTATTTTGCAAGGTTTAAAACAACATTCACCGTCTGGAAATAATTCTAAGTTAATATACATGATAAGGAAGATCTTCACGTCGGATGACTGTCACAATAAGTCAAGATCTAGTAATGATACTAAATAAATACATACTTCAAATAAAAGATGGTTACATTAAATCAACTGTAACAAAAGATATTGAATATATTATTATTTTCCCATTTTTAGTAACAGTGACCTTGACCCCCAAAACACAATCCAATTCAAGATATTCATAATATGTTGAAGAACATTATGTTTTCATTGTTTTGAAAAAAAAACCAATGAAATCAATGAAATAAAAACTGAAGGAACTATGTCCAATTCTCAAAATCGACCAAATTCATCAATTTTTTTTTCAAAATTTCAAAGTAATAGGTTTGAAAGTTTCCATGTAAGTGACCTTAACGCAAAACTTGACCAACACCGCCAATTCTCGTATTTTTAGCATACAATATGAAGAGGGGTGTTAGATGAACAAAAGTATTTGGTTTGATAGTTTCCATGTAAGTGACCTAAACGCAAAACTTAACCAACGCCGACGACAACGACAACGACGATCAAGTGACGTAAATCAAGAAGGCTATGATGGCCCCTAGATCGCTCACCTGTGTTATGAAATGAAATTTCTAATGCAATGCAGTACAAACTTGGCCTACATATATAAAGACAAACATACTGTTGAAGTTTCAATATTTTCAAGTTAAAAATGCAGTCTGCAGAATACTTACAAGATTTGCCTTCAATTTGAGCCATATTCAAATTTGACCTACAAAATGTCAAGCTGCTTAAGCAAAAAGTTTCAATTTTTTCAAGTTAAAAATGCAGCCTCTAGAGTGTTTACAACATTTTCCTTTAAGTTGGCCTACTTTTTGACCTATGACCTTTCGAACTTGGCCTACATATCATCAAGACAAACATTTTGATAAAGTTCCAATATGTTCAACTTAAAAATTGCCTTCAATTTGACCTAGTGACCTAGTTTTTGACCTCATATGGCCAGATGAATGTTCTGATTAACTTTTATGACGATCAGGTGCACAATGTAGCCTGTAGAGTGTTAACAAGACAATTATTGATGACGCATGATGGACGGCGTATTGTGATCACAATAGCTCACCATGAGCACTTCGTGCAAAGTTGAGCTAAAAATGTAATCCTATGATCTAATGTCCTCAACATTATTTGATCGGATATGATATGATATGTCGGCCAAACGAACATTTGCAAAGCAATTTACTCCCATTTTGTTTTTTTAAAATGGAAACATAAAATGTATATATTGCCCATTAACCCGATATAATCCCTACGCTTATTGATTAACAAATGTATCCCATCTTTGTACATCTACCGTATCTTAACAGTATTCAACCTTTTCCTACTTACAACAAATCTGCAGAAAGACACCTTAACCTTTTCCCTCATATATACGCTTTCTGACGCCTCTGCAGCAGTCGGCTTTTTGGAACCATAGCAACAAAAGAAGAAATTGCGCAAAACGAGCAATTTCTCCTTCTGCCACAATGTTTTTAACTTTTAGTCATAGGTTATCCATTCCATTATAGAGATTTTCTACTTTTCGACAAAATAGGATCGAAGTTGTCTGCTGCAGAGTTGTCGTATGAGGAAAAGGGTTAAAAGCGAGCCAGTCGTAATGCTAACCCCTTAATCATGATCGCCAAGGAGGGAAAGTCATGATGTTCCATTTTTGTGGCGATTGGTTTGACAATCGCCACAATGCTAACAGAAACAACAACAACGAACAATATTTACATAGTCGGTTTTGAAAAATCGGTTGATATTTATTTTCCTTACTGCAAACTAATTTACTCACATCCGTTATAGTTCCATCATTGATGCAGAGACGTGATTAATAATAATTATGTCAGTGCTACTTTGGTACCGGATTGTTACTAATATTTGAGTTTTATCAAGATATTATCTACATAGAGTAAAAATATTTAAATATTGTCTTCGTCATGATTTGGCAGATGATAAATATCATTGCGCGTTCTGCCTTGCAAATAACGGCAAATAACTCTGATGATACACAAATCTGGAAATTCCAAAAGGTTGTATAAATAGCTCGCGATACTGGTGTTCTTAAATCTCAATATTATAAACGCTTCATTTTGTAGTTGTTTAAATATATGAAAGCGTCTAGATGATAAGACTGGTTTACAAAGGTGTAAAGGACACACGATGTCAGTGTGTACACACGTTATGTATTCACGTCTGCACTTTCTAGAGTCAATTAGAAATCAATGCTGAAAGTGTAGCCTTATTTACTTTGGAGATCGAGCATTATAATTTATGCCTATATTTTTATAAATTGAACAGTTTGGCAAATAGTGAAATTGTGCTTTTTGTGCATGTTTTGTGTTTGTTATTGCACTCAAATTTTTCGAAGCAGTTTAACAACCTCAGAGACATATAACTACACTGTGTTTATATGTCTCTGACAACCCTCAATCATGCAATGTGAAGGGACTAAATTAAACAGACCTGTTTAATATCGGACATCATTGAAACAAACACCAAACTAATGGATACTGTTTTCTCTCCTTTCTTGATAATTTTGTCATTTCTAAAGTGTACACAACACTAGCGACCTGATGATAAACATGTGATTACCCGAACAATTTAGATTACAAATAGCCATTCTAATGAGCTAAAACGGTAGCTAGTCTATCGAGTACCAACTAGATTTTTCATAAATTTGGAATGGCCTAATTTTGAACACATCATGACCAGTTTATTGAAAAGCGCAAGCCCTACACCGGCAGAATTTTCCATACGATCGCCACTACAGTGCCATTGGCGCTTTGATTATAAAACATTATAGAATGTATATTTTGTTCAATGGCTCAATTATAGCATGACTATATGTGTGACATCATGTAAGTGGTCACCTCTATTAGCATCCAGTTAATTAATTGATAGTTGTTTTATGCCACTTATATTAATTTTTCAGTTATATCACCATGTTTGCTGGTTCAATTGTCCTGACACCAGTCAGTCAGTCCAGGAGGTCAGCCATTTCTACCATTTTTAAATTCTCCGGTATGACCCAGCAGGGGATTGAACCCACAAACTCCCGAGGTGGGTGCTCTACCACTACACAACCGAGGCAACTCAGCAAGTTGGGACGTTTTCTAAAAGTGCACCATCTTATATATATCTGAGCTGTATTACAATACAACAGTGGTGATTAACGTAATTAACGTAATAAGGCATCCGGCCTACCATACATACAAAATACATATAACTTGCAATAAAGTAATCTTTTTTCTTCCATAAAAGGCTAATGTTCTTGCAGGAGTCATCCTCTTAGCTAAGTTACCCTTTAAATCATTAACCCTTTTCCACCTACAACAAATCTACAACAGCATATTTGAGAAGATATTGACTAAAATATGCAACATTTTCATAAATTAAAGTTGTAATATTTACCGAAGTTGAAAACTTAATAAGCTATTTCTCTTTTTGTCACAATGTGACTTTTTTTTAAAGTCGACATACAGTCCATAAAATATTTTCCCAGACTTGAATCCTTTAAAATTATTTTTCATGTGTATTTGTATAGTGTTCTACACCATTTCAACATTTGTTCAGTCAAATCACAGCATTTCCTGGGTAAATTAGCAGTACTACTGGTCAATTTATCCTGACACCAGGGAGTCGGCTGCTACTGCTAACCACACACTCCTGGGTGAAAAGGAGAAAAAAGCCATTACTACCATATATATATGTGTGTGTGTGTGTTTTTTTATTGTCCTATTAAAAACTATAGTTTTAGTCCGGATGCTTTGTAACAAAAGGGTCATGAGGCCCTGGATCGATCACCTGAGAAACAAGACGAACATTCTGACAAAGTTTCAACATCTTCAAATTAAAAATGCGGCCTCCCGAGTGTTAACAAAATTTCTCTTCAATTTGGCCTAGTGACCTAATTTTCAACCCAAAATGATCAATGCTCAAACATGGCCTACATATCATCAAGACACTCCTTCTGATAAAGTTTTAACATGCTCAATTTTAAAATGCAGCCTCCAGAGTGTTAACAACAGGTCCCTTCCATTTGGCCTAAAACCTAGTTTCTGACCCAATATGACCTATATAAAAACTAGATCACATGTTATCAAGACAAACATTCTGTTAGATTTTAAAACTGCTTAAGCAAAGATTGAGGCTTCTAAAAAGTTAAAAAGAGTTTCCTTCAATTTGACCTGGTGACCTACTTTTTGACCCGAACATGACCCATATTCAAACGTGATTTACATATTATCAAGACAAGAATTCTGATTAAGTTTCAACATGTTCAATCTAAAAATATGGCCTCCATAGTGTTTACAAGATTAGTCTTCAATTTGGCCTAGTGATCTAGTTTTTGACCTCATATGGCCCAGTTTCAAACTTGTTATGCAAACTGTAGCCTGTACAGTGTTAACAATGCAAAAGTTGATGACAGACGAACGATGAACAAAAGGCGGTCAGAAAAACTCACCTTGAGCACTTCATGCTCTGGTGAGATAAAAAGGTAGTAAACGCTGTTTCTCTCATCTGGGGAAAATAACAAATCTCTATATATACTCTATATTTAACAATGTAGTTTTAGAATATAGTTGAAAACATCGGGGCAAAAGGAAACATTGCTTATCAGTTCAATATCACCTTTTTGCGCAAGGCTTTCAAAAGTCGTCTCTTACAAATTGGCCAACATGCATCATCAGATTAATAAATTTTCATGAAATGTACTTCATGACATCCAGTCTTTACTTTCTTATTCTCGTCTACTAAATGGCAATCGGACCATTGTCTAAAATAGTATAGTCTGAACCCGGAATTAAAAATATTTCTAAGAAAAATTAATCTTGTTATGTATTGTTCCTTGTTTCGAAAATTGAATTCTTTACACCTTCTAAGACAAATATGGAACTCCATAATCAATAGCTTTACTTTGTTTAGTTCTCCGGAGGCAAAGATCTCTGGAAGCGCAGGCCATTCTCCGCCCTCTATGTCGATTTTTAAGATGTCTAGAATGTTCTGAAATATTAAAAGATGCCATCAACGTTGTATATACATTATAACCCTGACAAACAATATGGACTAATTAATCAAAATCTCTATTTAAACGGAAACAATCAACAACACAACATTTATAAAACAATGTTGCTGTAGAACACCCCTTATATGTCATTAGTGTTGTTTTGTAGCTCCCAATAACGGTGCGGGTAGAATATGTTGGCTGCAACTCCCGCAGAGGGGAAGGTATTGTAGTATGTATAGCGTAACAATGACCTACAAAGGCGTAGTGGAACATGTCGCCTTAGATTTTCCTTTACAGCTGTAGTGGTAAATGTACCCTAACATCCTCCTATACAGCTGTAGTGGTAAATGTAGCCTAACATTTTCCTTAACAACTGACGTGGTACATGTAGCCTAACATTTTCCTTTACAGCTGTAGTGGTACATGTAGACTAACAGTTCTTTACAACTGTAGTGGTACATGTAACCTAACATTTCCATTAACAACTGAAGTGGTACATGTAGCCTATCATTTCCTTTTACAACTGTAGAGGTACATATAGCCTAACATTATTCTTTACAACTGTAGTGGTACATGTATCCCTACACTTTTTTTTTCAACTGTAGTGGTACATGTATCCTTACACCTTTTTTTTTCAACTGTAGTGGTACATGTATCCTTACACCTTTTTTTTTCAACTGTAGTGGTACATGTATCCTAATATTGTTTTTGAAAGCTTTAGTGGTACATGTAGCCTGACATTGTTATGTGCAACTGTAGTGGTACATGCAGCCTAACATTTTCCTTTACAGCTCTAGTGTTACATGTAGCCTAACATTGCTATTTACAGCTGTAGAGGTACATATAGTCAAACATTGTCCTTTACAGCTATAGTGGTACATGTAAGCTAACAGTAATTTACAACTGTAGTGGTACATGTAGCCTAACCCTTTCCATTACAGCTGTAGTGGTACATGTAGCCTAACATTGTTTTTTACAACTGTCGTGGTACATATAGCCTAACATTGCTATTTACAGCTGTAGTGGTACATGTAGCCTAACATTGTCCTTTACAACTATAGTGATACATATAGCCTTACATTGCTATTTACAGCTGTAGTGGTACATATCGTCAAACATTGTCCTTTACAGCTATAGTGGTACATGTAGGCTAACAGTAATTTACAACTGTAGTGGTACATGCAGCCAAACGTTGTCCTTTACAGCTGTAATGGTACATGTAGCCTTACATTGTCCTTTACAGCTGCTTAGGCAGTACATGCAACCTAAAATTGTCCTTTACAGCTGTTGTGGTACATGTAGATTAACAATGACCTACAAAGGCGAAGTGGTACATCTAGCCTAACATTGTCTTTTACAGCTGTAGTGGTACATGGTGAATGTTAGGCTACACATAAGTATACACCTTAGTAAATGAATGTATGGCTGCATGTAATCTACTTCACCTTTATAAGTCATTGCTAGGATACACATTATGCATGTGAATGTTAGGCTGCATGTATACTCCACCTTTATATGTCAATGTGTGCCTACCCAAACACCTACAACCTTATTTATAACGTCAACTAACTTGTAATAGTATGAGAGAAAGTTTTTTTTGTAACTGAAGCAAATATGAAAAATTATATATTTATAACTTTTAACTATTTTCAAGTAGTGTAGTATATCAAGATAACCCTGCATATCTCAGTCTGGTCTTGTTCTGAACTGTTCACTAACAAGTCAAACTTTCAAGAAGCCTCAATTATACATTGTACATTTGAGTTAGATCATGAGGAAGTACATATAAATCTTCTTCGACATTTATCACATACATTAACCCTTTCCCGCTTACAAATGTATTTTGACACATCTGTAGCACACAACCTTTTATAACATTGTGGCAATAGAAGAAATTGCTCCTGTAACCACGATGTTTTCACTTCTTTACATAAAGCAGCTTATCTATTCAGAATTTCTTTATTTTTATTTTCTGTCTGCTGCAGAGTTGTTGTATGTGGGAAAGGTTTATGGAAGTTTTTACTAGAGCGCCGCTCATATTACTTACTTCTGACTGATTAAGCTTCTTCTTGATTGTACTAAGTCGAAGCAATTTTCCTTCATCTTTATTACCCAGACCAAGAGCATGAAATGTGACTTTCTTAGAATGCTGGTGATCTTTTTGACCATCACTGAAATTAGCATTCATCAGGATATTGGTTATTTGCTAGATAAACAAGTGAAAGCATCCACTATAACCAACGAACTATCATGACAACATAAAATCGACTTCCCAAGTATGCAATATTATCGTAATCATCATGAATTATAAAACCACTGATGGTCAGTTTTTACATTGGCCTGGCTCATACAGACGCTAACGGACCTCTCTGTTGCAGACGACTTTTGAAAATATTGCGCCAAAAGAAGAAGTTTCTTTCTTTGTCACAATATTTTCAACTCTATTCAATGATTAAACTTGCATTTATAGAGGCTGTATTGTGTATGTGGGATAGTTTGTAACATATTTGAGTAGCGTCAGACGTAAATGGGGTCTTGTTGCCCATCTGTAACAGAATAACTTCAATGGTCAACATACTGAAACCAGTGAGGGCTTTAATTCCAGTTTTTTGTCAGAAGATGTATATTTCATGTAAAACTTGACGGAAAGTGGATACTCTGGCGGGACTATGCGTATGTACAGGTTCGCATTATTTAACATTACTCCTTAACAATTGTCAAGGGTGGCATCATTTGAAGTTCCATTGGTGTAAAACTTGTGCAATTATATTTCAGAGATCAAGATAACGTGCGTATTACACATTCCAAAATCCCTAATTGACACTCAAACCATATATTTGTGTGGAAAGGACCAGTTTACTCGTCCTTATCTAGTCCTCTGATATTTCATTTTTGTTTTGCCAAAAGATGCAACTAAAGCTATAGGACAAACTGACACTTGAAAACACACATATACAATCATTCAGACAACACAATATGTTTTGTAAACATTCTCTTGTTG
>JASEVX010000010.1:34336059-34462184 GCA_031761405.1 Serripes groenlandicus
CAAGTTATGGCTCCTGTAAACAACAATATAAAGTTAGAGAAATGCTACAATGCATTCAACAGTTTCAATTGCTATGATTCGCGATCGAGAGAGAGAGAGAGATGAGAGAGAGAGAGAGAGAGAGAGAGAGAGAGAAGAGAGAGAGAGACAGAGGAGAGAGAGAGAGACAGAGATGAGAGAGAGACAGAGAGAGAGAGAGAGAGAGTACAGAGAGAGAGAGACAGACAGACAGACAGAGATAGAAGACAGAGACAGAGAAAGATACAGAGACAGAGACATACATACGGACATACAGACAGACATACACACAGACAGACAGAGAGACAGAGACATGGAGGAACATAGACAGAGGGAGAGAAAGAGAAGGATTCCAGTTCTACTTCTTAATCAATCAGTCCAGTAATTTATACAAATATACACCTAGATACTACCCAAAAGCATACATCAGACAGTTATCTTTTTGTAAATATTTTTCACAAACATGGTATCCACCATCAAACTCAGCTCCCATGTGGTGTTGTGATCCACAGGCCTGTTATTTTCTATATACCTGAATAAACAAAATAAATCATTAGTTGCTTGATGGGAGATTGTTTCGAAACAACTTTTTCAGAAATAGTCTGTTAACCCTTTTGTGGAAGAAAAATGACATTGGTGACTTTTGTTGGAAAGAATGTTGGTCAAGCTTCAGTTCGAACTCACAACCTCTGGACTGAGCGCCGACGTTGCTACAAACTGAGCTACCGGGGCTCTGCTAATACCTGATTTAAATGGAACATAAAGCCTATATATCTTACGCAACTAGTTTTGTTATCTGGAATCACAAAGGATACAAAAGCAGTGATCTTGATTGTGTAAACAGTGTAGAACCAAATTGGGCTCTGCAATGTTAAACAGTTGGTCACCGATGTTTTTAACCCTCTTCCACTTGCCAACATTTTGACACATTTGCCGATGACAACTTTCAAAGTTGATGTGATAAACGCATAAATGAACCATTAATCCTTTTTGTTCAACAATATTTTCCAAGATACTTTCAAAGTCATCTGCTCCAGATAAGTTGTACTATGGGAGAATGGTTTAAAAACTTTAAATCTTTCAGAAAGCTTTGCTCTTCAGTTATATCATTAGCTGTACAATCACCAACACAGTATTGTTTGGTCCTGCATTATCCAACACCTATGATGGCCCACCATTTTACTATTATTTTCCACAAACCATTCAAATAAGAACTAAGGTGACAAATAACAGTTGCAGTCGGGATATTCGGATTCTGGCCAAGGGTAAAAAATGAAATAATGATAAATAGTAAGTTTTGGGTAAATGGTTGATTTTACTGTTTATAAATATGAAAATTAAGCTCTCATCATAAGTTTTAAATTTTGCGCTTGGACCAACATCTCCTTCCGATTCATGAGATTAGGGACAGGCGTCACTGCGGCGCGTGACAACACTGCTTACGGAGCTAGGCGTGAATTTAGAGGTAAATTCGAATACGAACATTCGCATCCAAGATTGCCTGAAAAGGAGAAGGAAACATGGTTTTGCTTACAGCATCCAAAGATTGCCTATTGTTTTGAGAATCCAATCAGCTCTTCAATTTCCATTAAAACTCTGATTTTTGGTTGGGTGATTTTAGGAGTAAAGGGTAAAATCGCTATTTTTGTCCAACTTTTTTCACCCTCTTCCAAACCCCTTTAGTGGCAACTTCTTGCCATACAATTGACTGAGAGTGTGAATTACAGTCTGGCTCTCCTTGATACAGGAAAGTTCTTTTAATAATACCAGAATGGATATTATGATAAATATTGAGAGAATAAAAGTTAACACCTCTACAGAAAACAATTTATTTAACCTTAGATTTTCCACTATATATACATGTATGGAATATAGACCCTGTCATCTGGTGGCTATGTTATTCAACAGATCAGAATATTTTGAACTAGTAACATTTGTGCCAAATCAGTTTCAAATTGAGTTAGTACTGTTTGGCACGAAGTGCAAAAGGTCTAACTAGCTATCTCTCGTGTTCACATTAAATCCGTAGAATAGTATCTCAACGGGGAAAAAACTGCTACAATAGGCTCACCTCATCCATAGTTCTTCAAGTTGTAGGAGGTCCATCTTGTTCAGTTCTTCATCCCCAGGAATGGATATTGACTGCTTAGCGTCTACATTGTATAAAGCTATCAGTTTTGTCTGCACATCGGACTGTGTGAAAAATAAAGATCAAAACAATTAAAATTATAATTATAAATATCTTTTAAACAAGGGGACTTTGATGGACCTAAATCACTCAACTTATTCAAAAGAGCTTAAATAGTTGTCAATGATATCACTCAATACACATAAGGAAAACAATTAGCCATGATTAGCAACAGCTCAATATAATTTCAACAATCTTACCAGAGCCCATGGGACAATTGATTGTGTCCAATTATTTATTTTAAAATCGGCCAGTGTTTGTGTGCAAGATTATTAAAGTGTCAACTACATAAACATATTAAACAAAAAATCCCTTGTGACCATAATTTTCAACAATCCAAGTAGTTGTTTAGTATGTCACCCAAATAACAAGCGCCAAATTCTTTACAGATCAGACCAGTACTTTTAAAAGTTATCAGTGCTAAGCAGCAAATGATTACTTGTCAGTGTAAAAACCTGTAAGTAAACCCAATATTGCTGCTCACATGCAAAGTAAGGAAAACGTTGGTCCTGGTTGGGCGCATGAATATATCGCGATTTTAAAGCAATTGCATAATCGTTATCCGCAATTAAATCGTGATAAACATATGGAACACTTACAACAGCATACTATACTAACCATAATAATAAGTTTCATTTTGTGTTAATGTATAATATGGCCAATTTATAGACGGGCATATAAAACTAGATCAAAACTCATGTTATAAATATAATGCCTAAACAATGTTATATGGTTACATACCTGATTTTGTATCAATCTGACAAGTTGAGATATTTGTGAAATGCTTAGGCTATAAGTATGTGTCTGCATGTTGTAATACAACATAAGGGATATAAGCACCGACGCCACAATCAATCCTGTTACTGTACGGCGACTTTTACTCATAATGCTGCTTTTCTGCAACATAACAAACAAAATATGTATGAGCCAGTGTTGGTTCTGAATACAGTGATTTCAAAACCTAGTAATCTTGTCACCAGTTTATTTCTGTTAATTCGTAACCAGACCTCTGATTTAAATAAATTCGTCCAATCATACATTTGTCTTAAAATTGTATTTTGTAACTTGATTTAGTACAAGTTTTAACGTACTGTATGCCATTGATTACAGTAAATAATAAGTATGTTGCAGAAATTGTTTAAAAATGCAAACTAACCTTGTACATTCCTTCTAAATTTGAATATATCCAACACATTATGGTTTAAAAAAAATCTTTGCATATTTCTTACATAGAATAAAACGTTATCAGATCAAATTTGTACTACATGATTGCGGTAAATAATACTATTGCATTCATGTTTGAAGTGTGAAAATCCAAGATAATTAAGAAGTATGCTCCATGTAATCAATTAAAGTTGGTAAACAACATTAATATTGTATTTGAATGTCTTGTATTATGTTAGTGTTAATTGTAATTTGTTTATATATTGTCAAAATGACAAGAAGCTGTACAGTTTACGTCAATAAAATTATTGTCTATTTATGTGATGTGCCACACAATTAATTAGTTGTATCTTAATTATAGGGATTCCTAAGTATTAAAGATGAGGAGAATAATTTATAATTGTCATCATTGCAATCTGAATCAATCATAAGTTAACACGGGGACGTAGATATAAGAGCGTTCCTGGTTAACACAAATTAAGAAATTACATACTTATTGAATGTGTGTGCGTAGTAGATAAGCATATACCATAAACGTCTGTGGTGCATTCTAGGGAAAATTTGGAGGTTATTTTAGACGTCGGAAAAATGTATCTTTTTTATTGCATTTTCAGATTTCTTTTGACACACAACTCACCTCCATGCTCGTTTATACCATATATATATGTCAACATCTACTTTGAACCTTTGTATTATGGCCATAAGCATGTGTTATATCTATTGCCAAATAAATGTTGTTGTTGTTGTGTGTCGGTAAAGTGTGTAAAACGTCAATTCATCAATTAAACACTGTAATTCATAACACCAAAACGAATCCATATAAAACAATTTAAAGTACTTTTTGGGAGATATAGTGAAAATATTAAATTGTAGACTTGACATTTAAAGTGTTTCTTGATGCCACCCAGATCTAAACAAAAGAAAAGTAAGTCAACTGGCGGAAACAAAAGGAAAAATATATCTCCTTTGTTATCGGAGACATGTTCACAATCGAAGGTCTGTGATCAGTCATCACAAACCGGTTTGGGCAGTTTGGAAAATGTAAACAAGAACTCGGAGTCAACTGTTGACAACGCAGAAAAGTAAACGCTTACATTATTCTTTTCCATCACCGCCACAGTATTTTGTGTTAATAATAACAGTGATAGTAACAATATGAACAATATGAATAACGCATATCCTCATCAGCTCTCTTGCAAGTTTGTACAATCACCCACCTGTCAATACAGGCCACAGTTTGTGCCGTTTCTATCCAATCAACAGACACCCCCATGGGCAGAACATTTAGTGAAGGATATTTAAATCATCAATACCGCAGTATCAAGAACGGAAAATATTGTAAAATCAGTTAATTTGATCAGCACAAAATTGAACAAGCTCGCGACAAAAGTAACAGCAATTGTTAAAAGGGTTGTTGAAGTAGAAAAGTCGAGCTTCTTTATAAGTGAGAACTTTGATAAACAATCAGTAGAATTAAAAACAGCAAAACACCAAGTAAAAACTCTACAAGATTCAGGCAACTCGCTAAAAGAATACATACACTCCCTTGAAATCCACATAATCAAACAAAGAGCAAGGTTAAAGACAATGAATACCGGTCAATGAGAGAAAACCTGATTTGTTATGGAATAGAGGAAACCAAACCTAATAGTGCGGGTCAAGAACCGGAAAGATGTGAAGCCATAGTAAAAGAGTCCATCAAAAAGAACCTAGAAATCGATGCCGATCAATTGATCCCCGATCGCGCTCACAGATTAGGCGATTTCCAACTGTCAAAGAAACCCCGCCCTATTATTGTGCAGTTTCATTACTACCACGACAGAAAAAAGATTCGAAGTAATGCATTACCAAAAAAAATACACTCAACCAAAATAATTATCGTGTTGGCATACAGCTTCCCAAAGAGTGGAGATATTCTCGCAAATAAGTATATCCCATCATGCATTCAAAGAAGAGCATGGATAACAAGGTGAAATTCATCAGTGATAAACCTTATATTAACGGTCATGTGTTCAAACCACGACAGAACCCAAATCCAAATGAATAAAGGTGTCATGAAGAACAAATTGACATTATTTCCTGGAACGTAAATCGACTCGGCCGAAGATTAGCAAACGCTGATTTTCTGAATATTATAAACAGTCATGATGTCGTTATACTTTCAGAAACTTATTGTTTTCATCATTTGTATGGTAATAAATTACCCCTTACAAAGAAAGGTAGATATAGTGGAGGTATTTCTATCTATTATAGGAACTCATTTAGTGAGAAAAGTAAAATTATTGAAAAGGATCAATGTGAAATAGTTTGGTTAAAGATGTATGTAATAGTTTGGTTAAAGATGTATGGAATAGTTTGGTTAAAAAGGTATGGAATAGTTTGGTTAATGATGTGGAAACAATGTTCCATTTTATTGTTGATGTATTCTTATGCAGTGTTTATATACCCCGACATGGTTCAACCAAATATTATATTGATATTGATATTGTTCGAACTAATTGAATATAAATTAAAAGGTAAAGTTCTTATTGTAGGAGACTTAACTAGTAGATCATCTGTAAAAAAGGATTATCTAACATTTAATAGATAACAATTTCGTGTTAAACAAAGATCAGATACTTGACGCAAATGGAAAACGTTTAATCCAGTTAAATGTCAAAACAAGGAATGGTCGATTGTGCAATGAAAATGGAAGTCACACCTTTTAAAGTAAAAACGGCTCCAGTGTTGTTGATTATCTTACACGATGACTTTACACACATTAAATCAATTTTACGTTATGTCACATAACAAATTTTCACTGCGCACTACATATTTGAATACGATGTAAGCTCCCGCGAAACATATCACGTGATCAAGCTAATATACAGGAGTCTTACTTATCATGGGATGAAAGCCTAATTACTACATTTCGGAGTCATCTTATTGAAAATCATAACCCCCTTCAAAGTATTGTCGACAATATACATACTATTCAATTGATGAAACAGTACAACTGTTTACAACACATATGCACGAATTTTTCAAAAGTTCATATGATATTGTTGCTCCATTACTTGTAAGTCTTTACAACATATTTTTAATGTATTTTTCCAAATAGTTCGGGAGAAGGCATAATCATGCCCATATTCAATGGAGGAAACCCTGATGCCAAAAGCTTAAGAGGGATAACTCTTAATAATATAATTTCAAACATATACTCAAAACTACTTGTGGCAAGACTTACCAATTGGTCTACAAAGCATAATAAGATAATTGATAATCAATTTGGCTTCCAAAAGGGAAAATCTACGGTAGATTGTATCTTCAGTGTGCACTCCTTGATAATAAAAACCTTAGCCGACAAGAGAAAACGTTACGTACCTTTTCTTGTCTGGGAAAAGATGTTTGACAAAATACATAAAGTATGTTTGTGGCAGAAACTACTTAATGAAAACGTTAGTATGTTAGTATGTTAGTATTTGTAAATGCTCTTAAATCAATGTATAGCACTGTTAAATCATATGTACGATATAAGTCCAAAACATCTAAATATAATTATATATTCAAATATAGGTGTAAAACAAGGAGACCCAGCTAGCAGCATATTATGTTTATTTTTCCTAAATGACATTTTGAACAACATTAACTGCAATATAGATTGTATATTTTGCACTGATGATATACACTTGTTTTTGTTACTTTTTGCTGATGATGCGGATGTATTTTCGCAGGATCCAAAATGTCTAAAATCTATCTTAGACGACATAGAACATTATTGTAATGAATGGCATTTACGTCTTAATGCACAAAAGACTAAAATCATGATAATCGAGAATGGGCGGCATACTAACTACTATTTTACCTTGTACAGCTCAAAGGGGTTTTCCCAAACACCCTCACCCCCGCGGGCTGATAAGGCAGCCCACCGCGTTCCCGCTCACCTGTACGCAGGGTTTCCCCTACAATAACCCGGCGGTCCCGCGGGGTTTGATCATTCAACTATTAAGCCCGCGGAGGGAAATCCGATAACGATTTATGACGTCACGATGATTGACAGCTGTGATTAAGGCAGCCCCCCGGCGTTCCCGCTCATCTGTATGCGGGGTTTCCCCTACAATAACCCCGCGGTACCGCGGAATTTCATCATTTTTCAAACGGTAGTTAATATACAACATCACACTATTGGACTAAACATTTTTTAAATCAAGAGGGATATCCTATTCAGTAACCCAGACGCGACATGTAACATTAACCCATCTGTAATGCGATCAAAGCAAGTGAACGTCAATTATTACTTTCAATTAATAGGTGTTAAAAACATGTCGACTATCTGAGTTGTTTGTATTATTATGTTATGGTTAATCACATATGCTGTCGGCTTGATGAAGCATTCATGTATCATAAATTCACATATCAATTCTACCACCCTGTGTCATATGTCCTCTCCTATTAATATCGGCGAATCTTTGATTGACGGATCTGTTTTCTGGCCGATAAATCAGACAAGAAATAAAATGACAACTGGACGCTTGTTAATAAGAATCGCAATGTTTAATTCACAATACTCGCATTTCGTGTGGTTTTGAATATGGAAACTTATACCTAACATTGACTGGAAAGATGAGGAAGTTCAATTCTGTTTTGTCATCTATATTTTTTCCCTTTCCCACTTGCAGACGCTTTCTGACGCAGCTACAGAAGACGATTTGGAAACATTGTGACAAAAGACGAAATTGTCTCAATAGTTTCAACCTTATTCAATAATTGTACTTTCGTTTATAAAGTTTCCATATGTTTGCCTATAAGTTTTCAAATTGACTACTGCTGATTTGTTGCATGTGGAATAGCCTTCCTCTCAGTGGCATAATACAACTTAGTTGTAAAGGATGTGCATGTAATGTAATTCAGAAAAAATATCAACAATCGCATCCGCGCAACAAGATCATGATCTAATCGTCTTACTACTTGTATCTAGGCGTACAAGCCTCACGAGAACGGTTATGACCAAACACTAACTATAAACGTAGGTTTTTTTTATTGTAAATTCTATTTATGTCAATATATCCGAAGGTCGATTTTGGCGTGACGTGAAACATGTACTAACAAAACCCGTCATGAGCAAGTTCTCCATATGTCAAATGTTTTCATCTCTATTCCATAAAAGATCTTTAAGTCTTTGATATATGTTTCTGTGTTATATGTAGACGTTTTGAATGTCGTCTGCTGCGGATTTATCATATGTTGGAAAGGGGAGTTAAATAAAAAATAAAAAAGATGAGCGCTTGTTAGCTGATCGTGTAATGATCTTATTAAGTTAACCCCTTCCCAACAAACACCAAGCAGACGACTTTTAAAACACTTTGTCAATCATTATTTTCAGCGCTATCTCCATTTTCCATAATGCGCTTTCTGACCCCTTAGCAGGAGAAGAGTTGTGAAAACAGTGTTCCCGTCCGCCACAATGTTGTCTACTTTATTCAATAGTACATAGTGCTAAAGAGAGGAATTACATTTGTTTTTCCCTCCTCTGGTCTTTTCTTAGAAGAACCATATTTGTCATATTGTCGTCTTATCCCTCGTTTATGCGGCTCACGATTCCTCCATCTTATATTTCCCGGACCGAATAAATCCGAGAAAAACTGTCGTGTTAAGGTTAGTCCAAAATTCCCTATTCCGATGAAATCATCCCTTAGCTTCCGAAGTCACATTCTGTTTTGTATTAGCATTATTAATAGGTTGTAAACAGATAAGTAGCTAGGACCATGATATGACCATATTACAGGACAATGATCTATGCATTGAAAATGAAATGTAAATATAGTTCAGAACGGCAGATATTTTAAAAATCATTTATGTTAAGTCACTCTTTTACACGATGTTTAAAGATGCACAGTTAATAGAAAAGCGCTTGTTTTTCAGGAATTATCTTTATACATATTGTATTGTCACGCTGATTAACCAACCTGCTTTTGAGATATAGAATAGGAGTAATTAACGGTAAACCACTCTTTAATACGGATTAAGTAGATGTTTATTACAACACATGTCAACCCTTTACCCAGACTTTCTGTAGATGACTTTCAACTGTATTTCAGTTAGATCATGGTATTGTATTGTTAAGTTACCAATACTAACGATTTTATTTACTCTGACACGATGCAATGTATGTTTCCGCATCTATTAGCGCGTAGGATGAAAGCCATTAATACTATTTTTAAAGTGTTTGGTATGCCGGGAAATTATTGTGCCCTTTTACCACATACAGACGCTGTCGACGCCTCTACAACAGATTACTTATGAAAACGTTGTGACAAAATGTAAAATTTCTCATGTTACCACCATGTTTTCAACTTTATTCAATATTGATTCATTCATTGGGGCTTAACGCGGTTTTCAACTATTGTTCAGTATATCACGGGTGCCAGTTCACGTACTTAAGCTACCAGTTCGACTTCCAACATACTTCCAAAGTAGCTGGCTGCTTATCAACATTGACTGTTAGCCCATTGGTGAAACACGAGTGACGCTTGTCGTCAAACTTCGAAAATGTTAGCGGAGCTGGTATTCGAACTCACAGCCGTTGGATTGACAGCCTGCATCGCTACCGACTGAGGTACCGGGGCTCAATAATTAAGCTTCTGTGAATTTTAATATCACGAAGTTTTGCGTAGATATTTTATATGTCGTCTGCTGCATAGGATGGAAGTATACATATTCATTGAGCACGCACCGGTTTATAATGTAACTTGGATCTGTTAACGACAGTCGACGTATCAGATGGCAATTTTAAGATACACCAGCTTTTTCCATGATGTTTTATTTTACTATATGCATATATCTAAACGAAGTCCACCATGCACAAGTACGAAATATAACCTATAAATGAGCCGTGTTAGGGGATATTGATGCCACTTCGAACAGTAAAGTGAATGTACACCAGCAACCTGTTATACAGTCATAAATGGCAAAAACACAACATCAACAGAAACGTTGACCCCTCGTTTAATACAAAAATAACTTTGATGCCAAATCAACAATACCGAAAGTCACCAAACACTTCTAAAAGATTGTTTGTCTGTGTTAACAAAATGTATTTTAGTTTGTGTATTCAGACACCTCTTTCCCATTAACAGAAATCTTCTGCATGCCCCAACGTGGAAAGGTTTTAGGCAAAACATAAGCATATTTTCGAATATTGTGACACAGGAAGAACTATCTCAATGTTAACCCTTTGCGACACAAAGACGCATCTTTTAAAACACTGTGACAAATTTCTCATTTTACTACAATTACTAAATAGTACTATCATGAAAGAGATTTCATCTTTTCTAGTCGTCTGCTTCATATTTATTTTATGTTGATGAGGATAGTATGAGCTTGTGCATGGCCCAAGTTAAAAGTTGCTTTTGTGAACGGTTTACATCCAGAACAAGGACCTACACTTAAAATAGCTTGTTCCTTTTCTCATACACTCGCTCTGAACTAGTGTACAGCGGTTGTTTTGTGCATGTTTCATTTGTTCTTGCCTGTGCAGGATTTCATTAATAGAATTACAGTAAGAAAAGCTTAACGCCGTTTTCAACAATATTCAGTCATATCACGGCGGCCAGTTCACATACTCATGTGTTTCCTAGCTTTCTCCGGGACATGTCCTATGTTCGAGGCTTATGATACAGGTATATATTGGTAAACGTAAATAAATATAAACCAGAAATAGAACCTATTTTTTGCTCCGATACAATTATTTTAAACATGCAGACTATTTGAAATCTCTACTCCGAATTAAATGCTTTCATAAAAGTTTCCGTTTATTTTTTAAAATGAGCATTTTATCATATGCTTTTAACAATGCTCAATGTTGATTAACTGGGATAAAACGTCGTTTTCAACAATTGTTCAGTCAAATTACGGCGGCCAATTCACATATCTCAACACTGCAGACAATCATGATTAAGGACACCCAACGTAATGGCATTTGCTAAATGTATATACATGTATATAGATCAGCACGCACATTCATGCATAGTGGTTTAGATCTACACTTCACTGCCTACGCTAAAAACAAATTATATAGAACTTTGATCATATATACTGTATGTTGTCGTTTTACATTGTTCTAATATCTTTTGTGTTTTTTAGGGGATATAGATCAATTTCTTTTACATATTTCTATTAAAAATAGCAAAACACAAGTTTTAAGCTGAATCGTATAAAATGTATGTATATATGTATGTAATTAGCTTGCAAAATAACGATGTTATTTAAACGACGAAACAAACTGTCAGATTACCAGCGGGTTAGTCGGGTCAATAAAAACAATGTCCTGTGATCTATATGCAAGTCACCGTCTTTCAATCAGCCTGACAACCAACACGAAATACATCACACGTTTTTTCATCTGCCACGTGCTTAACCCCTTTACTCGCAAACAGTAATGTTTATATTGAAAAGAAATTTGTTTTAAGATTTATTTGCCTTCAATGGAGTGTTGTATAAAAAGTGATTTTTGTTGATATGGTAAATCAATATAAATTTGTTTATGGATTTATCATAATCGTGTTGATCTTAATTGTATGTAAATGTAGAAATAGGATTATTATTCTCAAAGGTAGGGCTGTATTTCTCAATTATGCTGTAGAACATTGAATTTGATTATAAATGTTTGTAATATGCACATGCATATTTCATCGCAATAGATCTCAGACAACTCGATGTTCAAAGTATTCAAGTAAGGTATTTTAGCGACTGTTCCAGTGTTTCTTTGTTTTGTTCTTTGTTTCAGCATATAAAACATACATGATGCGTCAAGTTTGCACATTTATGCGCATACAAATCCAGGTCTACAGTGTACATGGTACATTTGGTAACAGTGATTTATCTGATCTGACTCAATTGTCATTATTTGATTTAGCCATTGGTTTGCTAATATCCGAGGAAACATTTGGGAAGCAGGGTAAACAATACAGAATAGTTAACATAATGTATAATCGGATGAAATTAAAACACACCTACTCGCATTTTTCCGCGGGGGCTTCGCGGCGGCTCCTCGGGGGATCCGCGGAAGAAATATAGGCCGCTCCCATTTAACATTTTCTGCGGAGGGAACCCTGCAATCCCTCTATCTCTGAAATA
Source organism: Serripes groenlandicus (assembly GCA_031761405.1). Lineage (NCBI taxonomy): Eukaryota > Metazoa > Mollusca > Bivalvia > Cardiida > Cardiidae > Serripes > Serripes groenlandicus. The sequence continues at coordinate 34,348,544 of JASEVX010000010.1, forward strand.
CCTTGAAAACGCCGGGTTAAGCCGGGAGAGCGACTTAACGCCGGTGGTTTATCATTTTATCGATATCCCCCTCAATCCGGGGGTGAGGGTTTTTGAGAAAACCCCCTTGAGCTGTAACTCGCCAATAGTATGTGTGAGGTCATTTAAATATCTTGGCGTACAACTTTTTAAAAACGGGAATTTGAATCGTACACAACGTCGTATAGCTCAGCATGCAGCATTTTCATTACATATTTTGTTCATAGTCAATCACCAAATAGATTTACCTATATCACGAAAGTTAAAACTATTTGATTCACTGGTATCACCAGCTCTAAACTACACGTCCGATGTTTCGGGTCATCACCACGCGCCCAATGTCGAATCCATACACTCAAAGTATTCTAGAAAACTTCTGTGTGTACGTCGCTATTCCGATCTAGACAGTCTATACGGAGAATTGGGAAGAATCCCTATGTCCATACATAGGACATTTATAACTATCAAATATTGCATAAAGATATTCAATCATAATAAAAATTCAATTTATTCAAAAGCTACATTGTTATGAAATTAGGTTTAGAAAACGATTTGTATTGCACAAAAAATAATTGGGCATTTAACAGAAAACAAATTTTCGATGAATCTGGTCTTGCTTGTATCTGGCATAACCAGTTTAATGTAACAGTTAATTATGAAATGATCAAACAGCGAATTTTAGATATTTACTATCAAAATTGGTACTCCTGTATCAATAATTCGAATCGTTTAGAAATGTATTGCTTATTTAAACACGACTTCAAATACCTAGACAACATAACAGACTCTTATTTTAGAAAAGCATTCACTTAATTCAGAATATCCTCTCGTGAATTAGCAATAGAACGAGGTCGTCACTTAAATTGGCCGCGAAATAATATAATTTGTCCAAATAGCTCAAATAACCAAATTGAAAATAAATATATTAAACGATATTACAAAACTTTGCCATCGTTACACAAATTCACAAACTTACTCTCCAATAAATCTATTAGTATTGCTAAAAATATGTCAACATGTATTTACTATGCTAATTTGAAAAGAGTCAAGTTTTCCCCATAATTTTCTACGTTTTTGAATATGTGTATGTTCTTCTGTAAAAAAATCCATGTATTTATTTGTATTTTTTGCTATAAGCATATTGTTTGTTTAACACAATAAAATATTTCTTTTGTATTGTATTGTATGATATCCGACTCATTTAACACGATAATAGCCCATTAAATCAATTATTGGATGATTTGCGATGACCACATTGACACACGTACCAATCAACGAATTAGTGTCAACATGTGCTGTATACTGCGGCAGCGTGTCGGGACCAGCGTCCAGTACATGTATATATGTGAAATGAACGCGCCCCGCATGTAAACACAGATCTCGGCGGTTGTAGAAAATCAACTTTCTCTAAATCTGTTTTCGCTACAGATATTTGTTTGAAGGTCACAACTTTCTTCGGAGCAGGCGAGAAAGTTGAATAGACGACGAATTTGTGAGTTTTGCACTTTGTAAACCATTTGGCTGTATTTTGGACTTTTGGTCGTAACTATTTATAGTAACACCCATAAACTGTGTGGATCGATACAAGTTGATTGGTAATCACTACTGTGCAAACCCTAATTTTACCGGAAATTCGTTACGCTTGGGTTAAGCTTGGGTGGTTTATACCTAGTTCGCAAGTCATGGCGGCGGGAAATGAGGCCGATAACATTAGTTGTGTGAGCGGTGAGAATGAAGCCGCCGTATATGTTGAGTCGGTGATGTCCTCACAGCGCATAACTGAAGTTCAATCCCCATTCACTGCTTGTAATAAAAAACGACCAGCAAACAGCGCTGTAGAGATGGAAGACTCGAATGGGAAGAAGCCCAGACAAACTGCTAAACGATCCCTTTATAACAATCAACCAACTCCCGCAACTCGTCGGTCAGGAAGTAGGGTAGAAATAAATCGTGCGGACTTTATACGCAAAATGTCAGCAGACATGCATATGCATTTTACATCTTTAAGTGAGCGAGTCGACCAACTGCGGTCCTCTCTTGAGCAGTGAATATCAAATAAGGTGTCGCAACTTCTGGACAAGCAAATCAATACAGAACTAAATCGCATACGCAATGATGTTGAATTGAAAATAGACAATTATAAAGATTCTGTACGTGATGATAATCGAGCTAAAAGGTAAGGTTGAAGGATTGTCCATCAATCGTCCGGTACTCGAAAACGACATAGCTATGAACATTATTATCCGTGGTCTTCCACAAACACAACATGACGACACGATGTCAAATGTCAACAGTTTGATCAAAGAAGGACTAAAGCTCATAGGCATCAGTCCGCAGAACGTAAAGGGAAAGCCGATGATACTAAACCGGGAGTTATTGTCGCGAAAATGAGGTCTGTGGACGACGAACGCAAAGTTATGGTCAAGAAAATGGAACTAAAGGGAAACCGACAATACCAATCATTGTACGTCGATCATGACCAGTCATATGCGGACCGGGTGATGTCAAATAACTTCCGTATGATGTTGTAATCAATGAATTGTCAAAACCTTACAATAAAAGATAACTTCGCTTCTTAGTAGGTAGCATTCGGGTTTTGGAAAGTCCGCGGATGGAATAAAGACAGTGATTCTGATCATTCCAGTTTAAGATCTGCATGTGTTTTAAACCAGAATTCAGATATAATCTGTATAGCAGAAACACATTTAAAGGGAAAGGACGTGATAACACTAGATAACTATACCTGATTTGAATCCAATAGAATGCTCGGTCATAAAAATGCCAGACATGGCTATGGTGGTATAGGTTTTTTAATTAAAAACGATTTACTAGAAGCATTTTGTGTGTCAGTATTCGATGGCGATCATGAGGGTATCTTGTGGTTAAAGCTACAGCATACATTTGATGGTTTAACCTTACTACCTTGTGTGTGTTATTTTCCAACCGATATTTCTTCAAGGTATTTTGACGTCTCGTCATTCTACGATCATTTACTTACGTCTATATACGAGTTTCAGAATGTATGTGGAGATTTTAACAGCAGATGTGGGGAGCTTGAAGATTATATCACGGGCGTTGACTGTATACCCGAACGTAACATTGTAGTCTTTACGGTGAACGCCTATGGAGATTTACTGATCGAATTCCTAATATACACAAACTTTTGTATTCTGAATGGCAGAAACTCTATGAATAATGACTATACATCAATTTGAACAAAAGGGCAGAACTGTAGTCGATTATTGTTTGATTTCCCATGATTGTATTGACCTTTTCAGGAATTTTCCAATGGTTCATGCAATAGACTTAATTAACACTATACCAACTTTCAGTAACTGCATCGGTAGGTCGATGCCTGATCATTCGCTTTTAAGATGGGATGTTGTTTGTTATAATATGAGTGAAAGCCAGAAGTCACATGCTGATTCTGATTATAGCACATTTGATAAGTTTGACTTTAATAATATCTAAAATGACTTTATGTGCGATCCTAACACTTTGAATCAGTTAAACAGGTTAATTGATACTCTAGAGTAAAGTTTACAAACTCAAAAAGATATTGACTCCATGTACAGTGAATGGTGTGAGCTAATCAAGGTATCCATGTATAATGATATTCCACACCAGACTGGTACTTTGTCTCATGGACCTACTTATTGTAAAGAAAACGAAGACCGGGAAAGCCATGGTGGAATATAAGCTATCGGATGTATTGTTTCATATATGTGCTAAAGTGAAACGATGGCTAAAATCTGACAGAAAAAAGGGCGAACTTAAATCTGAATATGTCTCTGCTAGAGAGTCATTTGATAAGGAAGTGCAGAGAGCTAAACGCTTTTAGGTACTCCTGTGAGAATGACCTTTCAAATAAGGCTATAACCAATGATAACAACTTTTGGAAGACTATTGGGTAAATAGGCATAAAGCGGGAAAAGAAACAACACATTCCTATGGAAGTTAAGTCTGATGATGGATCTATACATAGAGATGTTTTTGTTGAGCTTGAGAAAAGGAGAGTTTTAACTCACTGTTTAATATGCATAGACAGGATTATTCTGTGTCTCATGTAGATACTTCTGAAAATGATGATAATTTATCTTTTAACGAAAACATTTCTATAATGGAAATAAAAAGATCAGTGTAAAAGGCAAAAACTGGAAAAAACAGTTGGGTCATATGCAATACACGCTGAGGTTATGGAACACATGCATCATTAACACAATACCGAAATCGTCAGCTACAGATCCCAGAGATCCTTTATATTATAGGGTATTAATTTAGCTTCATCCATTTATAAAATGTATTGCAGAATATGAGATGATAGGCTTTGTAATTGGGTTGAAGAACAAAATCTGCTGGAGGATGAGCAGGGCGGCTTTCGCAAGAATAGAAGTACTATTGATCAAATATCAAGCCTCACAAGTTTCATTGATACACTAATTAAACGAAAACTGTCCACTCAAACTGCATTTATCGATTTTAAGAAAGCGATCAATCGTGATAAGTTGTGGTAATTGTGTTAACAAATGAAAAAAGTATGTATATTGATGTATGCTGGTGACATTGTTCTTCTAGCCCCTAACGAGGACGATCTACAGATTTTACTTGATGCATTGTGTGTTTGGTGTAACCGTAATGATATGACTATTAATTGCTCTAAAAGTAATGCTGTTCATTTCTGACCCAACAGTGTTCAGCGTTCTGCTTACAATTATAGGTGTGGAAATGATAATGAGGTGTTGTCGATAATTATACTTATCTAGGCCTAGTTCTGAACGAATACTTGGACTACAATGTTACAGGAAAGGTAGTCGCTCAGAGTGCTGGTCGCGCGCTTGGTCTTATTGTTTCAAAATGTAAAAGTGTTGGGGGAGTTTCTTACGACGCTTTTACAAAGATATACGACTCTATGGTGTGGCCGGTGATCAACTATGGTGCGCATATATGGGGCGTTAAAGTATACTCTTGTATAACCGCCGTTCAAAACAGGGCCGTGCGTTTCTTTCCTGTAAGTTGTAAAGTATACGCCAAATGATGCTGCTTTGTGTGAAATGGCATGGGTTCCACCCACTGTCCGCCAGTGGAAATCTGTTGCGGGCTATTGGTATAACCTATGTAACTTACATTTGTAACGTATAAACAAGCAAGTAGCAGTCTGGGCAGATAGTAGAGGTAATACATATTTTCAAAAATTGGTTTTATTATGTCAAAGAGCAGATTTCTAAACTTGATATAGATGTACGATTAGACTTAAATTATCCCTTACATAAACGCACGTTCATCAGTACTATACATGAGCAGTTAATGTATGCTTTTAATAATGATTGGATAAAGATAATTAATAAATATGAAAGTAATGGTGGCAAGGGCAGAAATAAGCTTAGAAACTATTGTAAAATGAAAACTAGTTATTTTACAGAACATTATTGTAAATTAATATTGCCCTCAACACATAGGTCAGCTTTGAGTAAGTTTCGATGCGGTGTTGCACCTATTAGAATAAAAACTGGTAGTCACGAACGTCTGGCTGAAAATGACCCTCTCTGCCCATTTTGCGACGGCGTTGAGTCAGAAATACATGCTGTTTTTTATTGTAAACTATACGAACAATTACGTAAGCCATTGATCGATAAGGCCTTTACGATCAACCCTTTATTTGCCAATCTGTCCGATATAGATAAGTTATCATTTATATTATCAAATAGGGAGATAGCAAGAATAAGTGCCAAAACCTGTTACAGAGGACAACTGCAGATAATTTAGAATTACACACATTAAATAAAATATTTGACAATGTAAATTCAAAACAATACATTTCTTCTTAGTTGTTGGCGGAATCTGACCACAGCTTCCCAAAAGCTTATAACATGTAAACAACAGATGAGCCCTGGTGACAGAGACCCACACTGCTTATTTAAAGTCCAATTACTTCACACAATAATACAGAATGACAACAACTACTGGTGGAGGTATTCCCCGCCATCCATCTTTTAGTAAAGCTGTGATTATAAAAGGAAAACCATTGTACTAATCTGAAACGAAACTAATTCATAACTTTAATGACATAATAATTAAGAGGGTGGGAGTGGAGGGATTTTTTACCAATAGATGAAAGAATTTCCATCAAATTCAAAGAGAATTGATTTTCGCCTGTCTCGCCCTTCAGTCAAATAAATGAAAAGGAAAATTGCCTACACGTGTGTAATTAACCACAAGGAATAATATTATAAATGAACGACAATGAATAGCACTGAAGGGAACAAGATAGGTTCTCGGTTCTGCACAGTCCCTGTAAACGGTTTTGACCCTTAATGTTCAAAACTTATTACAGAGGACAACTGCAGATAATTTAGAATTACACACATTTAATAAAATATTTGACAATGTAAATTCAAAACAATACATTTCTTCTTAGTTGTTGGCGGAATCTGGCCACAGCTTCCCAGAAGCTTATAACATGTAAACAACAGATGAGCCCTGGTGACAGAGACCCACACTGCTTATTTAAAGTCCAATTACTTCACACAATAATACAGAATGACAACAACTACTGGTGGAGGTATTCCCCGCCACATGGCGAAGCCATTTCTTGAAACTTTCAGTTATTCTCCCACAGGCAACTATGGTGTGGTCGCAAATTCTTCCAAGACTTCATTGGAGGGGAGAACAAAATCATTAAGCTTTGGAAAGGTCTAGAAAAAGGGTAAACAATGGTATAGCATCCTTTATTCTTAATAAGGGAGGCAAGTATTTACGTTACCCTGACATAGTTGAGAATGACCACCTCCTTTTTTGTGATGGGGTGCATTTGTCGGCAACAGGTCATGAAATGTTTTTAAAGACGTTAAAAAAAGGGTTAGATCAGTTCCTTTTTTCTGATAATAAGGTATTTCCAGACAGTGGGAAATCTGGCCATCTTTCATAAAACAATGTTGTGTTTTGCTGGTGGGACCTAGGCTTCAGCTAAAATAAATAAATGTTAACAGACAATCCAGTGCCAAGCTAATTTCTCTAGGGCAGCCAGCAATATACCCAATGGGTTATAAAATTAATTTAATAAAGCGGATAACAATAAGAATATATTTCGCCAATTTCGATGTCGGTCAATTACAAACAATCTGGTGCCGAGTCAATAACTCTTGGGCAGCCAGCAATATATCTTTTTTATAAAAATTGAAGCAAAAACAATAATAAACAAATATTGCGCCAATATCGCTGTCAATGAAGTACAAACAACCTGGTGCCGAGTCAATTACTCTTGGGCAGCCATCAATATAACATGAAAATCATGAAGAGAACAACAATAAACAAATATTTCCCCAATGTTGCTGTGATGCAGAACATGTCATACCAATTCAGACTTATATATTCCAAAACTCCTTTTTCCAATATAAAAATTCAATGCAATGCACTTATCGGTGAGCGTCAATCTATCAGGCTGTCAACAATCTAAGTAACCATTCAAAACAAAATATTCAAATGTGTAAAGATCTAAGCAACAAATAAAAAGTGTACAGGGCTACTTTTCCAGTGTTATGCTAAATACGTCCTTGTTTAACCATAAAAATGACCTAGCAATCTGGCACTGAGCCAATTTCTCCTATGCAGCCAGATGCCTCTAGGATTTGTGTATGTAGGATTCAACAACACAGAAACATACACTGTATCATGCAAATAATCGATAAACCTTAATTCCTTTTCGCTACAATGATTTAAGCGTTTCCAGCTAGATCACAAATCGAGGCAGTAAGCCACCAATAACAACAACAAAACATAGACCACGAACAGGGGATGGGGTGCCTTAAAAGTAAATTATAGTGCTCAGCGAGGGAATATAATTGTCACCGAAACGATAATTCGAGAGTTCACATTTCCTTTCAAGGTCAACCAATATTGAAAACGGCACCCCACCCACCATCATTGCATCAGTCAATACATGATCAAGCTAATATTAAACAAAGCTACATTGCATGTAGGTTGAACACTAACATAGGGTTATACCAAGCCCCATTACACCAATTTTTTACCAATAGATGAAAGAATTTCCATCAAATTCAAAGAGAATTGATTTTCGCCTGTCTCGCCCTTCAGTCAAATAAATGAAAAGGAAAATTGCCTACACGTGTTTAATTAACCACAAGGAATAATATTATAAATGAACGACAATGAATAGCACTGAAGGGAACAAGATAGGTTCTCGGTTCTGCAAAGTCCCTGTAAACGGTTTTGACCCTTAATGTTCAAAACTTATTATGATATTTAAAAAAAAAAAAAAAAATTGTGTCATTTTGTTTTATTTTTATTTTATTTTTATATGTTATAAATAGCGCTTCTGTTTATTTGAAGTTATACAATATGACGAATGTAATATTTGCTATATATGTATAAACTTTTGTTTCTTAAAGGAATACGCTCGGCTGAAATTTAAACTATATGACTAAATAGCACTACAGTAATGTATCATTTTGATGTAATTAACTTTTTTTACATGCTTGCACTACCAAGATATATGCTTTTAAAGTTTGTGTTTTCACGTCGGTATCGATCGCCTATGGGCGCCACCATCTTTGCTTATAATAAACTTCCTGTGACGTCAGTTACACAATTCTGATTAGCACCGTATGGATTACTTAATTTTCAGATCGCTATCTTATCTTAGGTATTGTTCAAAATTGGCCGAATGCGTAAAAGGCCAGTCCAAAACGGCCGATTATAGGTCCAGAAAAAAAGGCCAATTTCCCAAAATATCTTGTACAAAAAGGCCGATTATGAGGAAGGACCACCTTTTGAAGTTTAATGGTGTAAATATTGTACACATGTATGTTTGTGTTAGGTTATTAATTCATCATAACGGGGCGGGCGGTAAATTTATCCGTGTTATAATTGATTACAGTTTGCTTTGAATGTTTATTTGAACTGCCTAATTAGATAATTAATTGCCGTTAATTTATTGAATAAGATAGTAGAGAAGTTTGAGAACGTAATTGCCGTTAATTTAATTTATCAGGTAAAAAAAAGGCGATGGAAGGTAAACAAAAACACGACCTTGGCATGTGTAAAAGACATTAGAAATTAGGAAATTCTATAAAGTATAATCATTGCAAACATTTGAAAACATAATGGTAATGTTGAAAACATTACGGTAAAAGGAGAAACTGCTAATTTTGAGCAATTTCTCCATTATACACGATGGTTTTCAAAAGTCGTCTGCTACAAAACGCGTCTTCAACAAGAAAATGGTCGACGTGTTCAATAAAAGGGTAAATTCATTTTTAGATCACCTAGAGCCAAAGGCTCAAGGTGAGCTATTCTGATCACTTTTTGTCCGTCTTACGTCGTCCGTCGTCGTCCGTCGTCCGTCGTTAACATTTAGATCATCTCCTCCTTAACCACTTGACCAATTTCAACCAAACTTCACAGGAATGTTCCTTTGGTGAACCTCTTTAAAAATTGTTCAAAGATTTAAATTCCATCGAGAACTTTGGTTGCCGCGGCAACAGAAAAGGGGAAAATTGCCAAATCTTAAAAAATCTTCTTGTCCAAAAGTACTGGCCCGATTTAAAAATTATTTTGCACAAATGTTCCTTGGGGTACCCTCTACCAAGATTGTTCAAATATTTCCGATCCGTTGAAAAACATGGCCGCCAGGGGGCGGAGCTTATTTTCCTTATATGTGCATTGTTAAAACTTTAAAAATCTTCTTGTCCAGAAGTACTGGCCCGATTTGACAATTATTTTGCACAAATGTACATTGGGGCACCCTTTACCAAGATTGTTCAAAAATTTCCGATCGGTTGAAAAACATGGCCGCCAGGGGGCGGAGCCTGTTTTCCTTATATGTGCATTGTTAAAATTTTAAAAATCTTCTTGTCAAAAAGTACTGGCCCGATTTGAAAATTGTTTTGCACAAATGTTCCTTGGGGCACCCTTTACGAAGATTGTTCAAATATTTCCGATCCGTTGAAAAACATGGCCGCCAGGGCGTGGAACTTGTTTTCCTTATATGTGCATTGTTAAAACTTAAAAAATCTTCTTGTCCAAAAGTACTGGCCCGATTTGAAAATTATTTTCCACAAATGTTGATTGGGGCACCCTTTACCAAGATTGTTCAAATATTTCCGATCGATTGAAAAACATGGCCGCCAGGGGGTGGAGCCTGTTTTCCTTATATGTGCATTGTTAAAATTTTAAAAATCTTCTTGTCAAAAAGTACTGGCCCAATTTGAAAATTATTTTGCACAAATGTTCCTTGGGGCACCCTTTACCAAGATTGTTCAAATATTCCCGATCCGTTGAAAAACATGGCCGCCAGGGCGCGGAGCTTGTTTTCCTTATACGTGCATTGTTAAAACTTAAAAAAACTTCTTGTCCAAAAGTACTGGCCCGATTTGAAAATTATTTTCCACAAATGTTCATTGGGGCACCCTTTACCTAGATTGTTCAAATATTTCCGATCGGTTGAAAAACATGGCCGCCAGGGGGCGGAGCCTGTTTTCCTTATATGTGCATTGTTAAAATTTTAAAAATCTTCTTGACCAAAAGTACTGGCCCGATTTGAAAATTATTTTGCACAAATGTTCCTTGGGGCACCCTTTACCAAGATTGTTCAAATATTTCCGATCCGTTGAAAAACATGGCCGCCAGGGGGCGAAGCTTGTTTTCCTTCTACGTGCATTGTTAAAACTTAAAAAATCTTCTTGTCCAAAAGTACTTGCCCGATTTGAAAATTATTTTCCACAAATGTTCATTGGGGCACCCTTTACCAAGATTGTTCAAATATTTCCGATCGGTTGAAAAACATGGCCGCCAGGGGGCGGAGCCTGTTTTCCTTATATGTGCATTGTTAAAATTTTAAAAATCTTCTTGACCAAAAGTACTGGCCCGATTTGAAAATTATTTTGCACAAATGTTCCTTGGGGCACCCTTTACCAAGATTGTTCAAATATTTCCGATCGGTTGAAAAACATGGCCGCCAGGAGGAGGAGCTTGGTTTTTTTTTGTTAAAATTTTAAAAATCTTCTTGTCCAAAAGTACTGGCCCAATTTGAAAATTATTTTGCACAAATGTTTCTTGGGGCACCCTTTACCAAGATTGTTCAAATATTTCCGATCGGTTGAAAAACATGGCCGCCAGGGTTGCTGCAGCATCAGAAAGGGGGCAAAATGTCCAAGCTTTAAAAGTTCTTGTCTGATATTAAGGAAATTGAATATAAATCCTACTTCAGTGATCCTCTACATTTAATTTGTTCAAGCTGTTTTGATTAGTTACAAAATCATAGCAACCTCGCGTCATCACAAAAGGGGTAAATTGAACTTTTAGCTACAAATGACAACTCCTACCATTCCACTTGACCAATTTCAATGTTACTTCACAGGAATGTTCCTTTGATGGTCCTCTTTCAAAATTGTTCAAATACTTGCATTCTGTGTAGAACCTTTGTTGCTGCAGCATCAGAAATTGAGAAAGCTCTTGTTAGATTTCAAGATAAAAATGGACTATTTCCACTCCTTGCAGTTTCATTTGAACTCCTGATCAAATTTTCACAGATATTTGCAGTTAAATATTTGCTTCTAATTAACTATCATTCAGGTGATCGATTTTAGGGCCATCTTGGCCCTCTTGTTTTATATTTGACAACACTTTCAAAAGATTTATTTGTTTGTTAAAGAATGAATTGTAAAATAATGTCTCACAAACCTGCATAAAAATCCCTTATAATCCAAATGAAATCGTCCAATTTCGGAAACACAAAAGGTCACAGATTTTAACACCTAATTATGGAAGAGCCTATTGGAAATGCTTACGTCATAACGCGTGATGATTTTACTCAAATGAACCGCGTCAGCACAAATTCCGCATTTGGATAGTTTCAGTGTTAATTTCATAATAAGGTCAAATTGCATATTTGTGTGGTATTTTTTTGGTCATGAATCTTCCCAAGAAACTTACAGTGTGATTCACAATTAACAACAATTCATGATCAGTCTGATCTCTGCCTCACAAGGTTTTTCCCCCCTTTCGTATGGTGTGGCACAAATCCTTTACACAACAAATTTGGGACAAAGTGAAATAAATTATTGGTGGGTATACCGATACTTATAATTGAAATAAAACGGAATGGGGTGCAAATAAAACATAATGGACAGTTTGGACAATTAACCCTTTCCCACATACGACAAATATGCATCAAACATCTAGGCAAAACTGTGTACAAAACTGTTATAGTTGATTAGATTTTGACACTATTTCAACAATTTTCAATCATGTCACGGTGGCCGTGTTCACCTTCCCATGTGTATAATGTCTTTATTCCAACAGTACAACCTGTATGGCATCATATAGAAATTAAGAAGGAAACAATGTGTCAAAAAGCGTCAATCACTAATTAGTTGACTTGCTGTTTATTACCCCTAGTCGGCTGCTGCCTCGGCGGTGCTTTGTTGATAGATCATAAATAGTGTCTAATTGCTACCGGAAATATGATTGGGTTGTATGACCTTTAATTGGTTTTCAATAAAGAACGGTACAATGTTTTTAATTTTCGATTAATTTGTGAATTACGCCTTTTGTCACAACGTTTACAACTTTATTTATACATGTATTTGCTGTCATAGAGATTGTAGTGTTGTGTAGAGTGCCGGTGTAAGAAAGCTTTTATAGGCATGGCCGAAAATTGTTTTTGCTTTTAAGAGTTACAGTAAGCCTCTGCAGACGCATCCGGACGAAAAACTGACCATACAAATATGCAATTTGATCTTATTTGCAATTCACAATATGACATCCGAATTGCGATTTGTGTGTGACGTGGCTCATTTGTGTAAAACGAAGCTATGCTTTACTCATTCTTCATAAACTTTCCCGTGTCTTGTATTTGGAGTAATGAATTGTGGTAAAATACATTCAACTACAAACAAGAAACGATTTTAGAAATTGGACGATTTCATTTGGAATTAAAAGGGATATTTAAGCAGGTTTGAACAATTTTCTTCAATACATAATATAAAAGTTTTACAACAAAAATCCTTTTGGAAATTTGGTCAAAATTAACCATTTCAATTCTCCCTTTTCAACATACACCAAATATGCAGCAGATGAATAATATGGAAAATCTCTGAACCGTCAACTTCAGAGTATGTAGGGAAGCGATCGAATTATGTCTGCTCAAAAGACTCGCCGACAGATCCTATTACGGTAGCGTCCGACCACTACCGGAAATTTGATTGTTTCTATGACCTTTAATTGTTCTACAAAAACGACGGTTCATTATGTCTAACGAGCTTTGAACTCATAACAAACAACTGTCAAATATATAAACGAATGAAATTATTGTATAAATAAATGTTAACACACATATATTCAATTGGCTGATATATATTACACGAGTCAAGTTCGTGTTTTCTATCCACCTACTATGGTTGGATACTATTTACTCTAAAACTTTATATAGAGCTAGTAATAATATAATGTAATGCTTGGAATTTCATTTTGAATAATTGAAGTTTAGGTTTGTAAACTTCCGGGGTTAGTTTTCTTACGAAAAAGTATATTTTGTATTCCCTTTATAGTACCGCAGTCGTTCATTAGCCAACTCTACTTGTATGTTTTGTTTGGGACATACTGTGTAAATGACGTCAAGATTCTTTTCAGAAAGTCTCGAGAAATTGCGATATGTAAACAATGGCCGCGCTCATGCTGCGCACCGATCAGCACAAATAGTCATCTTTAAATAGTAATATCTTCATTATTAGTTGTATGTTAAGGTAGAACGCGCCTCTAAAAAAATATTCGAATTTCCTCACGAAATTTTGCATCACCATAATACAGCATATGCCCAATAAGATTATGTTCTTACTTTTTTCGTATCTAAAACAGTTTTTAAACTACGAGACCTCAAAGTATACCACTGACGTCACTATTTAGACGTTTCTCAAATGTCCCTAGTTAAAACAACAGTAGCTGATAGTTTGGTCAATTTTAGGTTGATAGCTGCGAAATTATATCACGATTTGCATCTTAAGAATACCTTCACGTACATGTAATTTTCTTCTTTGTGTCGTACGTTTAAAAAAAATAACGCGTCTATAACGTCACTTTTCAGGAGCGAAATGACGTCGCGTTTCGCGTAAGAAAAGGCGCCCTTTTTTCATTTAAAAAAAATCTGTACATTTAATTTTTGATTTTTTTTAATCTATTCATTTATAATTTTATTAAAAATCGTTTGATATCAAGAAAAGTATACCTTACCGACTTCGTTTTTTCACAATATCAGTTTATCTAACCCCTACTGTAGTGCATCACGGAGCGTGAAATGCATTAAAATGACAGGTTTGCCTCGAAAGCTACTCATCAGAGATCACTTAACTTGAAGAAAGTTACCGAAAAACATCAAGCAAATAGAGAACTCTATCCTTTACCAAGAAAACGTATTGTGGACATATAACATTTTGTCCAACATTTTGCAAACAGCTGTAAAATTGTGAAAATTATTTAAATATCGTAGATTTTATAAAGGAAAACACTAACTAAGTTACATTTTCGCTGCCGGCATTGCCGCGCTGTGTCTGCTATACATACATGAAACCGATCGAAAGGAAGGAAGGGGTCCTTTACACATAGCATCAAGGCATCCTTCAGCAAGGTAAAGCTTTTTTTATTATCTTACTTCATACATCTTTAAATAAGGATATATGTGCATATAACCATATAGTACAACACTCGTTATAAGAGAAAAATAATAACTTTCGTTGCACATGCACTTTACCGGGAATTAATAATTATATATCGCGGGAGGACATTCCCGAACATCCTTCTCTCAAATTTAATCATGACTGTCTCTCCTATTTGTTAACCACTTCCAACATACAGCAGATACCTTTTGAAAATATTGTGGCAAAAGGTGAAATTGCTCATTATAAAAATGTTTTATATTTCTCACAACAGTTTCGCAATATTAAATAATTATTCTTTGTTCTTTGAGTATTTAATGTTTTTTTTTTTTTTTTCGAAATGTTTTGAAAGTTTTAAGGAGCATATTTATTATACGTGGGAAAGTGATTTGTAAAGAAATCTAAATACATCCTATAAGTTACTCAATTAAATTCCCAATTGTATCGCCTCGATACATTGCGCCCGGTAAAGTGCAGACTAACATAATTTTCAGTTATAGGTCAACACCTGCTGTAATAAAATTCTTACCATCTTTCAGAAATGTTGACCTATTCACAAGATGACGAATGGCTTCCACCGAATAACTTTTTAAAGAATGGAGCGAATAGTTGGGCCTATTGTAGAGACAAAGGCCCGTGAATCTTGTGAAAGGACGTGCGCTCGAAAACACTTTGATGAGATCGGCTACCCTTTCTACATTTCCAGCTGTAGACGATTCACGTTGTTACTATTATTATTTTTTTTATCATAATTATGATTCCGGTCAAACGAAATTTAAAAACAGGCATGTGACATTTGCATTACCCCTTCCACGAATATGGGCCATGTCCGATATCTGTAACATATTGAAGCGTATAATGCATTAATTGTGTTAAATAATTAGGGTAAAGTAAACCCTTTCCCATTGTAGACGCATTCTGAAGCAAACGAATATTAAAACATTGCAACAAAAGAATAAATTATTCATCTTCTACTTTTGCCACAGCGTTTTCAATTATATTCAATAATGAGACTTACATTTATAGAGAATATCCATATGTTTTACTAAATGTTTTTAAAGTCGTCTGCTGAAGACATTTTGAACTGAACACTTACATAATAATGTAAAATGTCCTTCACTATGATGGCTCAAAAATGTTTTATTCTAACGGAAATGTGTTTCACAAAAACACCAATAGAGCTCCCACTAATAACGTTCTACTTATTCTGTTTTTAGGGATTTCAAAGGAGTGGGAATATTTCTAAAATCAATTCTATATCCGTCGTTGAATAAGTAAATAGGAATTTGTCTTTTGATTATAAAATAATGGTGTAATAAGATATACTGAAAAGACGCTTTTTTTAACAGATGAAGTTGACTTTCTGTACGAAACACCGTTCGAAACACAACAGCCTTCCCAACGTCTTAAAACGCCAATGTAAACTGACACTGATTAAAAGAAAACTGGTATAGAGCCGGCTTGAACTGATTGGGAACATTACATGTAAGATATGTTTTTAATTAATGTACAAGTACATAACAAACAGTGTATAGTTTGGGTGTATAGTCTATTGATAAACGTCTACAATGAATAAATCAGAAAAAGAGACGATTTTGGAAAAGTATTATTTCAATCCTAAAAATGCGGGTGCATATATGGGTCCACAAAAAGTGTTTATTGAATTGACACCTAACTCAACGCTTTCATTATCAGTTTGAATTAAAAAAGGCGACGTTCGCGTTGAACAAGAAATAACGATTCTAATGTTCATCATATACTAAAGATGTCAGCGATTTCAACTTCTTAAAACAGTGGTCGCATTTTTATTAGAGAATTCACGTACACATTTATGAAACACCTTTTCACATTTTAAAAATCCCCGTCTTGTTCATGATGACATATTTAACTAAAGAAGTTTATTCTTGTAAACAGAAATATGTTGTTATCATTTTCTTCCCACGCTTTCCAGTTTAAACGAAGTCATTCCGTCGACATTGACATACCCGTAAATAGTCATTTTAATATGATAATTCATATTTCCTACGTAAACATATGATGCTGAATTGCTTGAGAAATGTTACTCTTTTTTTTTCTTCTTCTGTTCTATGTGTCTGAAAATGCTGATCTACATCAAATTAAATGTGGAATCCGAAAATACCCCCACGTTTATCATTTTATTCTGTTCTCTCTTTTCATATGCACCACTTTTAAAGTAAAACATTTCTTTTCGCGATTATAAAGGAAAACATCATGTTTCTCAAATAGGATTCATTACATAAATGTATGAGGAAAGTGGGGTATTAAAATGATTAATGTGTTTGGGGTTTTTTTACGACCGACTCACGATATGATCTTTTGTACTGTATTTCGAAATATATAGGTCCATCCGTGACCTATAATGTACCCTTACTCTTTCTGTTGTGTTATTTTTTTTTTCTTTAACACAAGTCACGTTCAGTCTGTATATAAATACGATATTGTTTAAAAACTGTTCGCTTTATTTTCCATTTATAACGATTTATACTCTACCTTTTATTAAAATTGCATTCAAATTGTGTTATAATTGGATATAACTGACCATGGTAATACTTAAGTGTGAGATCACTTTTTTCAGCTAAAAGACAAGTTTTAGTCATGTCATGTGGTTTTTATTTCGCAATCCTGTTTCAACAGAACGGATGGATGATTGAACGTGTTCTAGTTTCCTCCCTCCTAACAAATAAGAGATGGTTACGTGACACGACACAATGTACGTTTATCAACAAATCATTATTAAATACCAAGATCGGTATGCATTTCTTTCTTCTCTTCTGTATACACAATTCAGTCAAATGCTTCTACAGTGGTTAACGTCGGGGATTGAAAACCGGGCGTCCCTGGTTCAATCCCCAGTCGTGTCACAACGGTCATGGTAGAGTGCCTTAAGCAATGCACATTTTCTAGCCTAGTACTGGTTTGTTTACTCAGGGATCATAAATAATTGAACTGTCGTCGTGATATAACTGAAATAATGTCGAAAACGGCGTAAAACCCCAATAAAACAAACAAACATATGCTTCTACAACTTTCGCAATAAATGTCAAATTTAAAATAGCTCATAATCTGATCTTATTCTTTAAAACCTTCAGAGCACGCTTTTCATGTGTTGCGCTATCCATTTACGCCCACGTAACTCCAGTTCGAATCATATATATATACGCAGTTTTCGGAAAAACGAGTTATAACACGTTCTCACGTAAAAACATTATAACACGTTACACATATTTTATAAGTATGGATAGGGAGGATCATATATTATTAAATTTTACTGCCGACTGAATAACATAACTGCAACAAGGACCATTGTTCCAGCTTACACATCATGTATATCTAAAATACACTCTTTTTAACGTCATAACTGAATAGGTAAAGGGGTGAGATAAACTGATATTGTGAAAAAACAAAGTCGGTTAGGTATATTTTTCTTGATATCAAACGATTTTTAATAAAATTATAAATGATTAGATTAAAAAAAATCAAAAATTAAATGTACAGATTTTTTTAAAATGAAAACAAGGCGCCTTTTCTTACGCGAAACGCGACGTTATTTCGCTCCTGAAAAGTGACGTTATAGATGCGTTATTCTTTTTAAACGTACGCCACAAAGAAAAAGATTACATGTACGTGAAGGTATTCTTAAGGTGCAAATCGTGATATAATTTCGCAGCTATCAACCTAAAATTGATCAAACTATCAGCTGTTGTTGTTTTAACGAGGGACATTTGAGAGACGTCTAAAAAGTGACGTCAGTGGTATACTTTGAGGTCTCGTAGTTTAAAAACTGTTTTAGATACGAAAAAAGTAAGAACAAAATCTTATTGGGCATATGCTGTATTATGGTGATGCAAAATTTCGTGAGGAAATTCGAATATTTTTTTAGAGGCGCGTTCTACCTTAATGAAATGCAAAGTAAATAAATGTTCATTTAGTCAATATTTTTCAATTCAAAGCGATTTTTTTCCAGCCAAGCGTATTCCTTTATGTTAAATAAATTCGATTCATTTATGTATGATTCACCTACGGGAAAAGCATCACGTCACTTTTAACATTTTTAATTGCCTAGGAAGGTATATTTGATGATTTCTTAGTCTCTTATATGAAATTCTGTTCTTTAGAATGGCTTTGTACAATAGTTTATCAACTCTATTGGTATATCTTGTTTTATATTATGTAACATGTACAAAGATGAGACTTAAATAAAGAATATATATACGTACAGGCCAACAGTCTACTTGGATTTGTCAAATTATGGGTCTAAATTCTATTTTAATTCTGTTTGTTATAATTTCAGGGACGATTATGCGTCCCTCCTGGACAGAGATGCAACTTCCGGGACAATCCCGGAGGTCCGGGACGATATCACATGTATGTCATTTGGTTACGTTTCTCAAAATGTCATCGAAATACAGATACTACATTTCTATTTTGTTAGATGTACAATTTATATAATGCATAATCTTACAGATGAAAACAATTTGACAAAAGGAGAAATTGAACTACATATTTATATAATTGGAAACAATTATATATATAGTATGCAGTCTAATATTGCATAAATTTATATTTCGTAAAAAAGGATAGCTATATAACCTCTAAAACATGACATCTTACATCTCACGAAAGCGTTTACAAAATAATTATTAAATCAATATTATTTTCATGTACAATACTAATAAAATCAACGAAGAACATTTTGTAAACATAAAGAATATGATTCAAACGGATATATTTGAAACTGAATGACGGTTACTAAAACGATTACGAAGTAACTTACATAACGTTACGAAAAACCTGAAACATAATAGCAGCAAAATCACTGGCCCCCTGTAGGTTCAGATCATCTTGTCCAATCTCTCAATCTTATCAGAAACTACTCAAATTGACAAAACCGTCAAATGTTATATGTGAATAATGTAGATCTTCATCAGATAGTGAGGATGCACAGGCCGGTCTGGATCTATAAGGTTCACTAAAGCCACTGTGTACCTTTTCCCCAGAGGTGTGTTTGGCTGTTGATGTGTGGTTATACAGAGTGAACAGTAGGTATAAGGTAGAGATGATGACTGAATGTGGTTTGTTCACCACAGACACCTTTTCCGAACCCCTCAGTCAGTGTCAGTGTAACCTGTCAAGTTCTGATGCATTTGACAAGTTTCACAAACTGTCCCTAAAAGCACTTTACTTCACACCATGATCAAAGAGTCTAAGCTTTATGTAACAGAGTGCTGCAACACAGAAGCTACTTCGATTGTCTTTATAATCCACAGTACTTTACATCTATAATAATTTCAATAACCTGATGTTTACTAAGACCCAACTATGAACTACATATCACACCTCTGTCAAATATAAATCAATTTAATTTTAAAATGCAATAAATAGGTATAAAAGCTGATAATTACAAACATAGTTATAGTTAAAATGTTGATTTACAAATAAACTTTTGAAGTATTTATACATATTGAATTATTATTATCATTTAATATATTATGTTAATTATCTTTCTTCCAAAATATTTGGGTTATAATAATATTGACATATCTCCAAAGTTTCCAAACATATGCCACGCCTATAGTTTCATAAATAGCTGACTTTGATAATGACTCAAAATGTGTTAGAACTAAAAGGCAAACTCGCCTGAATCAGTATTGGTTGCAAAAACCTCAATATTGCCTTTGGCGCTGAACGAGTTAAGCATTTCATTTTAGTCATTAAATTCCCTGTTGTGTTCATACCAACGCCACTTTCCTGCAATCACACAGGTATCAACACTCCCTGATGGACTATCAACACTAGCAATTATTTCTCTCTGTGAACATCGTTCAACCAGATCCCACAGCATTCTTAAGCAGTTGCGTGGTCTTTGCACATGTATGAAATAGCAAGCGCAAAGTGCAGAACATGATCATACTGTAGAGATGTGAAGGTTAATCTTAGCCTGCATATTTCGCAAGAGGTATACTAGTCTCCTTTACGCAGTAAAGGGTTTAAATATGGACACATGTGTGGGTTAAATGTATATCTTATGCTCTTTTGTAAATACACAGTCCCTTAATTATGTTAATATGTATTTTGTCACATTTTTATAAGGTTTGTGGGTATACATATTAATGCTTTACAAATCTTAATTCTTACACTTTTGAGAACATTGTGAGCATAGGTGTTAAAGTAAATTTCGTCGCCGTATTTTTTAATCGGACTCTTCCATCTTATAATTCTATTATTTTGTTTACATTGTATGTATATTTTGAGGTAGAGTGTGAAGTATTACGAGTGAAGTGCATATGAAGATCAGTCTGTATATATATATATATATATATATATATATATATATATATATATACGGGCTGATCTTGGCCTGCACTATTCGCGTGTGACATACAACTCATTTACGCGCGACGAGGGGGTTAAAAGGGACAAGTTTGTGGGTTAAATGTGAATGTAATTCTCTTCTGTTAATCCATAATCTCTTAGTTATTTTAATCTGTTTGTATTTGATATACAACAGGAATGTTTTAATGCAATAAAATATATGAAATGAAAATTATCTCGTATCAGATAAAACGTAACAGATTATGAGCAATTTCTTCTATTGCCACAATGTTTTAAAAAGCTGTCTGCAAGTGGAAAAGGGTTTTTCAATGGAATGTATTGATTTAAATTTATTGACATTCTTAATTGATAACATTGGCTCATTTTCATAGACAAGGTTCAACATGTTGAGCCCGCTCCAAAGGTTTTGTTACAGACATAGTAGTCTTCCATGCTGACTGACAAAGAGTTGACCTGGTTACAGTTAATTTAAGGCCTTCTGCAATACCGAAGTGGTTGTAAAATGTATATTTAATGTAGGATGGTTTCTGCTTATACCACAGTTATAATGACTTAACATTATATAATACATTAATATATAGAATGTTATTTCGGTAGCAATTATAATAATTCAATTCTACCCTTTAAATTTGACGAGTTTTGACAGATTCAACATCCCATTGTTTATATTTCCATAAATTTGTCAAACACTTAAGTTTAAATTAAAGTGATGTATTGCATTGTTGTCGCGAAGTCAAACAATCAATTGTCTAAAAAATGTAATCTTTAAAATGAGTGACCTTGACCTTCCATGTACATACCTGGGTCTTCAGTTGACACCCTATCTGATCATGGTGTACATGTATGCTCAGTCATTTCAAACATTTCTCATCTCAACCTTTTACCTCTAAGTATGACATTGACCTTTAAGGTACAGGCCTGGGTCACATTAACAAAATGTCACCTCATCATGGTGAACATTTAAGCCCAGTTACTTGGGAAACCTATGATGCATGGTTTCTCATTTTGACCTGTTACCTCTAAGACGTGTGACCTTGACCCTTACAGTACAGGCCTAGGTATTGTGCGACACTTATCCTCATCATGGTGAACATGTGTGCCCAGTAACTTGGGAATCCTATGATGCATGGTTGAGATATGTGCCGAACAAGGCAAAGTTATATCTAACTGACATATAAAGGAACGAATGACGGATACAATTAACAGTTAAAATTAGCTTTATCTTAATGTAGAACCGCAATATTCGGTTGTATAGTAGGTTCTACGAACATCTTGTTATCACGATAACTAAGGTAAACACCAAACCCGTGTTTGCTTTGATGCGCGCGCACGACCGCTTGTTGTATGATTCCAATAGGAAACCCTGTTATCCCGTTTTTCAAACACTAATATTTTTTGTTTTTATAAATTAATATTCTTGAAAAATACGACACATCATAATTGTTATTTATAATAAAAAAAAAATCCTACATGCCCTGATCCCCCTTTCCATCAAAAATATCATTTTTTAGTAAAAAAAACCTGCGGTTCTCTTCCTCTTTCTCATTTGAACATAATGTCTATTAACTGCTTATGACATCACAGGATCCTGAAGTCATATGATTACAATACATGAAGTGTTATCGGCTATAAAAAGCATGAAAGAAATTGAGGACCAAAATGTTAAAAAATGATATATGATTTTTTTTTCCTGTTTGTTTGTGGTGTTTATAAATTTGACAAAATCATGGAATGATATTTTTAAACTTATAAATCATAAACTGCATTACAAAAAATAAGGATACTATTATAAGGACTAACAATTAACATAGAAAGGGTCACTTTTTGGAAAATACGAATAAATTGTGCCAATAGGAAAATTAAATAAATTCATTCTGAAAATATACGTTCAAAGTTTGGAACAGTTAGTAAATTAACATTTTCAATTAAATATTATTTTTTTTTGTGACATTTGTTTCATAGGATAATCATTTTCACATACAATCACACAATCTTGTTAAGCGTTGATAAAACAGGACCACCATACTAATGAGTTTTGTAATTACCCCGGTGAGTGATTGTCTCCCTTGATGGACATTTTCAAATTTCACCGAATAACACACTTTTTGGACATTCCACAGGAGTAAATGATTATTGTGTGTGTTTATTAATGAGGACATATAAAGGAACGAGTGGGACTGGATATATTTTACAGATAAATAAACCGTAAGTGAATCGATATTAGGCTGTACCATCCTTCAAGATAGGATGTGAATACGGAATTATAATGCTAACCAAAGATTTGTAAAAGTGCTTGTTTGAACCAACATTCGAAGCAGACTCAGCCTTTAGTTTCATTCTTTCATATATTCTAAAATTGTATTCCTTGTTTCCGACTTCTTGTTTCAAATTTCCGTGCCAAAAAAAACACAACATCTGGATTGAAAATCTCGCCATTTTTTCAGTATTCCATTTTTGTGAAATTGTGTGCAATGCTGCGATTGTCGAGTATTGCGATTTTTTGTCCATTGAATATATCTACTGTTAAATACATATCAATTAATTTTAGCATAATATTTATATTCGTCCCAGCTTACATTTACAGTTGATCTGCTTACCTGGTTTCAATCACACTAGCGGTGGAAAATCGCATACCTCTTATCTCGTTCATTGAGACGCATGGATGTTATGCCGTTCACAGGAAATAATAGATAAACGAACACCTAGATGATCTAGATTATGTACGTGTACACGTTTGCATTGGCCAAGGTACAGTGTATCAGTGTATCGTATTAATAACTTAAAATCAAAACAACAAGGCTTTAAGTATTTTTGCGAAATGTATTTTCATGATGTCAGAATGGTTAGGGATGACAACATCGTAATATTACAACAGCGAAGTGTTACGGGGCCAGCGTTAGTCGGAGAAACCGCGTACTGTCAGTGTTGATATTTCCGCAGACAGAGTTTTTTGTGCGCTATGTTCTTGTCTAGCATTGTAAGAGAAAATAATAATATTCATTATTAAATCCACTCGTTACTTAAATTTTAGCATTATGAGAGGCCTGTTGAGTAAAACAGTCAAGTAAACTATAACGACAAGGAAAGCGAGCACATAGGCTATTTTCGGACTCGGACGTACCGTTCCACGTGGATGATTTTGTACATGAATACGTGTTTTCTTTCTGTAAATCGATAGATTGGTGTGTCCAAACAAAAATAACCAAAAAAAATAACTTTAGATTTATTGATTAAATATGTCGCATAATATCATATTTTATATGGTGGCCGATTAGAAATTCGTCGAGTGTAAATAGCCTCTATCTATAATATTATGATAAAAGAGACGGATTTTTCATAAAGCCTGACGTTTAAATGTCTTCTTCTTTTTTCGGCGATAGCTGTTTAACCTCAGTTTTGACCTACATGTTAAACAAATGATCTAAATTGAAGACAGGTCAAATGTTATATTTAATGAATAATGTCGAAGAAAAAAAGGGAATGAAACGTTTTGATTGGTTCATAGTTAAGTTGGCGATCCTACGAGAGGCACTAGTGAGATGAAGTTTTAAAATGAAATTTTCTGCATACTGACTTTAAATTGTTTTCCTTAAGAAATAAATTTTAGTGAAAAAAGTCAGTGAAAACGTATGAAATATAATATCCAAGAGCAAAATATTAATTATTTTTAAAACATAATAAGTTTTCAGTTATTTATCGTCAATTGAAACTTATACACCTCTTGGGAGCCTCGCGTAATCTCCAGTCATGTGGCTATTTCTCGGCCTTGATAATCTATTTATAGAAACTGAAGCTGGATGGAGATGGCCGGTTAGCCTTTGGTAAACACATAGAACATTTCTGATATTCAAGTCAAATAATATGCGCATGCTCCATTTCTTAGTGTTTTCTCATATTGATCGCCGTTTATCTTCTTTAAAGATATTTCTTGTTTTAAATTATGTCATACGATATGAGACATAGGAAGATTGATGTATTGCTTTATATTTTGTATTCTCTTTTCTTTCTACACATGCCTTTTTTAATATTACAGCTGACTTACAATATCTCATTTACATACAATGTTTTCAAGTATTCCCTATTATAAGGATGATGATCAAATTGTAACAATCTGAAATTAAAATCACGGTTTGTTTATAGGGTAGTACTATTTAACCCTTTACCTGATAAAGACATTTCCAAAATAATAATTCTGTAGATAAGGTCAAGATTTTAAGTTTAGATTTTAATTCAATAAAATTAATGGTACTTTTTCTTCTTCTCACTTAGCAGCAGGAATTTGACTGTTTTTTATGCTTTATCATTATTTTATCGGGAATTGAATGCACTGATTCTTAGAAAAGTTATTTTGATTACAGGTTAGGCGCTTCATAATTATGTATTTGCCTTGGTTCAAGCTATACACCAATGGCATAGTATGGGGTTAACCAGCGGTCCAGCGAAACTGTCAAGTCCCTCCTTATCCCAGCAATGGAATATTCTAAGAGGACCCAAGATTCAGCCAGAACCAGTAACCCAGGTTACATTTGTCATCCCAAAACAAGACCAAAAAAAGAGAATAAATTGACCAACTGCAGTTAAATGTGCTTATTTGGAAAATCAAGATGATAACAAGTATGCAGATAAAATATTTGTTTGAGTGATGCTCTTTGGATCCCCGGTAGCTCAGTCGGTAGCGACACAGGCAGTCAAGCTTGTCCAGGGTTGTGAGTTTGAATTCTAACTCGGCCAACATTCATTAATATATCAGGCCTAGGTACTATCTTTTACGAAATAAATGTAGATTTTTGCATAATCACAACACATTTGGAATTCGTTGTGCTGTCGTTTATCATAGTATGTTATACGAATGTCGTGTAATCACGATTACCAAGCTAAACAACAGACCGGCGGGGTGTGTTTTATTTCGCGTGCACGACCGGATTTTGTATGATTCCAATAGGAAACCTTGTTATCCTGACTTTCAAACTACTAATTTTATTTGTCAAAAAAATCAAAATTCTCGGCAAATACGACACATCATAATTGTAAGTCATAATAAAAAGAAAATCCTACATGCCCCCTGACCCTTCACCAACAAATTCGTCATTTTTTTTTAGTAGAAAACCCATATTATTATTATTTTTTTATTTTTCATTTGAACATTTTGTCTATTAAATGCTTATGCCATCACACGAATTTGAAGTCACGTGATTACATTACACGAAGTGTTCTCTGCTATAGAAAGCATGGAAGAAATTAAGGACCAAAATGTTAAAAACTGAAATATAATTTGTTTTGCTTGATGCTGGTTGTGGTTATAAATTTGAACATATGCTATTTTTAAACTTCTATATCATATACTGCATTACAACATTTAAGGATGGCATTATAAGAACTAGAAACTAACAAAGGGATGAGTTATGTTTTGTAAAATGTGAATAAATTGTGCCAATAAGAAAATATCATGTAAATACATTCACAGTTCGGAACAGTTAATAAATTAACATTTCCAATTAAAAAGAATAGTTTTAGTGACACATGTCTTATAGAATAATCATTTTCACATAAAATTACACAATCTTGTAAAGAGTTGATACAATAGGACCACCATACTAATGCTTGTTGTAATTACCCCGGTGAGTGATTGTCTCCCTTGAAGTAAATTTTCAATATGGCCGCCGAATAACACGATGTTTCGAAATTTCATAGGAGGGAATGATTATTGTGTGTGAGTTTATTAATATGGACATATAAATGATATAGTGACACTCGATATATTTTAAAGATAAGTTTGCATTATTCAAATTTTCAAAATAAACCGTAAGTACACCGATATTAGGATAATACGAACAGAAAGTAAAGACTTAGAGAAAATTTAGAAATAAATTTGTACATGAGAGCAAATATAACCCTTAATCGATCAACTGCATGATGGTATAGAAGCAAATTTGTAACTGATACTATCTGGGTATTTTGTTCATTTCAGCCCTTTTCCGACTACACTTTTCAACCAATCAATATGACTGGAACACATTATGTAGGGGGTCACATTTCTACTTCCCTAATAGAGACGGTTTCTGATGCCTCTGCAGCAGACGACATAGGATTTATTAAGCCTGGGTGGAAATGATCGGGCCATTATATATTTGATGCGTATGCCCCGTAAACACCCGACGTTGGATTTAAGTTTGATTCAGGTTACGACGTCGGTGAAAATAATCCAACGTCTATCCGACGTCGTATTCATGCCGACGATATAACGTCAGTGTTTAACGTTGTGTCGATGTCGTATCAGCGTTGGATTTTGGTCGCGACATCAGTGACCAATATCTGACGTCTATCCGAGGTCTGTACAATTAATGTGTGTTTTCACCATTTTTTGCGCAGATACTTTGAAAGTTTATAAATTCAAAATAGAAGAACTTATAAAAGTGATAATTGTTATACAGATGGACGGGAAAAAATGGATTAATCGGTCAAATTTAAGCCAAATACGATACCACGACTGTAGCTGGATCGGTACCTTTAACACTTTGATTTGATTTCCCTAAAAGAGGAGTAATAGTTTCCTTTCGCCCGCCATTGCAGACACACACATGTTTTTCTTAAATGAAATTTGAAAATATGGAGCAAGGCTCGACGTATCACCACGTAAGTACCTTCCCAGCATATGTATATATACAGTGCCGCTACTTCTTAAGCCAAGACTTTTGTTGTAGTATCTACATGTTATTTGATTTGAAGTGTTAAAGCGCACAGTAATGGGTTTTCGCGTCAAAATTTTATGTAGAATGTGTTCTCTAGTCTAGGCCTTCTAGTTTGGATTCATTATTCATAATGTCAGTTATTAATATTATTGGCAATAAAGGATGTGCAAGTATTTGCTTCCTTTTCTACATTGTTTGGGAAAATGTCAGTTAAATAATATGTTGCCATGATCTTCTAGATTTTCCTAGAACAGGAATGAATACATTGTGGGAAGATAAGACATTGTCCATCAGCTGAAATTCCTGTTTCCCCATGATGTTTTCTTTGTTTTATGCAGTACATGCAGCGAAAGTCATCAATAATATAAAATTTAATGTCATGATGGATTAACATTAAAATTAAATCCTGTGACAAATTATGATGTTTGTCAATATTTTTATTCCATTATATTGATTTATTTATCTGTCAATTTCCAGACATCTGACATAACAGGAACCATCAAACAATTAGCAGATTTGCCAGCAATAAACTACATAACAAGGATCAAGTCTGTAATGTCATGAGATGTCATTTGACATTAGAAATAGAGACATGGAGTCAGTCGTACCAATCTCCGAAAGGTATTTCATTCTATGTTGAATTACGGAGCATTCATATACACATGAGATGGACATTCAGAAATCTATATCGATACTTAACAAAGTCAGCTCATTTACCCTTTTCCCCATACAACAAACTTGAAAGTAGACAACTGCATAGATCGAGGCAGAAATAAGGGATATCTGTGTAAATGAGAGTAAAAATGTTGAAAACATAGTGGCAAAAGGAAATTATTTAACTTTTCTAGAAATTAATATTTATATGTAGGGTACTAATTTTTGTGGATTTTAAAGGGTCAATATATCTACTGCAGTACTTAAAAATCAAGTTGAATATAGATCATGCAATCATACATGCATGTGTATATTTTGTAAGACCCTTTCAAAATCACACATTTAAGAACCCACGACCATTTGTCAGGTGACAAAAAGCACCATTTCATCAGAGGTCCAGATAAGGAGGGGTATTTAGCTCTTTTCCCTACAATTTCTCTCTCATTATTAATGCAAACCCTATGTCCTGTGTACTCAAACGAATAGTCTCACTGAGAGTATGCAGAAGCCAATATTTAAATAGTCATGCAGGTTCAAGGTCATGACCAATATTTGAATTGAATCTCGCATGTCGAAGCAAATACTTTGTCAAAGCCATTCAGTTGAGGTTTTTAAAATCCTATGGCCTAATGTGGACTTATACGGAAACAGCTGATATAATTGTATGTTTCAGAAATCAAGGCATAGAAATTCGATTTGGTGTCATAGATGATGGTTCAAGAATAAATGAGGAATATCAAGTCATTGTTATATTTAATTCGCTTGTTTTCACTGATGCTATATCAGATAATACTGTATTACGTATTTGGTAAAGCAAATGCAGCGACTCAGACTCCTCTGACTTATCAGTCAACATATATGTTGTTATTTCTGTCAGTTGCGTTGGATCTGGTAGTTGAATCCTATAGTCAATTCTGTGCGTTCATACATGTATCTTCTGCGCTGTTTTTGTTGTCAGTAAGATGTCGAGAAACGATTTCCATTAGCTTAATGAAGTCTGTGGCCATGAACTCTTCCACGTTTCTGCCATTGACAAGACATGAGGACCTTGTGTGGTAAAAGTTAATTGTGTAGCGAGGGGATTTCCCACTATAAATCTTAAACCTTCTTTCCACGTTGTATCCCTTCTAGTCTTGAACCGGGATTTTCTGGTAGCGGAAATCTGTTACTCAAGATTCTGACATGAAAAAACGTTTCAGCCGAGACCCTCAGTAACATGTATACCGCCGTGCTAAATTTTAGCCGTATTCTACCACCTGTATACAACACATCGATGTTTTTGCTATGTTGCTTCCAACTTCTTATCAATGGCTTTCAGTTCATTCAAGCTGTAGGACTTTATTTCTACATTACTTGGGATGTCTGCAGCATCCGGTCCGAGGCAGCACAAGTGGTTTTCTGCCATTTTTAGTAAACGTCAGTACAAAGTTTCATAAAATGTCTTACCATTCGATAGCTAATTCTGTCACATGTAAATGCTGTAAGATTCTTGTGCTCTGACTTCCTTTTACGAGAGTAATTAAATAAAAATATCAATTTCCCGAACGCTGATTTTAAACTTGTTATGTCGATGTGAAACCCACTATTATTGTCTACATACACATCTTGTTAAATGCTATCGCATCGTCATCTGCATTATGTTATGAGTCTTCTATGTCACTACATAGGTGTCTGTAAATTGTCGACAGTTTATAGTCGGGTAATGATACATTTTCGTTTGTAATTGGGAGAGTTTAGATAACACAAGTAAGAAGGTAAGGACGCATCCAAGCTAATAAAATGAATACACATGTTTTCATTAAAATCATCAATTCCAATCATTTAAGTAGGCTAGCCCCTAATAAATAATAGTAGGTTGTATTTATTTGCTTCTCTTTAAAGATTCAAAGTAGCTAAGGTATTGCAATTTATATAGTAAATACATTAAAAATACAACAAAGGAATACTTAGATATTTGTTATGTGTTAACTGACTTGTTAACTTAGATGTTTAACTGATGCTCTTTTTAAAAAGTATAATTATCACACATTTTATTTGTCACTTTTTTGTTTTGTCACGTATTTCAGATAACTGTTTAAAAGATACCATTCTCCCAATCCCGACAAACTGCCCGTTTGATTAATAGTTTGCTTCATATATAGTAATTGATTGGGGTTGTGTTTCTTGTAAAATGATAAATTTTGCATACAACGATGTAATAGCACCAAAGCGGATATATCGGGTTGTTATCAAACTATGCAGGGAGACCAAACCGATATACATCTTAACTTGAAACTTTTTAACATATATTGAAGAAGCACAACTGCATGACAATAATAAAGTAAATACCTCTTACAAACAAACTTAAATATTATAACGGATAAATTGTCAGAAGACTTTGCATCAGACAATTAAACAATATAACGCCGACGGTTGCATTTTCACGAGATAGCGAGAATGATATTGTCAACAACATCAATATATCTTATCGTGACAATTGTGCATACTTAACGCAACCATTTAAAACTTTCATGAAGTAATGAGTAATGACGGGTTGATACTTATTATTGCGAAGATAATTACATTAGAGGTAATTACGCAGCAGAATAGATGTTTTAGTATATACGAAGGCTGATCCAGAAGCAATCGGAATTTTGTTATAATTTCGACACTAATCAAACTTGTAGAAAATAATCCTTATTTTTTTAGACCATCAACATTTCCCTTAAATACATGACAAATATTTTAGAAAATCGGTTGACAAACATAATTTCTGGGAGATTATAAAAATTGTAAGTACATTGGGGCGAGCCACGGTGGTAACGTCACGTCGCCGTATGAAGAGAAACGATTAGGTTTGAAAACGTGAATTAATATTTTAACTACAGTTATATCAACTCTCAATTGTTTCATCAACTTCCTCAGAAGCCATTGCTTAACGACATTCCATACATTGTGTGCGTAACATGTGGTGTGTCATAAATGACAATTATTATGGGGAAAACGACACTCACACTGTTCCTTTCAACATCAGAACTGGTTCGATTGCAAGTAACATTAGTTTTCCACTGCTCTCTGCCCTCCAACTATGAACAAATGTGTATGTATGCATCGCTATTAACTGCTTGACCCCTGAATAACTCCATTGAATAAACATTTAAAATTTGGATGTGTGTCTACCATGTCATACAGTTTGACTATTTAGCATTTTTCAATTGTTCATTTGATGTCATTGTGTACGTCACGTCACGTTCTTGCACGTCGCTAAACAACTTTACTATTTTGATGGTTACTATGGAACAAAACCAATTAATCCCTTGTTATTAGAACAACATAATAACAATTTATTGTCTTGCAAATTGTCGGTATCTTTTGTTTGTGTATGTGTGAAATATACACAGCTTAAACTGGTACTAAAATTACGTTGTGGCCCGCCTATGCATCAACTCGTTTCTATGACAACGACTTATAACTAAACTTATGACAATATTAGAAATATCAATTCGCCATAAGCTAGAGCAAAACCAAATATACATATGGTATGAGTTTCCCAAATATGTATTAACTAATACAATAATTACTAAGAAAGTCCTATTACTTTTGGATCACCCTCGTTTATATATTGTAGATTTCCAAGTAAGATTATCCTGTATCCTGTATTTTATTATGTCTATTTATATACTGTATAATATGAAATAAAATAACTTTTAGGGAATAAATAAATTTAAATATAGATATTGTCTAGGGAATAGATTTCATGATTTCATCAAATTGATGATTAATGTTAAATAAAGGTTGTCGATTTTAAACCGCGTTTCAGCTCAAATATCGCAATGTGCGTTCCAACGCGCGACATCGGTAAAACGGCATTATGATTTACTCAAAATCGGCTCAGAAGATGTTCTTGATATTCTGATAACGTTTAGTAGAGAAGGTGATCGTTATGATATGTACTTCTTAAAATAATCTCTCGGGTATGTTTTTAGTAAATTAAAAATCATGTATTTACTTTGAAAATATTCAAGTAAAAATTTCATTTAAAATCGGGTATTGTTATCTGAATCGTCATGGCAGATACATGTAATTTACATCGTGACACAGGTAACTCCATTCTCTATAATTTGTTGCTATTAGTGTTAGAATACCAATTCAAACAAGACAGTAGTAGCTATTTTTTTAAGCACACTGTACATGTAAACACATAACATATTTTATGAATGTTTCAGGGTGATATGGTTGCGTCCCTTTAAACCTTTATTTATTTATATATATGGGTTTTACGCCGCATTCAACATTATTTCAGTTATATCACGGCGACAGTTCACTTATTCATGATCCCTGGGTAACCCTTTAAACCTGCACGATAACTATAAATAGTTCAATTTACATATACTAGGGACCGGCAACCAATTAAATCGTAGTATGCAGTCACGTGTTTCTGTCGCCATCTTGATACTTTTCTATCAGAAAATGAAACACGCTTTGTTTCTAGGATTGAACATCTTTCATTCATTGTTTTTAATCTTCTCTTCCGTTTTACTTTATCTGCTGTACAAAAATATTACTGTTTTTCATCACATGACAATGCTTGTATCCGATGTAATATACCCATTACGTATTGTATTTCTTTATACAACGTGTGTAATATAACATGATCTAATACTAGCAAAATGACGTCACGTTTTGACGTCATACGTTAGTCACTTTGGCGCCAAAACCCGTTAAATTTCATCTAGAAATATTGTAAACGTTAAGTACATTTTTATCGAAATACGCCTCATAAGTCACTTTATGTGATAGATATAATATCTCATGAGTGTTTTTTATTATTACTTTTAATAAACTAAGCTGAATATGACCTCGGCATATTTATTTGTGGCAATGTTATACAGTTTACTTTCGAAATTAAAATAGCTTTGGAAAACCCGATTTACTGTTTGTATTTCGTCATGTGATAAAAAAAATCTGACATTCGTTGTCATTTCATAAACAGTTTTATTAAATGACAACTCATGTCAGATCCTATATATATTTTTGACTTAACTCACTGACTTTCCTAGGGCAGTTGGCTCTGGGCGTCGCTTCGCTTGTGGCGGTTATGTCTCCCAAATATGTCATGTATAAATCTTCACATTTAATTTGGTTATATGTGTTACCATGTTTGTTACTTTATGACATTAATTTTGATTTGGTTATATATGTAACCATGTTTATTACTTTATGGCATTAATAAATGCCCATTTTCATTCAACCTGTTCTTCAGTGTTTTATTCATGACATATAAGTCCCACTGCCCTTGGTCTGAATGCTTATCGTTAACTTACTCGAACTCATTCTAGTATTTGCTCATCTTCCCTGGACCAGGCATAAATGGTATTTTATGTAAACACATAAAATATTTTATGAATACACGATAACTATAAATAGTTCAATTTACATATACTACGGACCGGCAACCAATTAAATCGTAGTATGCAGTCACGTGCTTCTTTCGCCATCTTGATAATTTTATATAAGAAAAAGAAACACGCTTTGTTTCTAGGATTGAACCTCCACATCCCCTCCTCCATCTTTGAATGTATATATGTTGTATATTTCTTTCCATTCATGTTATATTTGTTATTACCATTTATTTATACCTGACATATATTTGGCGGTTATATCTCCCAGATATGTCATGTATAAATCTTCACATTTAATTTGGTTATATGTTTAACCATGTGTATTACTTTATGACATTAATTTTGATTTGGTTATATATGTAGCCATGTTTATTACATTATGGCATTGATAAATGCCCATTTTCATTCAACCTGTTTTTCAGTATTTTATTCATTACATACAAGTCCCACTGCCCTTGGTCTGAACGCTTATCGTTACCTTACTTGAAATTATTATAGTATTTGCTCATCGTCCCTGGACCAGGCATAAAAACATATATATACGTTTTAACATCGTAAACGAAATATGGCCGGAATATTGAATTATAGAGTGTTTTTACTTTGATCTACGAATGGTTCAGACACGGACATTACTCGTTGTTTCTGTAAAGCGCATAACTGTATAATGACTTGCGTCTAGACCGAGACCTAAAATATGTTGAATGATTTGCTAGAGTAGAACTTTTTCCTCACCTACAGAATTGTTGTATGGAGTTATAATTATTTAAGCAATAGGAGATTTGCTCATTATTAGCAGTTTCTCCTTTTGTCAAAATTCGTTCAATGCTATCTATTACAAATGTGTCTGGAGACCGAAAAGGGTAAAGACATTTCCTTGTAGATCCAAAACTTCAGATATTGAATGACTTGAGGAAAGTGACCTGATCCTGAGTCTGAATCTTTATTTCACCAGGGACCTTAAATAACATTAGTTTAGGTCTCTGATTACATCAGCTTGTAAGTTCATTAAACAATTTATGATTTTTATGAAATACAATTACGTTTAACTTTTTCCTACATACAACAAATCTGCAGAAGAGTTTGAAAACATCTCAGCGGAAACATAGAAAATCTCTATAAATAAAGGTATAATTACTGAAAACAATTGAAAACATTGTGGCAAACGGATAAATTGCTTGTTTTGACAATGTTTTCACAAATCGACTGCTACAGATGCGTCAAAGTGAGTGGGAAAGTGCAATTTCTCCTTTTTATAATGTTTTCAAACGTGTCTGCTGTAGATATTTTTGTATGTGTGAAAACGTAATGTGAGTGTTAATATTGTATTTTTGAATTAAAAGATATAAGACATTTTCTGTAATTATGAGTTCAGCACCTTTAAGTTGCTTGAGTTGGAATGGTTTTTTTTAATATATTTTATATATGAAGTGTTACCCATTCTCACATACAACATGCAGCAGACAACTTTGAAAACATTGATTCAAAATTATAGAAACACTATATAAATGATACATCTAGCACAATTATTGAAAAGTTTCTAAACAATTAAGCTAAAGGAAAACGTACTTATCATGAGCAAATCTCCCTTTGCTGAAATGATTTAGATGCGGTTGTTTTCCTTTTGGATTTTTTACCCATCAATACCCATTACGCAATAGATATTAGGTTTTGTATTTGTTGACATCCGGTTTGACCTTTTCAGTTTTATTTGAACTCATTTTGAAGATAGAAAAAAAAGTGTAATTACACGCAAATTATCTTATATCATATTCTTTGATTCCATTCCTTTATCAAGTAAGTGTTATCTTATTTAATTAATTGCTCTAGAATTAGATTTTGTTTTGAAATTTACTTTTCATCCAATTGAAACTCAGGACTATCGTGGCTGCAACAAAAAATCCACTCTGGACACAATTTTTGGATATATCTTTCCCATTTTCTAGTCTTTGATATGACCCGGCCGGGAATCGAATCCTCGACCTCTTTCACCGCGGCGGACGCTCTACTTCTACTTCCCATTGAATAAAGTTAAAAACATTGTTATAATAGGATATGTTTCTCATTATAAGCAATTACTGCTTTTGCCACAATGTTTTTAAAATAAGTCTACTGCAGAGGCATCAGAAAACGTCTATATGTGGAAAAGGGTTAACAGGCGAAAGATGTATCATGATTTAAGAATACTTTTCTATAACGCTTTAAAGCCGTTGAGGAGTGTGCACAATGCGGATCATGTATCGGTCACATCATGAATATATAGCTTATTGCCCCTGTACTGTAAAATGATCGTTCTTTGATTGCCGTAACCGACCTTGCGAGTAACCGTGCGCCAATGAACGAGGTGCAACGACGAGTTTACGAGTCCACAGTGCCTTCATATTCATGACCTTTCCTACCCTCACTCCTTTTTATCCAGCTGCCATATATTTCATTTCATGTTATTCTTTCTTTTATATTGAACTGGGATTATCTTTCTAATTTATCAAGAGTCTGCCATTTTGTTTTATTATTTTCAAAAGACATATATATTTATAAATATAAATGTTAGAATTGTTTACGTATTTTTCCAACACTTGGGCGGTTTTGTGTTTGGCGTGCCCAACTGTATCCGGCTTTGGATAAGGTTATGCAATTTACCCCGGAAACGTTGCCTAAACGGAATTAATTTATAAAATAAATCGAATTCGTATTTAGAGACAAAATATAAATGTGTGTAATTATTAAAGGGGATTGCCGTATCTTTGTTGTGAGAAATTGTGGCAAGACCCGTTTGCCTATAACATGTATATTTGTAAATTTAAATTTGATTCTGTATGTATATTTTGTGAGCCAAAACATATGTTTAAAGTAAAGTCTATGACCTTTTTATTGCATACATTTAGTTTATAAATGTGTTTATATATTGTTTTGCGCAATTGACAGCCGTTTAAGGAATTGAACGGTTGGCTATATATGGAACGATGACTGGAACAACAATACTGAAAAACATTTAGGTGTCCACGTATTGTTTTAAGTTCTGTCTTCCCGCAGTGTGAAATATCGCCCCAATACAATATCATTTCCACCACCGTATCGATCAGGTTTGGTCATGTTAGCAGGGTCAATTAGTTTACCTTTCGTGAACTGCGAACAAGCCACCCAACCCTTGCCTGTCATATATATTAAATAATTTGTACGTATACTGTAATAACTGGGGTCAATAGTGACAAAACAAAAATAGTTGTTTTTAGTGTTAATGAGTGATGGACATATAATAACGCAAAGATAGATATTGTAAATTATTTTAACTTTTTAATTATACTGGATTATTCATTTTGAACCAGGAAACATTAGCAGCTAAAGATTTAAAAGCGCTTAAGGTTTTACACAGTAAAGTTCTTTGTTTTGACTTCGATACGTCGACCTTATTCCAATTATATGATGCATTTGTAGGTTCAATCCTAGGTTTTACTATGGACATTTGGGGATTCTCCAAGTCGAATGAAATAGAGAGGATACATCTCAAATATTGTAGATAGATTTTGATTGTTAAAAGACTCGAAGTTCTGTTAACCATCAGAAGTTTCACAAGATTTTTAAACAAAGATTGCTTGATGATTTTAAACAAAATTTAGATAGTTATATAAATAGTAGCCGGATATTGTGCATTTACAAAAATATTAATAATGGTCCGATTATGGAATATTATTTACACATTTTACCTTGCAAATGGAAAATCTACATTTTTAAAATTAGACTGTCTTCACATTCTTTACGAATTGAAACGGGTAGACATTGAGCTTAAAACAAACAAAACTTAACCTTTTTTGTATAAAAGTATCAGATATGAAGAAATCGGTTTATTTCAACTTTAACTTTCAAGGACTGAATGTACACATAACAAACAAAACTGTTTTAAGAAGGGCGATATACTCACCCATTGAAAAAAAATGAATATCGAGAACCAGTTTTATAATACTCTTTTTTGAGACTCAATCCGGTGTGTAATAAATTTCGAAATTAAACGAAAATGTTATACGGAATCAATATACAACTCTAAAATATGTGTTATTATTTCAGAGAGAGGGGTAGAGAGAGAGAAAGAGAGATAGAGAATGCTTGGTAGATAGACAAAGAGAGATAGAGGGGGTTGAGATAGAGAGGGAGAGACATACAAACAGACAGACAGAGGGAGACAGAGACGGAGAGATGGGCAAAGAAAGAGATAAAGAGAGGGGGATATCGAGAGATCCAGAGAGAGACAGATAGCGAGAGGGAGAGAGAAACAGAGAGAACTAGAGAGAGAGAGAGAGTCAGAGAGAGATGGAGAGTTATAGAGACGACGAATTGGAGAGAGAAAGACACGGAGAAAAAGAGACAGAAAGAGATAGAAAGAGAGAGGGCGATAGTGATATTAACGGAGAAAGGGAGAGATAGAGAGCGATATAGAGAGCGATATATATATATAGAGAGAGAGACGGAGAGAATGTTGGGTATATTTAGAAAGATTGTAAAGGAAGATTGGGAAAGAGAGCGAGCGAACGAGACAGACAGACATAGCAAAAGAAGAGAACAATAGTGAGCCAAATCGAGAGAAAGAGACAGTGAGACCTACACAGAGAATGGAAGAATAAGAGAATTGGAGTGATAGAGAAAGATAGAGAGAATGAGACGGATAGAGAGAGACACACAAACAAAGGCATAGACAGAGAGTGAAAGATAGACAATGCAGAGAGACACACACACACACAGACAGAGAAAGAGGCACAGACAGACTTTTGTATTGCAAAATTGATTTAGCCTCAAAATATTGTATGACAAAAAAGGGTCCCTGAGTTTATGTATGTATCATGCGCGATTTAATTAACACCCTTCTGAAATAAGTATTCTGAAAATGCGGTATTAGAGAAATGGGTTCTTGATATTTACATTTATGCTCCACGCGATATTTCATCAACACCCTACTGAAATAAGTTCAAAACGGGTTCTTGATTTGCATGTATGTATTATGCAATGATTCCTTACTAACGATCTAAAATGAGACTTTTTAAAATTTCAACATAGGTTTCTTTTAATTTGAAATTGAAAATAGAAGTTTAATTGACTTTTGGATATTTTTATTACAAAACGGGTTGAATCTGAAATGGTTCTTGATGTTCATGTATGTTTCACGTGCGATTTCATTACCAGCTTTCAGAAATGAGTATTGTTTAACATGTGTGTATTGATTCCTTATAAATTATAGCTGAAATAAACATATTTTTACATAACAATATTTTTATTACAAAACGGGTTGAGTCCCGAAAAGTGTTATTAAAAAACGGGTTATTGATATTCATGTATTAATCTGTACTAGATTTTCAATTATTGTACTTAGGTTTATTGTAATTTTTAAGTTACAAATTTCAGTTTAATCGACTTTTGAATTTGTTATTACAAAACGGGTTGAGTCCGAAAATGCGGTATTACAAAACGGATTCTTGATTTTCATGTAGGTTTAACACTTGATTTCTTTACCATCCTTCAGAAATATGTATTATTTATCATTTGTGAATTGATTCGTTGTAATTTAAACCTGAAAGAAACAGAGTGTTACATTTCCAATATTTTTAAAACAAACCGGGTTCTTGATATGCATGTTGTGTCTTGAGACTGGCAGACCAATATGGCTTAAGATGAGATCGCAAAGTTGAGTGCGGGAGATGTTCGTTGGAAGTTTGGTTGATAACTGATATAATACACTGATATAAACTGTCTAAACCTATGTTGATTACTAAAGGGCAATGAATCTACACTGTTTTAAGTCGACAATAAAGATTTAAATGATAATTAGTCAGCTGTTTTATATATATATACCCTTTTCCACTTTATTAGAGCGTTTGTACATGATCTTTAAGGCTCAAACATGGATATTCTTAATACCGTCTGTCGATGAGACGAATCATCCAATATAACACAATACTTTATAGTCGTAACCAATTCATCAGCGATAAGTATATGATCAATTAAGAATGAATAACTTTTTTCATATGACATATAGCTAGTATCAGCATTATTTCATAGGGGAGTTCTTCATTTTAAACAAATTGAGAAAATCGGTCATTTCGCAATGTGCAGCACCTCTCCCGTCAATTAGTTTGATAAATTGGTAGCTATTTAAGTGTCCATTAAAATCTCCCATTAGTATGACTCTTCCGGTTCCAAATTGCGAGTACATGATAGCTAGATAGATATATTTTCTTGACTTAAACTATACATAGTTTTTCATCATACAACATAAGTATTAAATTGCAGGCACTTGACACATAACATATTCGCGCACTCGCTCGCTCGCGCGCACACACACACACACACACACACACATACGTGTATGGACCATCAATTGAGAACACTTGTTTTTTCACAACCAAATGAGGACCTTTTTCACCGCATATATTTCGGCATTGTTAATGCACTATAACCTTGTATATTTTTTCTTCATAAAATAAATCACTTTAGAATAAAAAATATTTCAATATCTACGGAATTGACAAAACACAGTGAACTGAGGACATAGTTCCCAATGGTGCGAACATTCCACTGAGGATGTCGATCCAACTGAAGACACCAAACACACACCGGCTATTGAGAACGCGCACAATGTATACCTGCAATTGGGGACACGTGTTATTTTATCAAATACATCTTGT
This sequence comes from Serripes groenlandicus, assembly GCA_031761405.1. Taxonomy (NCBI): domain Eukaryota; kingdom Metazoa; phylum Mollusca; class Bivalvia; order Cardiida; family Cardiidae; genus Serripes; species Serripes groenlandicus. Next base: position 34,388,974 of record JASEVX010000010.1, read on the forward strand.
AATACCCCTTTCATAAAGAAAAAATATGCCGCAGAGAACTTTACATACATCTTGGAAAAAGATATAGAAAATCTCTAAAAATATAAGTATAAAAATTGAACAGAATAGTAAACATTGTGACAAACGGAGAATTGCTCGTTATAAGAAATGTCTTCTTTTGCCAATATGTTTCTCTCAAGTCGTCTGGTACAAATGCGTGAACATGCATATACAAGTCGGAAAGAGTCCACGCTATGTTAAGAACACGTTTTGCCAACTTTGCTATCACTATCTTTGGACTACTTTCAAAATTGTTGAAAACGGTGTTTAAGCCCAATTAATCAATTAATTATTTTTCCCCGTTATTCTCTGATCATTTGATAAAATATCACCATCGTCCTAAAATATATGACGCTAAACTAATCGCGATTTGACTTGATCCGCGGTACATATTGCTTGTCGAATAGCTTCTGTAGATTTATGATTTCATGATTTAACCCTTCCCACATACAAACGTTTTTTGACGCCTCTGCAGCAGACAAAGTTTGATAATGGTTGCAAAAGAAAAAAATGCTCATAAAAACTTTCATTTAAAGAGAGTTTCCATAGTTTTGAATAAAAGTTTTCGAAATCGTCTGCTGCTGATTTGTCATATGTGGAAATAATTGAAATCTAGTCGATTGGTTTTCAGTATGACCCGGCGGGGATCGATCCTGCACCGATGCGGAGAGGCAGAGAGAGGTCTCGGGCATATGGTGCACATTAATATGACATAGCGTGGCAGTGCATATTTAGCCATTATGTACACTGATGTTCGTACAGCACGGCCCGTTATGGTCGCTATGTGGGTTTCACTATCATAAAACATTTCAAATTTCATAATTATATACGATATCTAATTTCACCTCACTTTCAAAGTTCTTTTGGTCTGTTTCTCACTTACATTTATTCTGCAGCAGACGACTTCAAAATCGTCTTGGCAAAAACATTAAAAAATATTTTAAATAATAGCATAATCATTAAATAGGAAATAAGATTTGAAAATATTGTAGCAAATGGTGAAAGTGCTCATTATGAGCAATTTTACCTTTCAAATGTCGTCTGATGCGGTTACGTGTACACCAAATTGTGTCTTCAGGTGGGAAATGGTTATTCGGAGTATCATTGCATAATCATAAATAACTCTTTTCATTCGTGTATAAAGGTTCACAAAGGGAATCATAATATATACAATTTTCTTATCTCATCTTATCATGTCTCTTTTTCTAATTGTGTTCAAGTAGAGAATGCTAACTGCAGTTATGCAGTTATGCAAGATGTTATCAAACGGTTTTAAACTCGACATATCAGTAAATCCATCCATCTTTTTTCTTGGGGACTTAATTTTCTATTGACCATTCATTTCTTAGATATGTGTATACATATTTAACTAGTGTTTTAGGGTAAAGAGTTTCTTTTCAGTGAAATGAGTTTGCAAAATAATCTAGATATTGGGTGATTTAAATGATAACAGATGGTTTTAAATTATTCTTTAGTGATGAATTCACCATGCTATGAATAAATCAAATTTTCTAAAGATGCATACATTTTGTCATTTTGATTTATAAAATGTTTATAAATTCAAAAGGTTTTAGATGATTTAACTCTTTCAGCGCAAATGGCAATAAGGAAGTTTTGTCTCACATGAAAACAACATTGAGTTATCAAAATATTCCAAATCTCTTAAAACATGAACAATTGAGTCGCCCGATCTTGAACATGGACTAGTCCATCAGTTCTTTGGAAAGACCCCGCTGAATAAGTTAAAACGTACATTTATGGATAAATCTGTATTTATCCTGTCGTTTTATCATGTTAAAGGTTGAGTAGGAAAGTTTCAGTTGAATTGTGTAACCAAGGGAAAATGCATTTCTAAGTTTTACATTACTGTGCGATCAGTGAAAATGATCTATGGCTAACGCTTTTGCCAAGCATATCAAACAGGTATACAAACCAAATCATAATATTATTGAAGGACATTCTGAAAAGCATATACATGTACTAGAAAGCCTTGATTTAGATCAACGTCAATCTACATCCCAAAACTCACAACCTAGTAATGGACAGCACTTTTGAAACAATAAAAATCACAAAGCAAATAAAAACCCTTAAGAAGGAAAAATCGGTAATGAAAAAAGTCCAGTAAAATCAGAAGCAAAATGGCCGAAAAAAAAGTCCTATGGGGTTGAGATTTAATATGCGAAAAATAGTAAGATTGTACTGAATTCTCGCTTTTTTATCTCTTATGATGTGTTCGAACGTGTAACTTATAACGCTTTAACACGTATTAGGATCTCAATAATATATAGGTTACGAAATGAAAGGATTAAAATATTTTAAGCAGATTTGAGGAATGAGTGCGTCCCATATCTTAAAATGTTACGTTTTCGACTGATAATCAAAGGTGTTCTTTGTCTAAACAAAAAAACTTGTTCAAGATAGCACCTATTAGACTTTCAAAGATATTGCACTGTTGCAAATTATATTGAGCAATATTAGGAGCTCAATAAGATATAGGTTACAAAACGCCCAAAACTCTTCCGGGTACGAAACAGCCGATATATTTTCGGGTATGAAACAACCAATTTATTTTCGGGTACGAAACAGCCAATATATGTTTGGGTACGAAACAACCAATTTATTTTCGGGTAGGAAACAGCCAATTTGTTTTCGGGTGCTTATTATGATGCTAAATCATTGTTTATATTGGTCTTTTTCTGTACTTAATAAATACACTAAATGAAATTGAGAACCCTCAATATATATATCCCTTTAAACCTTCGTGTCGTTTACTAGAATTAAGTACAATAACTTAGTAACATCAAACAAATTTTCTGATAATTAACACAAACAAAGTGCTGGAAATTGAGTCTGTAGACTGTAAGAGGCGATTTTCAAAAAAAAAAATCGAAGGAAGGGGAAACTCCTCCGGTAAACACCCCTTTCGCAGCCCCAATGTTCAATACCTTTCTACGCGCCTGTTTGGCTAAACATCATTAAATTAAAAAGCATGGACAGAATTTTAGAATGTCTATTTGACTATCTATTAGTCATGATAAAGAGTGACTCTTATCATGACTTATACCCTGAGTCCAAGGACACATTACTGATAATTTCTAGAGAAAACCCCATGTGTTTTCGTTTCTTTTTTGTTTACCTGCTCAAAATACTGAATTTGGCGAACCATATAGTTTCATAAAATAATCAATGACTTTCTAACAACCAATTATTTTATCCAACTGGTCAGTCATACATTACTGTTCTGTTACTCATATTATACATTATTTACATGTGAATCTTAAAAGCAAAAGGTATACTTCTTTTATTAAGTGAAGATATTTTCCATGTTGAATAATCATTACTGTACAGAAATCGCAGTCCTTAAATTTTCTTAGAAAAGTTGTACAAGTATGGTCGCGAAAATACATGACATATTTTATTTATCACGAATTATTAAAAAATCCATTTCTTACATAATCATGATTGTACATTTATCGGATTTATTGCAACATAATCACACATAATTTGTACAAATAGATGCAACTTATAACGTAGCCTATTTGAAAATCAAGATTGCTTATGATGCTGTCTGGTGTTTACCGCCAAATGAGGCAACGAGTGCGAAACTAAAAATATGGCGATTTTCATAATCAACACACATGACCGACACACCCGACCATTGACACCTCCGACTAAGGCCGAAATTTTTTTTATATTTTTTTTTTACGTTTTAGCCCAAAACGAGCATTTTAAGAGTAATTTATATTTTTGTCAAATGAGGACGTCCTCACTTGTCCGAAATGTTCTCAGTCGCTGCTGTTATTTCTAAGAAATGTCCTCAGTTGACGTTCTGTACACACGCACACACACACACACACACACGCACACATATATAAACATTATTACTCGGGTTATAATACAAATATTGAACTGATAAAAGAGGATAGGAACCAAATATCAATTTCTCTTTTTATCTAAATATACTGGTTAGTTAACATTAGCACGTGCTTGTATGTGCCAGTTGTTACCATTAAAAACAATGTTATGGTCGCCTTGCACACACACGCCCTAGCTGAAAAGTCGTTTTACTTATAATTGCATGGTAGTAGATATTTGCGCTTTCACATGCTTATTAAATCATGTAAAAGCTCCAAATACTCTCGAAAGTACATATTTCTAGCACTCATTTTGTTGAATATATTTGAATGTGTCACGTGACATGTGTAACTAAATGCCTATAATCCTGTCAATATCTATGCACATGAGTGAAATTATATCAATCAGTAAGCTATTTTCAAATCAATGGCAACTTCTCCTTTTCCAATTGTTGTATTCCTATAATTATTCAATACATATATTATAATCTTGTCCACACTTAATGAGTTCCCAATAGACTTGTCGCAAATAGAAATAAAGCGGAGTAACGAGTAACTGTTTCAATTACAATTACAGATTAATCATAGAAAATGTTACATTTAATAGAAAAGAATAGAATATGATAGAATAGAATACATTTTATTAACTTAAACAACATACATGTAACTCGTCATAAAAAACATATTTATAAATGAATTAAAGCAAATCAAACACAGTGTTTGGAACATCAAATTCAATTTTAAACCTATAAGCCTCAAAATAATGTATTGACGTATAAATATTTTAAAATTACCTGGTATATGTCTCCTTTGTTAAATGTGTAGATATCGAACGAACCGTTTTGAAACGGATCTAACGTTGATATTTTATGTAGTTCCTAAAGGATGTCATTCACAGTTAAATATATAAAACATATATACCGACTTATTAAAGGATACGAAGCAAATGTCGAAAACCCCAATAGCTTTACAACCTTTCAACGAGACTGTATGTAAAGAAGTTTAACTCACAATCCCCCGGATGGGTAGTTAATTATATGTATACGATTTTACCGAACATTCTAGTCATGAACCTTTATCGATCAAATTTAAAACACGTTTAATAAAACATTATTACAATGTTGAGGATATTTCATATCATAAATTGGATGATTTATACCGAAATGAGTTTTTAAATGACATTACTTATGGAATATCTGACCTTGAACAAACATTAAAGGAAGAGATTGAACACAAACGCGATACTTATGTCTTAGTTGTAAAGTTTACTGACTTTTTTAATAAGTGTGGAAAGGGTTATTTTGAGCAAAAAAGTCTAAAGACAGTCAGTTTTCAGATAAAGGAAACAATCAGCCTTGATTTGACAATATGTGCATGATTAAGCAGGATGTCTTTAGATCATCACTAAACGAATTCAATAATACCAGATCAGACGTGGCATGGCAGGAGTTAGTTAGAGTTCGAAAAGATTACAAATATTATTGTAGAAAAAAGAAGTTGAATTATGATACTGACTTAGCCTAAACAAATAATTAAATGAGACGTTGTCGCCCTCGAGAATGTTGTAAACTGTTGTAAATAAGAAATCGGTATTATGTAAGGGGGAACGTGTTTCTACAGAAACCTTTTTCACTCAATTTAAAGACTTGTCATCTGAACACGGAGAACAAAATATGAATGATAAATATAGGATCCATCATGAGTTTTCTTTGGAGATCAAGATTTCTTAAATGAGTCTAAAAAAAGACGGTTATTAACCGAGCCTCTTGGCGAGGTTAATAACTCTCGTTTTCGAGACGAATTTAAGAAATCTTCTCCAATTTGGATTTAAATCCGGTCATAGCACGACTGGTGCTATCTTCAATTAATTCCCTGATAAAAAAATAGTTTAATAGTTTAATTGTAAAGACAAATTATTTACCTGTTTTATCGATTTCGAAAGGGAGTACGATTTAATTGATAGAAATAATTGTGGTTTAAACTGATGAAATCGGGTATAGATGAAAAATTACTAAGTGTTTTAAAATCATTGTATTCGGAAGTTAGGTTTTGTGTGAGTCATACTGTATCAGACGAACTTTGTAAATATTGTAGAAAATGAAACAATTGATGAAAATGAACAAGCTACTTAGGAATTTGATCTTGAACTTTACTATATTTAGAGTCTTAACTCTTTCGAGTTTGTACACATATAGGTCAAAATCTGGAAAATCGCTATGAGTGAAAGACTTTAAATAAAGTTGTAAACATTGCGGCAAACGGAGACATTGCTCATTTTGAGCAATTTCTCCTTTTGTCACAAATGTTTCAAAAGTTGTCTGCTACAGAAGCGTCAGATTTCATCTATAGATATCTAGGAAATTGTTAGTGTATTCGCATTTGTGTACATTTAAGACAAATCTTGACAAATAAGCTAGAACTGTAGCCTCCGAAGGTGTTTCGTCAATTTACCCTATGTGGACCTGTTACGGAGATGCAATTAAACATCAGATTGTTAAACGTGGCTAATGTGTGAGAACAAATACACAACCAGTACCGTAACATGTTAACCCTTTCCCAAATACAGAAAGGAAAGACCGAAATGCATCATATGTTCTCACTTAAGACTTTCATTTTATAATAACGTTAATAGAATTGTGCCTGATTTTTTAGATATGAAATTTTGCCAACGACATCAAAACATGCTTTCTTATAAAAGACTCATAAATAAATCTGCTATATACATACAAAACTTGATATTTGAAAATATATCAAAGGCCATGTAATAATTGTATACAATAGAAAACATTATGACAAAAAGAGAAATTACTTGTCAGGATTTTCTGATTTTACAATAATGTTATTTAAAGTTATAACTTCATCATTTTAAGTCATCTGCATGTGGGACAGGGTTAAACACTTATACATGCTTGAACATATAGCTTTGGGGAAAAACATTTTATATTGTGACAAATGATAAATATAATTTGATGTTATTCCTGAAAAGAAAATATTTTTGGAAAGGAAGAAATTCATCATTATCAGCATGTTCTCCTTTTCCAACAATTTTCGAGAAAAAATTGGAATGCATCTCCTAATATAATATCTGTCCATAGAAAACTTTTAAAGGATGGAAGAATTTTTTCTAATAGGAGAAATTTCTCCTTCCCTACAATTATTCAAGAAGTTGTCTGCTACTCTTCCACAGCCAAGCATTACAAGTTTTGAGCATTTTAATTTAACCTGTTACCTTAACCCTTTCCCTCATATAGACGCTTTCTGACGCCTCTGCAGCAGACGGCTTTTTGAAAACATAGTGACAAAAGAAGAAATTGCACAAAACGTGCAATTTCTCCTTTTGCCACAATGTTTTCCACTTTTTGTCATAGGTTATCCATTCAATTATGAAGATTTTCCACGTTTTGACAAAATACTTTCGAAGTCGTCTGCTGCATAATTGTCGTATGAGGAAAAGGGTTAAAGTAAATTGTGTACATGTAAATTATTTTTAGATTCTTTCTTAGTTACCCTTTCCCACATACAGACGCTACATCAGAAGTAGTCTGTTAGTAGTAAAGGGTTAAACATTTTCTACATTTAGATGCTTTCTGACGCCTCTGCAGCAGACACATTTTGAAAACATTTTTGCAAATGGAGAAATTGCTTAAAATTGGCAATTTCTCCTTTTGCCACAATGTTTTCATCTCTATTAAATTAATTGAGATTTTCAGTATTTTTAGCCCACCTATGCATGAAGTGCAAGGTGAGCTTTTGTGATCGCTCACCGTCCGTTTTCCTACAAATGACTTCTCCTCCTAAGCCAATTAACCAAATTCAAAATAATTTTACAGGAATGTTCCTTGGGTGGACCTCTTTCAAACTTGTTCAAAGAATTCTATTCCATGCAGAACTTTGGTTGCCACGGCAACAAAAAAGGGGAAATTAACCAAAACTTAAAAAAAATTCTTGTCTGAAAGTAGAAGGCCGATGCCTTTGATATTTGGTATGTAGTATCATCTAGTGAACCTCTACCAAGATTGTTCAAATTATAACCCAGGGGTCACTTGTTTTTCATAGACTCATATAGGGAAAAAACTTTAAAAATCTTCTTGTCTAAGAATAGAGGGCCCAGGCCTTTAATATTTGGTAAGTAGCATCATCTGGTTGACCTATACTAAGATTATTCAAATTATAGCCCTGGGATAAAAAATGACCCCATCCCGGGGGTCACTTGTTTTGTATAGACTCATAAAGGGGAAAAACTTAAAAAATCTTCTTGTCTAAAAGTAGAGGGCCCAGGCCTTTGATATTGGGTATGTAGCATCATCTAGTGGACCTCTATCAAGATTGTTCAAATTATAGCCCTGGGGTCAAAATGACCCCTCCCCTGGGGTCTATTGTTTTACATAGACTCATATAGAGAAACAACTTAAAAAATCTTCTTGTCTAAAAGTAGAGGCCCCAGGTATTTGATACTTGGTATGTAACATCATCTAGTAGACCTCTACCAAGATTGTTCAAATAATAGCCCTGGGGTAAAAAATTAGCCCTCCCCGGGGGTCACTTGTTTGACATAGATAGGGGAAAAACTTTAAAAATCTTCTTGTCTCAAACTAGAAGGCCCAGGCTTTTGATATTTGGTATGTAGCATCATTACATATAGTGGACCTCTACCTAGATTGTTCAAATTATAGCCCTTGGGTCAAAATTTCCCCCTCCCCAGGGGTCACTTGTTTTACATAGACTCATATAGGGAAAATACTTAAAAAGTCCTCTTGTCTAAAAGATATTTGGTATGTAGCATCATCTAGTGAACCTCTACCAAGCTTGTTCAAATAATAGCCCTGGGGTCAAAAATGATCTCTCTCCGGGGGTCACTTGTTTTACATAGACTCATTTAGGGGAAAAACTTCTTTTCTAAAAGTAGAGGGCCCTGGCCTTTGATATTTGGTATGTAGCATAATCTAGTGGACCTCTACCAAGATTGTTCAAATTATAGCCATGGGGTAAAAAATGACCCCTCCCTCTGGTCACTTGTTTTACATAGATAGGGAAAAAACTTGTCTAAAAGATATATGGTCATACCGTATGTAGCATCATCTAGTGCACCTCTACCAAGATTGTTCAAATTATAGCACTAGGGTCAAAAATGAGACCTCCCCGGGGGTCACTTGTTTTTCATAGACTCATACTGGGGAAAAAACACTGAAAACTTTTTAAGTTTGATTAAATCAGGTGAGCAATATAGGACCATTATGGTCCTCTTGTTAATTATACATGTACATACATACCATATAGTACTTTCTCTTTACTTAACCCTTTCCAACCTGGAACAAATCTGCAGCAAACCACTTTGAAAACATTTTGGTTTTATTTTGGAAAATGTATTAATAGGAAAGTGTAATTATTTGATAGAGTAAACAAATTGTGACAAAGGGGGAAATTGTTCATCATGAACAATGTGTCCTTTTGTCACAATGTTTTTCAAAAATGTTCTTATGCAGAGGTGGCAGAAAGCATCTACATGTCGAAAAGGATTAATCCTTAACCACTTACAGACTACTTCTGATGTATCCAATGAAATGAACACATAAATTTCTCATGATGAATATTTTTTATTTTCCAACTAAGATTTGAATTAAATCTCAGAATTGCAATTTCTTATATTAAGATTTATCATGCTTTACTCAAGACTATGATCATTTTTAAGTTATCGCCTTCAAATTCCTTGTGTGTGAAAATGGGTTAATAAATGCTTCTCTTATGCCATTTTGTGTGTAAAATATTTTCTTTCACAATATCTACAACAATTGAAGTTAAGATTTGAGCTTTAATGTTACACTTTTACTTTTCAGCTCACTTGTGCACGAAGTGCTCAATGTGAGCAATTGTGATCACATTTTGTCCTGCGCCTGCCCGTCGTCAACAATTGCCTTGTTAACACTCTACAGGCTACGTTTTGCATCAGATCTTCATGAAAGTATATTAGAACATTTATCTCTATCAGATCTTTGACAAGTTAGAATATGGGTCACATTGGGTCAGAAACTAGGCCAAATTGAAAGGAAATCGTGTTAACACTTTGGATGCTGCATTTTTAACTTGAGCATGTTCAAACCTTTTCAGATGATTGTCTTGATGATATGTAGTCCCTTTTTCAAATATTGGTCATGTCTTTTTAAAAACTAGGTCACTAGGACAAATTGAAGGAAAATTGAGTTAACACTGTAGAAGCCGAACTTTTGATTCAGCATCTTCAAATTTTGTCAGAATGTTTCTCAGAATAATATCTAGGTCAAGGTCGAAAATGAGTCGTGCCTGATCAAAAACTAGGTCACTAGGCCAAATTGAAGGAAAAAGTTGTTAAAACTCTGGAGGCCGCATTTCTACTATGAGCAAATTGAAACTTTTTCAAAAGGATTGTCTTGATGATATCTAGTCCATGTTCGAATATGGGTCATATCAGGTAAAACAAAAAATAGGTCACTAGGCCAAATACAGGAACATCTTGTTAACACTGGAGGTTGCATTTTAAATATTTGTCAGAATAATTGTCTTGATGTGTTTTGCATTAGAAATCATTCAGGTGAGCGATCTAGGGCCATAATAGCCCTCTTGTTTAAAGATCAATTTCAAACCAAAGGCTCAATGTGTTCCATTGTTATCACTCACTGTACGGCGTACGTCAAACGGTCAAATATTCTCTGAAACTGCTGATGCGATATTAACCAAACTTTACATGAATGTTACTTTGGTGAACCTCGTTAAGAATTGTTATACAATTTATATTCTACCTATAAATTGGTTTGCTGCGATTTCAGAATGAGGTGGAAATTGCAAAACTTTAAAAATTGTTCTCCTGTGAATACGCTTCTTCGAATTCCAAGATGTTCTATGGGTGACCCTCTACAAAATGGTTCAAGACATATTGATTGGGTGAAAAGGGTAGTCCCCAAGTGGCATCAGAAAAGGGCTGGAATAATCGTCTGTTTTAAGGATATAATTAAGCAGAAATGTTACCCCCTACAATATTTGTTCCAGCCTTTCAGACCGGTTTTAAAAGGTAGTCGCCAGGTGACATCAGAAAAGGGCTGAAAAGAAGAAATTACCCAACGACCCCCGTCTAGTCAAATCAACTGTAATTGCCAAATTATGCTGTTTAATTTTAAGTGTTTTTTCGTAAATAGGTAGCACCTATAGATATATTAAACACATATGTGTCTATATGTCTCTGGTGTTTTATACCTTTTAGATTAGCATATGAATAAGGGAAATATATAAATTTTCTCTCTGTAGATTTTTGTAATGTTCTTACCAGTGATGTTCTAGGTATCACAAACTATCAAAAAACAATAATATCATCTGTGTTGCAATTAGTTTGATGTTGCACACGTCTACTGGCGGCTTCCAATAACTTTAGTTTGTACGGTGTTTTACGCCGCTTTCTACATTTATTTAGTTATATCACGGCGTTTCCTGGGTAAGTTACTAATGTTCTTCGTTGGGTTTGCATTAAGGCCAAAACAAATTTCTTTATGTGTATCCCCAATACCCCCCCCCCCCCCCCCCCACTCTCCCCCCGCCCCATTAAGCTCATTTTTTTTAATGACTTTCCTTCTCCCCCGTGGGGCTCCTACATAAGCTCCTGTAGCTCTTAAAAGCGCGCACGAATCTCCTAAGTGAGCTCTTAAATGAGCTCCCGGAGATCCTGTATGGGCACGTAATTTACTTGGGGTACGGACAATACCCCGGTGGGACAAAAACCCTATATAATTTACTTATTGCCATTCATTTTCTCATGAACTGGATCAGTTCAATGCATTTTTATATTTTGCGCAATGTGGTAGATACTCCTAGTTCTTTTAATTTGAGTCTAAGGTCAGGGAAAGTTTAACCCATTCGGGCATTTCCGAGAGCTGTCCGGATCATCTTGCACTCAGCAGTCTTAACATTCCATTAATTGAATCCCGTTTCTGGTACCTTCTTTTGTTTCTTGTAATACTAGGTAGATATATTCGAGTTCCATTTAACAAATTGTTTAAAATTGTAAATAATTGAAATTGTAGTTGTTATTTTTAACAATCGAACAATCATAAGTCACATAATTAATCGGAGACATATTTATTTCTGAATTAATTCATCAGAAAATGTAATTCGTCGGAATCGAAATCGAGAAAGCTGACATGTGGCGCAGATGTAATATCTACATTGTTGGTATTTTTTCTTACTCGTGTTGAAAAATACAGACTGTGTACAATTAGACACAATACACACACGACAAACCAATTAAAATATGTCCCAGTATAAATATTCCGATAATACTCGGTAAACATCGGGAGCTTTCGCTAGCAATCACGGAAACCTATATTTACGCTGAAAAGTTAGTAGTACTTATATAAAATGTTAAAAAGGACCAAAATGATGTTACTTTATTGTACTAAAATATATGTCAAATAAAAGGTAAATGAATTTTCTACATTATGCCGTAAGTGCCTTGTTATTTTTTTATTTCTAAAAAAAGATATTCACTGGAGAACGTGTAAAAATTAGCGGAAAAATACCGTTTTCTTAACGGTTTATATGTAATACAGAGGGAAATTAGGGTTACTGTATTCAAAGTTAAAAAGGACCAAAATATTATTAATATAAAACAAATAAAGAAATATATTTATATTCAGGAGATATTTTCTTGAAAACTTGATAAGTGTCTTTTTTAAATCTTTGCAAAATAAAATTGTTATTGAGTGAAAACTAAAAAGTTGCTCTATAACTCCGTGTAATTTTAGGTTATCGATTTTTGAATGTCGCTGATTCTCATAGTTGGTTATGCAAACAGTTGGTACAGATCCGTTGTATGTCGGAAAGAGTTAACATAAATGATACACGCTTCATGCAGTCTGAATACCTTTTTGTCCTTCTAGATACGACATTTAGTCGGTGTACCTTAATAGGGGGATATATATGTTGTGTCGTTCACGTCTATTTTGTTTGTCGGAGTGTAACAAAACAATAAACTAGCAATGATGAATTCTACAAAGAGATATTTTTTGTTTGTGTGTATAATTGGGATAATATGGTTCTTGGTGACAATTGGATTTATGATTCATAGTAATACACAACCAGTTACAGAAAAGTCTGTCCATGTCATTGAAGTGCTTCGAAAGCGAACAATACCTCGAATTATACACTTCATATGGAATAACGAAAGTATTCCTAACGAATTTGCAGAGAACCTTAGGGGATTCGCGAAGAATAATCCTTATCCGCAATGGGAATATCATTTCTGGACCAAAACATCGGCGCTTAGCTTCGTCAAAGATAAATATCCGTTTTTGTATGATCGGATGTCAAATCCTAACGGTAGGTGGAATTGGTTGATAATTGATTAAGGTTTGACGGTATTTTAAACAATTCTTCAGTCATATCACGGTGGCTAAGTCACCTACCCATTCGTTTCTTGTCTTTCTCACATCAATACTTCACATAACAGTCTCGCCAAGCAACTGACTGCTTTCCCCATGTGGCAAACGTTCGGGAATAATGTTGGACGAGCTGGGGTTCGAACCCATAATCCCTAGATTGATAGTCCGCATCGCTAACGACTGAGCTTCCTGTGCTAATCCCTAGAAAGAGTAATTTATATATCGAGGACTTGGCGTGAAACAGTTGTAACTAAAAACCTATTTTGAAAACCCTGGTTTAGGGACAATTTTGACCCCTTTGTAGACAATGCAAATTTAGGTGCTATTGCTCAGAACGAGCAATGGCACCTAAATTTCCATTGTTTACCAAGAAAAATGAGTTAACATCTATAAAGAGTTTATGGCGAGGTAATTAACCTTGGTAAAAAAAATACCAATTTGAGTTACAACCGTTTCACGCCAAGCCCTCGATATTCATTTCTGACGCTGGCGATAAAAAATGTGTACATCTGGAGCTAGATATTGAAGAAACTGTAACATTGGACACTGATTGGTCAAAGGGTTACCTTAAATTGAAATGTATATTATCCAAGAGGTTTTGTTTATTCGCTATATAGATGAATTAAGATCATGAGAATAAACGTTCAGGTCGCTGCAGAATTGTCGTATGAGGGAAAGGATTGAACTCCATATTCAAAAGAATTCAGTCCTATCACAGCAGCCTGTGTACCTACATTGTGCCCTTGTATTTCCTTGTTCTCTGTCAATAGTACTCCGCATAACATTCTTATGCAGCAACTGGCTGCTTTTCAAGATAGACTGTTAGCCCCTTTTAAGGAAGACAACTGACAATTGGTGCATTGACCTTTATCAAACATCTGAAAGAATGTTAGCTGAGCTGGGGTTGGAACCTCTGGAATGACAGTCTGCATTGCATATATATACATCTGCGTAATGTATCGACCAGATCAGCCTGCGCTGTCCGCGCAGACTGATCCGGCCGACACATTCCGTCTAAGGGGAATAAGAGCTCTGCAAAAGGAGAAATGAGTCATTATGAGAATGTTAGTCCTTATGCCACAATGTTTGCAAATTCATGATATGGCATATATATCAGAGAAAGGTTAACCAAGTGTACCAGTAAGAAATGGAAAAAAAGGAATAATCAATATTAAAGTTATTGATTGAGATATTCAGTCCCAATAAGGTGAAATTGATCGTCACTTTACCCATTATATACGCGGTTTAAATTTGCTGAAGTCTATTTTTGAAAGTTATTGAAAGAGGAGATATCAACCATAATGTGCTGAAATAATTCACCAAAATAAATTCAATTCTATAAACAATTGTACTTCCTTTTCTCCATATGTAATCTTTTGGAATTTCTTGTCGAAGCAAATGGCACTTAGAATACCATATCAGGTTATTGGTTTAATGATGAATCTCCCAAAACCAAAACATACATGTTTAACACTTTCCCTCATAAAGACGCTTTCTGACGCCTCTGCAACACACAACTTTTTAAAACAAATTTCTCCTTTAGTCACCATGTGTTCAACTCGATTCAATTAGTGTACGTTCATTTAATGGGAGTTTCTAAGTGTTCTTTTTGATATACGTTCAAAGTCATCTGCTGTAAAATTATCGCATAAGGGACTTGATTAAGAAAGTATTAGTCAAAGCTCGTAAGTTTCGGTTCGAAACCAAATATTGGCACAACGATTATATTATACTTCTTGGTGTATGTTCATTATCTTTGAAACATAACACTACAACAGGTGTCTTAGCGACATGAACTTACCATTGAGAATATCTTAAGGTATACAACGACTTCCATAAATGCATATTCTTTTTCAACTTAGTTTACTCCAGGTATGATAGCATAGGAGATCTGACCCGGAGAAGTATTATATAGGCAAACATGGAAATTAATCCTGGGATTCAAATATAAAACAAAATGTATCTATTGATTACGTTGAACAACTGGGCTAATTTAACCTCATTCACTACTCGCAATATTAAATTTATAATAGTATGTGCAAGCCGTGTCAACGATGCTAACAGAGCAGAACAGACTACCATCTGTTTACACTATATAGTTATCTGTTTGCACTATATAGTTATCTGTTTGCACTATATAGACTAGTTATCTGTTAACACTATATAGCTATCTGTTTGCGCTATATATATATCTACTTACACTAACTAACCCTACGACTTTTTGAGTTAAGCACCGCCCACCGCGTGCGAACATAACAACCGGCGTTATGTTAGACAAACAAACAAGACAATGTCGGCGAAAGTGATGTAACTTGAAAACTTAACTCACATCCCACCTTGTGTTTCGCTATTATGGCAGCACTATTTCATTGAAATCAAAACAGCAAGGCTTTAAGTATTTTAGCGAAATATATTTGTCATAATGTCAGAACGATTATGGATAACAACATGGTAATATTACAGCGAAATGTGACGGAGCCAGCGTAAGTTGGAGAAACCGCATACTCTCAGTGATGACATTTCTATGGAAGCCCTGGAGGGACTTCTTACTTCAAAACTTCTGACTTCCATACTTCTAACTTCATTACTTCTAAACTTCTAACTTCATTACTTCTAACTTCATCACTTCTAACTTCTAACTTCATTACTTCTAACTACATTCACTTCTAACTTCTAACTTCCAAACTTCTAACTTCATTACTTCTAACTTCATCACTTCTAACTCCTAACTTCATTACTTCTAACTACATTCACTTCTAACTTCATTACTTCTAACTTCCGACTTCCTTACTTCTAAGTTCATTACTTCTAACTTCATTACATTTAACTTCCAATGTCCAATCAAAGTTAGAAGTAATGAAGTTAGAAGTAAGGAAGTTGGAAATTAGAAGAAATGAAGTTAGAAGTTAGAAAGGAATGGAGTTAGAAGTAATGAAGTTAGAAGTTAGAAGTGATGAAGTTAGAAGTAATGTAGTTAGAAGTTTGGAAGTCAGAAATAATGAAGTTAGAAGTGAATGTAGTTATAAGTAATGAAGTTAGAAGTTAGAAGTGATGAAGTTAGAAGTAATGAAGTTAGAAGTTTGGAAGTTAGAAGTAATGAAGTTAGAATTATGGAAGTCAGAAGTATTGAAGTAAGAAGTCCTTCCAGGGCTTCCATACATATTTACGCAGACAGAGCCTTTTGAGCGCTATATTCTTGTCTAGCATGGTAAGAAAAATTATTAAATCCACTCGTTATAAAGTTTAGCATTACTGAGAGAGGAATGGTGAGTAAAAAAGTCAAGTAAACCACACTATATCAACGATGAAATATCGTGTTACTATAAATAGCCTCTATCTATAGTATTATGATAAAAGAGACGGGTTTAAATGTCTTCTTCTTTGTTAAAATCATGTCATACGAAATGAGACGTAGGTAGATTAATGTATTTCTTAAATCTTGTATTCCCTTTTCCTTCAATACATGCCTTTTTTAATATTACAGCTAACGTACACTCTCTCCTTTCCCTACAATGTTTTCAAGTCTGTCCTATTATAAGGATTATCTAAACAATTGTATAAAGCTGAAATTGAAACCACGGGTTGTTTACATAGAAGTTCTATTTAACCATTTACCTGTTTAAGACATAATTTCCAATATAATAATCCTGTAGGTAAGGTTTAGATTTTGAGTCAAGATTTTGGTTAATAAAATTAATGGTACTTTTTCTTCTATTCACTTAGCATACTATATTCAAATATAATTGCTACACTGGTAGACCACAGGGACTTGCTCCTCTAAAAATTGATATGACCCTATATATGCATATATATTTACAGGGGTGAACACAGTTTTCTGGGTCGCCTCGCTTCAACTCATATTTTTCAAAGTATTCGAACAAATATATGGATTTGAAGTACGGAATCAATCAATAATGCTTTTCTCTATCAAACTAGACCAAAATAACGTGAATTTGTTCTCCCTACGTATGTTAATTCCTTTGAATTATTCGCGATTTCGCCAAAAAGGACAACAACCTGGACCAAAAACGAAAGTACATGCTATCGACATTTCGGGACGGTTCTTTTTTTTTTCGTTGCAGTAATTGTCAGTGATATTTTTTAGAGGAGCAAGTCCCTATGCATTGGGTTAATACAGAGAGCTGTCGGTGAAACAAGTCGCCCTCGTGCAAAGCGCTACCAGACTATTGATCATAGATGTAGTATCCTGAAAAAGAGGTATGAAACTGGTGCTCTGGAGTTGATGGCTTATGCGGATTCTCATCTCAGCTCATACACTTGAATTGAAACTAACAGTGACGTTTTAGGTGTTCGTGTGATAATATGCTGTTTTCTTATATTTTACTTAATAGTGCTGACAAAGATCAGACTGCATAGTTCGAATAAAAAAACGATAAGTGCAACAAAAGATCAACGTGTAGTTATGTGCAGGCTAATCATAGGTTACACTTTTCTCAAATGTTTTAAATTTCGCATTTTTAGGAAATTCTGCATGTATATATTTCTTGTTCATAATTGTTTATGCATAAAATAAAATTTAAAAGAATCAGTTTGTCTCATGTAATTTCCGTGTAGATCGTATTTGCGATTTATTTGCAAATGCATCAGAAAATCATTTATTAATAAATTTAGGAAATTCTGCATATATATATTTCTTGATCATAATTGGTTATGCATAAATAAAATGTTCTGCATATATATATTTCATGTTCGTAATTGTTTATGCATGAAATAAGTTTTAAAAAAAAATCAGTTTCCGTGTAGATCTAATTTGCGATTATTTGCAAACGCATCAGAAAATCGTTTATTAATAAATCTTGAGTCCAAGGCAATAGGTATACATATTTACCTGTCACATAATTACCCTCTAATGATCCCCTCGATACGCTCTACCGACCAGCTAGGGATTAAATCGAGTTGACGTATCGGGAACACACCATTGGATCTACACCCTGAAATAGATAACGATTTATAATGTATGGGCAATTATGATATTTTTTTTAACTACAGTGATCCAACCCATAACCTGTATGACCTTTGTCCAATATACAATAAATATGCATCAGATGACTTTAAAAATTGGATAATTTGTATTTCAAATTAGAGTTTTATGAATAAAACATACTAACCTGTCATTACAGTATGGATTTCCTGTAATGACAGGTAAGTATTTTTATGAAATAAAATTACACATATTGGTCAGGTCATGGGTTAACCAACTATTAATTAAACATGTATGGTTATTTATATATCAGACACAGGAATGAACTCAACTGTAATTTTCCCTATAAGTGCAAACAGTAAACAATGGAAAAAGAGAGGAAATTAAACCTGTCTTGTTGTTTTATTGTTTACTCATACAATAATTTGACATTATTTAAGTACAATTGTTTGTATAGGTTTAACTCTTTCCCAAATAAAACAGATTTGTAGTATACAAAATTAAGAACCTAGTAAAAGTCTGAAATCTCCTTAACCCTTCTGACACTTCTGCAGCAGACGGCTTTTCGAAAACATTTTGAAAACATGGCGACAAAAGAAGAAATTGTTCAAAACGAGTAATTCCTCCTGTTGTCAGCATGTTTTCGGCTCTATTCGATAATTGTTCTTTCATTTAAAGGGATTTTCTGAGCTATTGACTAGACATTTTCAAAGACATTTGTTGCAGATATATGTGTGGGAGGGTTAATTGAAATTAATTATTTCATAAAAGATCATAGAGTAGAAAACTAAGTTGAAATTAAACTTAAACTTAACCAACATGAGCAATGTCTCCTTTATGGAAATATTTTCAAGTGTCTTTTGCTGCAAACAATTTGACAAGACGCAAAACATCTGTTATTCATCCATAAACCCTTTCTCATTTACAAACCCCTTGACAGTAGATGACTGTTGAAAACAACTAAGCAAAAAGAGTGATCATTATGATTAATTTCTCCTTTTTTCATTATGTTTTCTATTCTATTCAAATGTTTTTCTTTCTTTTATAGAGAGTTTCCATATTTTTTACCGTAAGTCTTCTGTTGCAGATTTGTTGTAAGTGGGAAAGAGTTAAGGTCATCTTAAAGGATATTTACCACATAGTGTTTTCAAATATCAACTCTAGTTTAAACTTATTTATTTTATACTTAACCAGTACTCGCACCGCTTGCCCGCTCATCACGGGACTCGAACAAGGGACCTTTAATACGAGAGGCTAACGCTCTACCTCTGCACCACTGTCTTCCACATCAACTCTTAATAGTACACTCAGTCTCTTGTGTTGGAGAATAATAAATGATATTCATAATTTATTTTATGTAAATTTCCATACAAAATAATTTATTGACAAAATACCAGGAATGGTGCCTCAGTTATGTTTGGCCCATGCTATCTAGAGTAATCTTGGATATGAGGTATAAAAGCAATCAAAAACTTCTTAAATGATTCAGTTATTAATAGTATAACTTATTTCACTAATTAAGGATTTTCTTTAATTGCATTAATTTTCATTTCAAATGAATTGTCACTACTTTTGTAAAAAGGTAGTGTTAACAATAACATGAACGAACATATATGTTTTATATGAAATTATAGGAAAATAAGAAAATGTGCTTTAATGACTTAAAAGGCAACGTCTTTTTCCACAATGTTTGGTTGCATGTATGGAGGAACTGGATAATTCCCCTTGATAACATGTACGTAATATCAGTTGAGTGCCACCTACAAATAATCTGTTTTTGTACAATCCTGTTAACATATCATAACATAACATAACATATCTTTATTTAGCATTAACTAGTACATAATTATACCCAATAAGCATATAAACATTTAACATAATTAACAGAAACATAGCTCCATTTTGAGGCTTTCCCACTTGCAAACTCATTTTGATGCATATTAAGCAGGTAACATTTGAAAAGATTTTGGCAAAAACAATTTCTTTTTAAGAACACATTCTCCTTTTTTCGCAATGTTTTAAACTTATAATTTCATTTATATTTTCCCCTTATTATAGTTAAAATATCATCTGCTGCATACTTGCTGTATGTGGAAAGGGTTAAATATATGAATACAGTCTGTGTCCAGGGGCGTAGCTCCCTTTAGTCACTGTAGGCACGTGCCTACACATTTTTTCTAAGAATGCTCCAAAATGCAGCTGCGGCGATACACATCTGCGTAATGTATCGACCAGATCAGCCTGAGCTGTCCGCGCAGACTGATCCGGCCGACACATTCCGTCTAAGGGGGGATAAGAGTAGTGATTCCTGAAACAGAAAATCCACAGGAGGCGAAAAGTGTCTATCCGGGCACGCCTGTGTGACATGCTTAGGCTGATCCGGGTCGATACTTTACGCAGAGTCCACAATGTTGATTTTCTCACGAGACAGCCTACACGTTGATTATTGCCAAGCTACGCCCCTGGTGTCAAAAAGTTATTCCACATATTATTTACAAATATGTCCATGCATCAAATTGAAGCATGTAAATATGCTCTTTGCCTGCGTCTATCCAGAGTGGGTTTTTGACAACCCTTTTCCTCATACGACAGACGACTTTGAACATATTTTGTCAAAAAATAGAAAAATCTCTGTAATTGAATGGATAACCTATGACTAAAAGTGAAAAACATTGTGGCAAATGGAGAAATTGAGCAGAAACAGAAAATCCACAGGAGGCGAAAAGTGTCTATCCGGGCACGCCTGTGTGACATGCTTAGGCTAATCCGGGTCGATACTTTACGCAGAGTCCACAATGTTGATTTTCTCACGAGACGGCCTACACGTTGATTATTGCCAAGCTACGCCCCTGGTGTCAAGAAGTTAATCCACATATTATTTACAAATATGTCCATGCATCAAATTGAAGCATGTAAATATGCTCTTTGCCTGCGTCTATCCAGAGTGGGGTTTTGACAACCCTTTTCCTCATACGACAGACGACTTTGAACATATTTTGTCAAAAAATAGAAAAATCTCTGTAATTGAATGGATAACCTATGACTAAAAGTGGAAAACATTGTGGCAAATGGAGAAATTGAGCAATTTCTTCTTTTGTCACTATGTTTTCAAAAAGTCGTCTGCTGTAGAGACGCCAGAAACCGTCTACATGAGGGAAAGAGTTAATAAAGAACTATTTTTCCATTTTGTTTCAATATTTTCTCCTATATTCAGTAATTATTCTTTGCTTTATAGATATATAATTTTACTGAAATTATTTGGAATTTTTCTAGCAAAACCTCAATCAATCAATTCCCTCAAAATAACTATGCATGTTAGCTCAATTCACATTCAGAAAGAGAGGATGTGTATAAATTGTATGTGTACAACATGACAAACTTACTCAGGACTGGCACATTTTCAGGCATCTTCTTTTTCCTGGTGGCTGATGACACATTTTAGATTTGGGATATATATGTTTGCTGGGAAATGGATATTCTGTTGAACTTCTCAAACCATTGAAATGCTAAAAAAGAAACATGTTAAGAATTAAGCTATAACTGCATTAACTATGTTATCAAAGATTATTTGAGGTTGTATATATGGGATATTTTTTTAAATTGGCATCTCTGAACAGCGCTATATCAAATCATCCACCCCGTACTTCATTTACTTAAATTCATCAGAATCTACACAATTTGGAAATAACAAGCATGAGTTATTATAATCATAAATTTGAAAGGTTTACGTCTTGATCACACTGGGCAGATGCACATGCTGATCTTGATCTTCACTGTTAACAAAAGTCAACCAGTACAATTTCTGAAGTACAAGCTCATGATACAGGATAATTTATAAAAAAATGTAAATACATTGTTTGTTTTCATAATGAAACTTTGTTTATAAAGAAAGATATATTTCACTTTCATCTTGCATAATTAAAAGACTGTCCTATATACGAGTCCTATGTATCTATTTTATTTATATTTGATGACACTATGAAAGGTTCCTATGCACATTCTGAAGACTTGGTTTTAGAAAACCTTTTTTTCCCCGAATCTCACAATTGTCAGACAAAGAACAATTCCATGATAAAGAGCACGTAAAATGAATACTTTTTGAAGAATGTATGTTCTATATTAATGGAAGTTACGCGAATAGTAATCACAGCGAGTATTTGTTACAAAACGTCATGTTTACGCCACCCACATGTAAATACGTGTGCAAGCCATCGAATATGATTGTATAAAAAGTTAAAGTTTTATATGTTATACCATAATAAACCGATAGCATAATGAATGTGTTCGTTGCAGCTTTAGAAATAAATTGTTGCACAAATTATGAAGTTTATACGTGTTATTAGTTGTTCTTAAATTGTGTCGTCTCCATTATTTATATTCGTCTTGTCTGTTGCAGCTGGGACTACCGTATTAGTAGTCCCTGGTTTCAGCTTTGAACATAAATGGTACGTAACATCCCGTAACCTATATAACTATATCAGATATTATAAACGTTAAATAGAGTTTAATTAACATTGTTTTCATGATACGGGATTTAAAGCTCTTATTTGCGGATTTAAAAGTGCAATTGTGGATTATTTAACTGTTCATCATGGAAATAAAGTGTTAAGTAGTGAAAACGGAGCTTAAAAGTGTTTAACGATGAGTTTATTTTTATCTAAAAAGTAGTTCCGAAAATCCGGCTAGTGAGCTATATCGCACACTAGCCGATATTGCTCAGTAGACAAAAAGCATGTTATAGGTTTTCTCAAGTTGGGAAATCTCTATATTTTATCATTGACTATATAATATACATTCTTATTACTTTAACATTGTATTGTATTTTTAAAAAAAAATGTTTAAAAGTTATACGAGTAACACTTCTATATAATTTTCCTTTTCGACGTATTCACTCCCGTTTTGCTATGATTTAGTAATTCGACGTTTCAGTCATTAGACGTTATCACTGTAATTCCAAGCCAAGCCCTACGGATAAAAAATAAAATTACACCAACAAAGACAGATCTTCAAACTGATTTTAGTTACCTTGGTCCAGGACTTGAAGCGCATCTGTTTGAATTCATTATGTCGATGTTAATGTGAGTATGAGGACTTCCGCACAACGTTATCCACCTCGAACATGTTTAAAAGTTTGTCTACGGCTTGAGAAAAACTACACACTTTGCAGCATTTAAACGTTCTGGGTATCTGTCAACACCCAAACAATCCCCTCAGGAACACCTTTTCATCATCTTAATAAGTTTGAGTGGTCATCTTACAATATAACTTCAGTGGAATTAATAATTTCTGTTTTTCTTTTAACTTTCTGTCATTGTCAAACTCGGTTGTTTGTCTGAGAAAATGGCGGATGCGATTTAGCATGCACGTTTCAGGCACTAGCTTGTTTCAGAATGGTCAATATCTATCAGGCCAGCTGTCATTCAAAGCAAGGTCGTAGGGTCAATTGCATGTCATTTGGAATCCCTTACCGGGAAATAATCAAAATAACATGTAACAGAAAAGTCCGATGAGCAGAAACATTAATTTCAGCAAAATATTCATAGCAGACGACTCCAATAATACCATACCAAAATCAGAAAAAAAGAAACGGCGAAGTACCTCTTCTGGAGAGATAAAACATGTTGTTTTCTTATCTTTTTTAGTAACGTCTGATGTTATGCGTTCTGATATGCTACGTTACCTCATAATACATAGGTATGGAGGAGCCTACTTCGACTTGGATACGGTCAGCGTCAAACCACTGGACAATTACTTCGATACACACGAGTGTTCTATCGCCATGGAACCCGAAGAACACTTCTTCCTTTGGGACACCAACCTACTGTTAACCAACGCTGCTCTGCTATGTGTCCCTGGGCACCCGTTCTATGAGCTTATTATTTGGCAACTATCACAGTTATCCGATAAATGTACCGGTGCTCTTAGTTGTACAGGTCCATTCTTTGTAACTACATTATATAGACAAGTTAACAGAACGTCTGGCGTTATAAGCCGACTGCCAGACATACAGCCGTCTAACGTTTTTCAGGACGCCTATGACATGCCCGTAATAGACGGACTACTGCAAAAGGACTGTATGAATACGACAGCTTTACCTCCGCATAAAGTGTCCATATGTCAGATATGGAAGGCTAGGGGAATGAAGAACAGAACACTGCGTGAGAAGGCACTAACCTATCACACGTGGTATCATACTTACCATTATCCCGTGACCTACTCGGAATCAAACGGAGTTTTTAAAGTTCTTCCTCATGCTAAAATATATGGTCAAAATTTATGAACATTATCGATGAAACAGTTGTTTATTGTTGCTGTCTTTTTAAACGTCAAAACTACTCAAGTTTTAACAAGTGTGCGGCGACTGTTAGACATAGGACGCCAGTGTTAATCTTAATCAGCTAGTTCCTGGACGCTGTCTGATCTGGGTATCACTATCATAAACGGACCGAAGACATTTCTTTTAGATCCTCCTGCTTGGATTCACAGGCATGTACTTATTTCCCGCTCGTGTACTAATTACGTAAAGGTTGGTTTTAGTGGAGCACCGCACAAATGTTCTAACTACGTCGACAATATACATTATACAATTGCAGTTGCTTCAAAAGCACTGTGAATCACTCGTTTTGATTTGTTCAAAACCGATCACATGACTAAAAGGAATTGCGTTTATTTTCCAATAACTGCAATTAATTACATGATCAGTTCGCGGAACTACTTTCGGAAAATACCTTTAATTTCGTCAGTAAACCGTAAACAATACCACAAATAATTATGCCGAGGTCATACATTTATTCAGCTTAGTTTATCAAAAGTAATAACGAGCACAGCGAGGCCGATTGCGAAGCAATCGGCCTCGCTTTAGCGAGTTATTAGATAACATCTTTAGTCAAGATCAAGATATATATCAGAATTCAATGGTAAATTAAAATCAGTATGGCCTTTTTTCCGGATGTCATTTCATGGGCGACTTTCAGGTTCGCAGCCCACGCTCTGATTGGATATAATTCGAAAATTGAAATATTTTTGTTGATGCATTCGTAAAAGTGTTATGGTTATTCGTCATCTCATATTTTTAAGACATTTCTTATAAATGATTGGCGTAGATAAATTAAACAAGAACATTTATTGTTTATTTAAGTAGTCCGCAGAGACGAAGGCTTTGTTGTCAAGGAACTGTCTTCAGTGCAATTCGAAATGTTGTGAATGTCATTGTATAACAATATAAAGCCACAAAGGCTTAACATTATAGTCCAGTGTCTGAATAAAACGTAATTCCACTTGATATACAAAAATTTGACAACAGAATCAAGTGCAATCAGGTTTATTTTATGAAACAAGTGACCGGTAAAATAAGAATGTTCTTTGTTGCTATGAGAGAACTTCAGTACAGGTGCGCGATAATCTAGCGCGGAAGAGTCATCATTAACTCCTAGATTATTTAGTTTGTTCCTTGGTTTGTCTAATATGTATCTCAAATAATAAATTATTTACACATTTAACAACAATTTAAAACATGCAAGATTATGCCCAGAATACATAATCAAGCACAGTCACTGGCTGGTTTCCTGCATTTTCGATACATTGAAAGCGAATCGGTTACTAGATTTCGCCCGCCGGATCTACACGTTCTATCAAGTAAGTGTCGATTATAGCGTTTTTCTTTAATATCGAGTGCATTTTTGCAAACAAACATCACATTTGTCCATTTACAAACATTATAATATATAAGAATTCTAGATGTTTTGTATTCAGTCGCGGATGTTCCCAGTGACGGAAATTGCATTTTTCATTGCCTGGGTTTAGCACTGCATAAACATTTGATGGCAACAGCGATTTTACGAAAAGTCATGCATGCGAAAAGTGGCTTGAGCAAACCTGTCAGCAAACCTGTCACGGCCCACATTTCACAAACTATTTGTATGCAAATGGCATGATGATTAAAGGAAGCAGGTGGGCGGCTGCTAAATGGCTTCAATGGCCTTTATGAAACAAGTGACAGGAAAAATTGAGAATGTTTTTTTCGTTCTAGGAGATAAGTTTGTCACAGGTCTTTTATATTACTTTCATATGTCTACTTGTCACAAAACCATATTGGGGCGAAACGTTAGATCTTGTTAACATTTTACAAGGTTCTGGTTAGAGTGACTATTTGTTTGAACCAAACTAAACCAAATTGTGCAGATTAGGAGTGTTTTGCTGGGCCATAAGGCAAGTTTGGGCTGCAACCTCACAATCACAATTATACATGTAGTATAGTACTATAGTATATAGTAAGCACCTTGCAACATTCTTATTATGTCAGACATGTTCATTGTTTTTTGTTGCCTAAAATGAAACTGGGATTGTGTTCCAAATGTGTATCACACTCATATATAGTCATATATACAGTGTATGTCGTCTTTTGTTTATCTGCTTTTCTGATAAGTAAATTTAATTAAAACCACTGATGATATTCTCTGTTCATATATGATGTAATTTTGCATCACATTGATTGTGTAAATTTTGTTATTTAATTATGTATAAAGATTAGATTTCTGTATATTTTGTTCATACCAATTTATAATTATATTCATTTAACCAATGGATCAGCTGATTAATTATTAGTGTTTAATTGTTGGGTCCATAGATGGAAATGCATTGGCAGATCTGTGTCAGAGTCAATTCACTATCCAATCCAAGTTGCACAGATTTGAACCAATGACAAGTCAATCCAACAAGTAGTGAATTTTATGGGGGGTTTTAATTCAGCTTTTTACGATAATAAAAAGACATCCTGTCATTTAATTAGGTCTTTTTTAGTTTTTCGCCCTGACATTGTTTGGTTACACTTCTACTCAAACGTCACAGCTGGCTGGTTTATCTGCTTTCTCAATACATTGAAAATGAAATGGTGACTAGAACTTCGACATTTGGCCTGCCTGATCTACAATCTTACCGATTAAGTGTCAGTTTTTAGCGTTTCTTTGTATTATGTTTGTTCACTTACATTACACTAATTAGTTCCAAACATGCCTCACCATATCCAAATTCAATGGCTTTTTTTATAACTCCACAATGTATTGACTTTATATCCAGTCAAGGAAGTTCTCATTCAGCATTGTGATGGAAATTTCTTCTTTCATTGCCTGAGTTTAGCCCTGCATACAAAATTGACTGCAACAGCCAAAGAACTTTGTAAGGAAGAGTAAGCAGGTCTTAATTGCTTCAACAATATCGCAGTTAGCACTCATTTAATCCTATGTTGTGGGTACAGTAACTTATACTCAAAGGCTGGTCTCACCCTGATGATTCTTTTGAGTAATTTAGCTGTAACATTAGCATTAGGATGTGAAATAAGGCTTTAATAACATGCAAATATGCTATTTCTTGAGCTCTGTACATTGAAGTTAACGAATTGTGTTTTCCAAACATGGATAATGACTGCAGCAACCAAAATAGGTTATTTCAGTTATCAAAGTAATCCACATGTTTAAAAATATACAAGGTACTACTAGTGAATATTTGCTTCTGTATTAATTGAATATGGTGGGTTCAATTGTCTTGTTAATTAATGTCTGAATTTTACTTTACATGTAAATCTCTTTACCATGCTTGTTTGTAGGGTGTTTTAACCTGCTATCAACAATTTTTAAGGGAAAGCCATTAGTACCATTTTGAAGTCTTTGCAGTAAAATTTAAATAGAGTTTCTATAGTTACATATGATGACATTAGTTTAGATTAATAGTAGCCTGTGCATCTGTATGATTAGATACAACACAACATTAAAATATCAGACAGTGATTAGATTAAATTTACAGTCTCTACATCTGAAAAAATTGAATAAATATATATATATACGTTTTCTGACAACTCTGCAGCTGACCACTTTTGAAAACATTATTATTCTAACCAAGCAATTTCTACGTTTGCCAAAGTGTTTTCAATTTTGTCTAGGAATTAAACCTTCTGCTGGATATGTGTTGTACATGGGAGAGGTATAAGAGCTAATTTACAGTTATTTTCAAACATTTTGTTTAAATCAAATTAAATTGTTTAAATTAAGCATTTTATTGTGTCACCTGCGTAGCATGGTAGGCAATTAGGGATTACTTTTTTTTTGTCCGCTGTCTGTCCGTCCATCCGTCACACTTTTTCATCACGTTTTCAAATAACTTTTTTTCTACTTAAAGGATTACATTGAAACTTCTGACAAATGTTTATATCAATGTGTGTGATTGGTTCACAAAAGGGGGATAATCCAAATATTTTTGCTCCTTTTCTGTCAAAAATTTAAATTTTCTGACAAGGCCCTGGCAGGTGACACACATGCTCTAGGGAGCACTCCATTCTAGTTTTATTTAGCTCACCTGAGCACAAAGTGCTCCAGGTGATCTCTTGTGATCACATTTTGTCCATCTGTCGGGCATCAACACCAATTGCCTTGTGAACACTCTACAGGCAACATTTGGCATCCAATTTTATTGAATGTTTATCAGAACATTTATCTCTATCAAATCTTTCCCAAGTGCAAAACTGGATCATTTGAGGTCAAAAACTAGGTCACAAGGTGAAATTGAAGGGAAATATTGTGAACACTCTGGAGGCTGAATTTTTAGTTTGAACAATCAGCATATATTGAAACTTTATTAAAATAATTGCCTTGATGATATCTAGTCTATGTTCGAATAAATACCAGTAGGCCATGTCCGGTAAAGAACTAAGTTTCTATGACAAATTAATCTTTTTCTTGCTGATATCTAGGCCAAGTTTGAAAATGTGTCATGCCGGGTCTAAAACTAGGTAACTTCGCCAAATTAATGGAAAACTTTGTGAATATTGTGGAAACCACATTTTTAATAGATTTCTTCAGGATATCTAATCTAAGTTTTAGGGAAGGTCATGTTCTGTCAAAAACTAGGTCAATAGGCTAAATTTGAGAAAAATATTTTTAGCACTAGAGACTGCATTATTTGCATCAGCAGCTTGACACTTTGTTAGACAGTTTGTCTTGTCAATAGCTAGACCAATTTCTAAAAATAGGTCATGTTGGTTTAAAATCTAGAGGTAGGTTAATAAATATACCTTGTCAACCCCATACAATGTATTACATTTTGCAGATGGGAGAATATAACAAAGGTAAAAATAGATTGAAAAATTGTTGGAGAATTCATCCATAATAGGTGTATTAGGTTATACTGGGACAGAGCTTTCAATCACAGAGTGAATCCCGCTAAATAAATTTGTATTCTATGATTTATTAGACAAAAAATAGAGTTGTTAGTAAAACGCTATGAGGGAAATAGATATGATGATGTGATTGATGTCATCACTTTAGAATGTGATTTTCCCATGGCTTAAAATTGTAAACAATAGTGATTTGACCATTGTAGAGAGGCTTCCACTAAGACAAGTCTGTTGTTCAAAACAGATGCGTCCCAGTGGACCCATCCCAACAATCAATTAACAAGTGCAATATAGATATAATTATATTAAAATTATTTGTGTAAAAATTAAACATTCCATTTCATCTTATAATAACTAAAACAGTAGTTTAACATTGAGAGTTTGGAGTATCTGACAATTTTGAGGAGACATCCATCCGACCACATCCGAGATCTGAAGGATGATCAGTGAAGAAAAGACTTGCCAACACCATGAACTTTCACGACCCGGGATATGATCAGAGTTGGAACTTTTTTATATTGTCTCCTCTAGTCATGTCTCAATTTGTGCTGGTTTTAAAACTTCAATGTACAACGTTGGAACTATATTCTAGATACTGCAGATTACATTGTATCTGTCATCTGACAGTCTAGCAGGTAAGTCTCTAGAGCGATAAAGGTGGATTTTTGGACCGCTTTAGATGGAAACAATAAGTTGTTTAGATTCAGAGCAACTCCTTTCTGTTTTAGTGACCCAGAGAGCTTATTTTGTGACTTACTACAAATATCCTTCAGGATTGAGCATGGATTATACAAAAGGCCCTGGTCATAAAGATTAAAGAGCTCTTTGATAAAATGTAACTGTTCTGATTTGTAAGAATAATTTAAAGGTTTTTGATATGTTTCTTCTGTTTATTAGTATTATGTTATATCTTGTTCTGTTCTATTTTGTGCTCGTTTTGAGGCTATGCCTTTTCCATATTAATAAATAATATATATTATATTTATCACATAAAGTGACTTATGAGGCGTATTTCGATGAAAAAATGTACTTAACGTTTACAATATTTCTAGATGAAATTTACGGGTTTTGGCGCCAAAGTGACTAACGTATGACGTCAAAACGCTGACGTGACGTCATTTTCCTAGTATTAGGTAATTTTCCTAGTATCAGGTCATGTACACCCGCGTAAAGAACATAAAAAAGAGATCCCAATTTTCAATTTATATGTTCCTTTTCAAACAATTCTTTCGATGAAAAATAGCTGTTTTTTTCTTAAACTGCAATTATAAGAGTTTAATGTATGTTTTGGTACAGTTATAAGAGTATAACACGAAATTGCCAAATTACACGTATTGTACATTGTATTTCTTTGTGTTTACCTGGTAAACATAGTAGAACCACTAGTGACTCCTTTATTTCGTTTTCGAAAAGATGAACTTTAAATGTGATTCATTAGAATAACATGTCTTTGTATTTCTGTTATATACATAAAAAGCTTCTCACAACCTTATCTGACTTTCATTTTCGACCAGATACACCAATGCGTAACCTTTTTTACATGTACCATATCGCATACTTGTTGCAGTAAAGGTGTCCTCTTGTAAACATCTGACATGGATAATCTCAGGAACAAATTAGCTGTAATAGCCATTTCCCATTAGATCGATTGAGTTCTAGTATTTGTTCAATGACCTATACATTGAATACTTATTGCTACCATTTTGTGTAGCAAATGTATGACATGTACTTGAGTAGTTTTAACATACTAAGTTCATATTGATTAGATTCATATTCATGTATTCCATGTAAATGATAAACTATTGACTAATTATTTAGTATTTAGTATATATCATTTGTTCCTCCTATGTGTATATTCATTTTTTAAGTATTGAGTATAGTTATTTCTATGCACAGCACTCATGTGCGTTCTTCTATTCCCATTTATCTCACAATTTATTCTAATAGAATACCAACTTTTTGTAAATAACGGGTTTATTGAAGATATTTGTATTATGTTTGATGACTTATAACCCCAAAGGTAGCTCTTTGTAATTGTAAATGTATTTGTATATACATCTGTAAATATGCACAAGTCACAATATTAAACGATTTACTTATTTTACTCACTTACTTATATTTTATTTTCTCTCCAACTATGTAAAATATATTATCAGGTGACTTTTAAGTATATGTATATATACTTTTATTGTTGCTAATGTAATGAAAAGGAAAGAAAAGAAACCCCATTAGCAGTTCCTTTATTTTTCGTTTTGCTATGGTTTGGTAAAGTATTGGAAATACATGTTTATATCTAGTTTATTAATTGCATTGTGTGATGCAACCGAATACCTGTTCTTCTCAACTAATAAAGAGAGTATGTGGTTTTTACATACATAGAACCTTAATTCCTTTGTAATTCACAACATGCACTGACTGAATAGCAACTTGTATATAGCCTACCATACCTCTCAAAACGAAAGTACGAATTCATACTTTCGTTTTTCAGTTATATGAGCCAATCACCAACTAACACAACAACGTAAGGTATATGTGACCAGTGTAGATCTAGATCAAACTCTGCGTATCCCCGTCTGATCTTGATTTCAGATTATGGCACCGTTTTCGTTAAGCTTGTATAACAATGTAAACGTTTGAATCCCATGGCATGACTGCATAGACCCGCCTTTATTCACACGTACATGATATTCACATCTTTTTGTCGAGGAGCATGTCTCATATATCTAGTTGTGTGTGCCGTTTTCATGGGCAGACAGTTGATTGCATGCATCAAGTAGTTGCAAAACCTAAATTGGAGAGTTTATTCCAAAGAAACTAGTGATACTTTTTTTCACGTTGAGGCAAAGTCATCGTCGGAAATTACGCTATTTGATGCATTTATTTAACGTTGGTCTACAATTGAAGAATTGCTCCAGTACATGTATATGAGAACATGTATTAGTTGGTACATGTACCTCTGAATAGTGTTGGTTCAGAGAATCTTGTCTGATATTGTAATATGTGAATAACGTAGACCGGATCTATTCTTTTCATATTAAACCAATTTGTACCTTTTCCAATGCACGGGCTAAATTAGAAGAGCTCATTATTTGCCAAAAACGGTCATACACACGGGTATTAGGATGATTCAGAACGTTGAAGTTGAGTTGTTCTACCGTAAGATGTAGGCCTATTATTTTTAAGGTGTAATTCTAAATGAGATGCTTTATAAGGAACTGCAATCGATTCAACATGTCTACTGCCTTGAAAACATGTGATGAAATTTAGACCCCCAACCTTATTTGAAGCATATGGTGGGAAAACTAAACATATATGGTTTATTACATGTTTATTACATGTATGTAACTGCTGTCATCGTATTTTAATTACAACAGACTATATGAATCAGAGTATCAAAACGATTGTGATTTTTGAAAGGACATATTCGAAAATAAAAAAACAGTATATTTCGACGACCAATCGAAGAAGTGAGTGTTTATGGGCATACACTCTCTGTTGCAATAAAAAGACTGGTCAGATCACTGTAGTCATAGAGTTATGCATCACTTTCGGGCCTAGTTTGTGACAGTTGTAGAGCTTTCTTTACCCTTTCCCACATACAGACGCTGTTTGACCCCTATGCAGCAGACAGCTTTTGAAAACATTATGGCAAAAGGAGAAACTGTTCATGATGAGCAATTTTACCTTTGCCACAATGTTTTCAACTGTATTCAATAATCAAACTTTCGTCTGCTGCAGTCTTGTTTTATTTGAGAGAGAGATAATTCATCCCTTTATCAAACGCACATTTCCTTGTTGTTCACAGTTAAAGAAATGAACTTGACCTTTTCCCATACCAGAAGTCCATGCCTCTTGGATGTGTCCTGTCTGACCTTCACCTTGGAGAAAAGATGCACCAGATAGAGTTGAGAATGGCTGACATTGTGTCAAGACTAGCCAAAGAATCAGAAATTCCAAGTGCATTTACAGAAAGTACATTTTAGTAAAAGATGATTCATTAAACCCTTTCTCTCATCCCTTTCTGCAGTTAACAACTGGGAAAACATCATTTTTGAATTCTTTGGAGTGAGTTGCCGGGGATCAAACGCGCGACCTTCCACACTTGAGGCGTACCCTCTACCACTGAGGCGCTGAACAATAAAAACAAAATGTTTTATATAGTGTTGAAATATTTAGCTAAAAGGAGAAATTGTCCATATTATCATTTGCTTTGCGCTTGAATATGTGAAATATGAAACTGTCATTCTAAAGAGGTTCCTGTAGAATCAAACTATATCCTGATCTAACATCGAAACTCGAAGACACTAGAGACACCAAAAGACATCCATATTGTTCGCTAAAAAAGAATCCTCAATGCAGATAACTTTAGTGTCCTTAGGCTAGTCATTCACTCTGACTTCTGTTAGGGCGACAAATTCACCAACGTATGATTTGCATGTCTTTCTCTCATCTGTACACAACCTATCATTATTCTCAGGAAATAAATCCTTTGTTTCTATTTACCATTCGTCGGGAGAAATTGGTTATTTCACGATGTCTGAAACATCCGGAGATTCTTCCACATTTGGCGAACGTCGACTGACACTATACTCATACGGAAAGAACTGTCGAATTCAAAATTATAAGTTTTATTTCATTTGCAACTTATTATTGAGGACCATGTTTAACAACAATTTAAGTTCAAACAGTATGCAGATATAATGAGTTACGAGGTTGGACTTTGCTATACATGTAGATGCATATAGTTGTTGAAAACACGTAATTAATTTAAAGAGAGGGCCTTGTTTGAAGCGCGTAAAATCTAGAGCTTTACATGAAAATCAAAGCTACATATGTGCAATGAGTCATATTTGAAAACAGTGTATTTAAAGACAAGTTGCCAAAACGGTCAGTTTCTTTCGACATAATACTTTCAAGACCATCTTAATTTCTCTGTGTATTCAGATGACAGATATACATATACATCCAATATAATTGGTAGACATATGTCGGGTGAAAACTTCATTTACAGTAGGAATAAAGCTGCTGCTAGGAGTGAGCATCGTCAATGAACCAGCATATAAGTAAAGGACATGTGTAAATGTATTCCAAGGAAGCTGCGGAAAGTCAAAAGTAACTAGTTTTTGACCCCAAATGACCCAGTTTCAAACCCGACTCCACAGACTTTAAATGAGAGTAATTGCTGCACGCCTTGGCGCTCATGGTTGCGGGGTTATCATTACGACTGACTGGCTGGTTCCAGGATAAACTGGAACGGTAGTACTGGTAACTTACCAAGAAAACGCCGTGCTAAAGCTGAATAACTTGATGGAGATCATTGTTCTGATCATGTTTGAAGATTTCAATGGCAAATTTGACCCCAAGTGTGTTCTCAGGGTTTTCTAGAATGTGTCATAGTCACGTAGTTCTAGACCCAACATGATTCAGTTTCGAGAACCTGACTGCGATTTGATGGCGATGAATGTTCTGATGATTTTTACAAAAGTTTGGATAAACACGAGAGACATGATGGCCCTTGATTGCTCACCTGAGTTATGCCAACAACATAGTCACTTACATAAACTCATTTTGTGGTCAGGTAAGCTATTACTAAAATGTTAGCAAGATTTCCTTCAATGTTGCCTAGTGACCTAGTCTTTTACCTGACTAGAGCAATGTTCAAACCCATCCTAGATATCAGCCAAACACTCATTCTGGCAAAGGTTCAACAGGCTCAAATTTAACAAGAGCTGTTCGCAAGACAGCATGCTCGACTTTTTAGCCATTTGATACTATTGTCAACAGTTGTTACCGAGATAGTGGCTTGATAGTATAGTACTATAAATCAAGTTGGATAAGTCTTGTTTGAATAGCGTCTGCAGTTTGTGAGAAAAGGCCTTGCATGCAAAACTTTAACCAGAATTTCTAAGTAAAAAAAGGGCGATAATTCGCATTATAAGCTGGTAAGAGTTATCAAACATGATTGTTTATATAGGTGTGATAGTTGGGAAGGGTTGTATAAAGTTTCAATGCAATGCATGAAGTAGTTACTAGGATATGGACTCTTAGTGTCGTTTCACACAAAACTTCAACCAGAATTTCTAAGTCAATAAAGGGCTATAACTTGCAGTAAATGCAGGATAGAGTAATCTATCTTAATAATCTACATAGGTGGGATAGTTTGAAAGGATTGTATAAAGTTTGATGCAATACATTAAGAAAATATAGAGATATGGATTATAAATGTAGTTGCACGCAAAACTTTAACCAGAATTTCTAAGTTAAAAAAGGGCCATAATTTGCATTGAATGCTAGATAGAGTTATCATACTTGATTGTTTACATATATGTGATGGTTGTGAATGATTGTATAAAGTTTCAATGCAATGCATCAAGTTAGTAGTTACTAAGATATGGATTCTTAATGAACTTTCACCAGAATTTCTAAAAGAAAAAGTGGCATAATTGTGTCAAAATCTGATATAGAGTTTTAGGACTTGTTCTACAAGGTCATTTGATGATGTCCAATATGTGTGTGAAGTTTTAAAGCGATAGCATCTGTTGTTTGTGAGAAAAAGCCTTGCATGCACAACTTTAACCAACATTTCTAAGTCCAAAAAGGGGCATGATTGTGTCAAATTCTTATATAGAGTTATGGGAATTGTCCTGCAATGTCATTTGATGATGTCCAATAAGTGTGTGAAGTTTCAAAGCGATAGCATCTGTTGTTTTTGAGAAAAAGCCTTGCATGCAAAACTTTAACCAAAGTTGCAACACCGACGCACAAGTGACTGTTATATTTCTACCAAATTACCTTAAAATCAGACATGCAGATTCAGAAGAGAAGTATTTCATTTGTCATTCAACCAACCAACCACCCTTCTGAGGCTGCAGTGTTTTACGTGGTTTACAAAGAATTTAAATGTTTAACAATTTTATTACAGGACCCCAGGGCCATTATAAAGAAACATTTGTGTGATATTTGGTTGAAATCGGTGCAGTGGTTTAGGAGGAGATTAATGATTTAAATAAATAAGTAATTACAAAACTAATCTACATGTCATTATATTCTGTAATGAAGTAAAGTAGACATATGCACTTTATTATATCATTTTAATAACATGAAAAATGGTTTATAAAAAGGTTAATAAAAGTAATTTTCCAAAGCAATTAAGATTGATTGGAGTTTAATGCCATTTCAAACAGTATGTCTTATATATAAAACTTCAACCTGTACACAACATTCTTCCCAGGTAAAAGACTATCATTTCAAAAAGAAAATAGCCATTGATGCAGGTCATAATATTTCCAAAGTCATATGCTGCAGATATGTTGTATGTTGGTTTGGGTTAAGCAACATATTTAACAAAGGAATTTTCGAGTGATTTCTACAGATTCGCTGAATGTTGGGAAGGATTAACATCTTGGCCAAAATGTGAACATATCTGTAATTGAAATTTTCATAAATGAATAGAACTGAAAACAATGTGGCAAAAAGAGTAATTTCTCGTTTTCTCAAGGTGTTTTTAAAAGTTGTGTCCTGTGTGTCTGTATGAGGTAAAGGGTTCTGTTTGATATTTACTTTCATGTTTCCTGAAAAGAGAAGACAATATATATATATCCCAACATGTAAATTTATCACAATCAAACGTTTGCACTGTAAGTAGTAGTTGTCTATACAACTACTCTGGCAAATGGCACAGAAAATGAATACAAATACAAGGTGGTTTTAAATAAAACTTAATTCTATAATAAATAATCTAAATTTAACAAAATCCTTGATACAGGTGACTTCTTTTGCCTCCATAGCACATCTCTTTCAGTTCGAAAACAAACAAGAGGGCCAAGATGGCCCTACATCAATCACCTGATCATTTGTCTGTGAATGTAAACTGCAGGGAATGGACAGTCAACAAAACAGCTTATCAATTTAAGACATTAAATCATTTTGTCATTTTGCCCTTTTTCTGATGCCTCCTGAATGCCATGTTTTTCAACCAAAAAGTATGCCTTGAACAATCTTTGTAGAGGCTCACCCAAGGAACATTTATACCAAACTATATTGGAATCTGACATGCAGATTCAGAGGAGGAGATTTTTAAAGTTTGAACATTTTGCCCCATTTCTGATGCCGCAGCAACCAACCCTGGCGGCCATGTTTTTCAACGGATCGGACATATTTGAACAATCTTGGTAGAGGGTGCCCCAAGGAACATTTGTGCAAAATAATTTTCAAATCGGGCTAATACTTTTGGACAAGAAGATTTTTAAAGTTTTAACAATGC
This sequence comes from Serripes groenlandicus, assembly GCA_031761405.1. Classification (NCBI taxonomy): domain Eukaryota; kingdom Metazoa; phylum Mollusca; class Bivalvia; order Cardiida; family Cardiidae; genus Serripes; species Serripes groenlandicus. The sequence continues at coordinate 34,426,637 of JASEVX010000010.1, forward strand.
ACATATAAGGAAACCAAGCTCCGCCCCCTGGCGGCCATGTTTTTCAACGGATCGGGAATATTTGAACAATCTTGGTAGAGGGTACCCCAAGGAACATTTGTGCAAAATGATTTTCAAATCGGGCCAGTACTTTTGGACAAGAAGATTTTTTAAGATTTGGCAATCTTCCCCTTTTCTGTTGCCGCAGCAACCAAAGTTCTCAATGGAATTTAAATTTTTGAACAATTTTGAAAGCGGTCCACCAACGGAACATTCCTGTGAAGTTTGGTTGAAATTGGTCAAGTGGTTAAGGAGGAGATGATCTAAATGTCTAAATGCCTAAATGTTAACAACGGACGACGGACGACAGACGACGGAAGACGGACAAAAAGTGATCAGAATAGCTCACCTTGAGCCTTTGGCGATCTAAAAAGCAGCCAATGAGGTTAAATTTGTCTTTCTCTAACAACAATTTCATAAAATAGTATAATATTGGCATATTAAATACATGTATTATAATTATGTATATCAAGCTATGAATAACTTGTGTACTGTAGCTAGATGAATCATGCCTTATCTTGAATTCAACAATCATTGCTAATAGTACATTTAAGATTAAAATGAACGTAAATCAAATAATGCATTCATAACTCTTAAAAATAAGCTGCATGTCAAGTTAAATTTTCTTATAATGATTGGTTCTAAAAATTAACAAAATGTCTATTTTGTTTGCTTTCCTTGCTTATAATAATGATGCAAATGATAACATTGGAAACAACTAGATCTATCATATGACTAATATCTCAATATGTTACTATGTTACAGGACATGGATCATGTATACTATTCATGGTCTGGGCATGGCTGTTTAAATGTAAAATTATCAAAATCACAACTTTGTACAAAATATCAAACTGGATTGCCTCTCTTCTAGGTATAGAAGAAAAAACCAACCGACTGGCCAACCGACACTGTGACCCCACAATACATAAACAGATTCATGGTAGAGGTATAAATAAAAACAAGAGTGCCAGTGCCGCCACAATATACGCCGCCACAAAATATAAAGATCAAGATTGGTCCTTTTAATTATTGCTTTTAACATGTCTGTATACATAAGCTCAAAATGAAGTATGTGAGACCAGTTAGCTTAGCTGGAAGAGACAGGGACCTGAGATCATGGTTGCCTAGGTAGTAGGTTCGATCCCTGCAGGGGCAGCCGGTTGTTTCCTTGAGCAAAACAGTTTATCCACACTTGTTCAGAGTTGAAAGTCTTACTCTGCTTACAAGCCTAGCTGACTTTGGTATTAACTGAAGAAAATAGGATACATATAAACAGAGATAGAGGCTTCCGATATGAAAGTAGGTCAAATGGCAGTGTCGATATGTATCCTTTTTTCCTTCTGAGCATAACTCTTGCAAAAATCAGTCTACCGGATAATCCCTGCTTTATGCACTTCTACCTGTTTGGAAACTTGAGTTGCGTTCTCAAGTGAATATGCTATAGAGACCAAGTTTCGAAAGGCATAACTATTGCAAAAATTGCTGAACCGGAAAATCCCTGCTTCATGCACATCTATCTACCCATTATAGTAATGATATTGACCAAGTTTTGAAAAGATTCAGTCAGAAACGTAGGAAGAGTTGCGTTCACAAGCCGCAATATCAATCAGCTACAGAGACTAAGTTACAAGGGACATAAATCTTGCAAAAATCAATGAACCGGAAAATCGCCGCTTCATGCACATCTACCCATTATAGTCATGACATTGACCAAGTTTTGAAAAGATTCGGTCAGAAACATAGGAAGAGTTGCGTTCACAAGGCTGCAATATCAATCAGCTACAGAGACTAAGTTTCAAGGGACAAAAATCTTGCAAAAATCAATGAACCGGAAAATCGCCGCTTCATGCATATCTACCCATTATAGTCATGACATTGACCAAGATTTGAAAAGATTCGGTCAGAAACATAGGAGGAGTTGCGTTCACAAGGCTGCAATATCAATCAGCTACAGAGACTAAGTTAGAAGGGACATAAATCTTGCAAATATCAATGAACCGGAAAATCGCCGCTTCATGCACATCTACACATTATAGTTATGACATTGACCAAGTTTTGAAAAGATACGGTCAGAAATGTAGGAGGAGTTGCGTTCACAAGAAATGGACGTACGGTTTGACGGACGGACGGACGTACGGACAGACGGAGAAGATGACGCCAATATACGACCGCCTCCGGCGGCGTATAATAAATTGCTCAATTATTCCATCCAAGTAAAACATCCTGTCTCAAAGTTTCTTCTGAATTTTTCACATAATCTGTTCTTTACTCAATGTTTTCAAATTGAACATTATTTAAAAAGCTTATCTTTCAAATACAAAAACATATACCTGGACAAGCAAATGTAAGCAACATCCTTATTTATTTCTTGAATGCCATTCTTCCTTACTGCATCCATGCCTTGAACCTGGTAATATTCAAAGAACAAGTTTAAATTTTATTTTATGTATTTCTAACTATTTCCCACACACAACAAATCAAAACTAGAACTATCACTGAAGATAATAAATACCCCCAAAACAGCACCTTGACCCACACCATAACTTAATAAGTAAAAGGGCCATAACTCTGTAAAATAACATGCAATTGTAAGACCTTTAGGATATGCACATCTCCTCTTGGTATAGAAGCTTCATGTAAAATGTTATTGAATTCCACCCAGTGGTTTGTAAGAAATAGGCTGCACAAAATATGGCTTCCGGCTGACCGACCGACAGACAGACAGACCAACACAGTGACTCCTATATACCCCGTCTTCTTCGAAGGGGTATAATAATCTAAATAAAGAAAATTTGTTTTTGAATTAAGTTTTAAACATTGCAGCAAAAGGAGAAATGGTTCATTTTAAATTGACAACTGCAGACAAGTCAAAATGTACTTGCATGTAGCAAATGGTAAAATTGCATTAAACATTAGTACATTCATGACATCAGTTGCCACAGAGTACCTGGATTTGTGAACTGATTTCCCTGTACAAATTATAAGTGTAGATTTGATGAAACAGAATCCAATTCAAATTATTCACTGATGCAGTCCGCTTTTGATATTTCTGCAGCAACATCTTTGTTACAAACGTTTAAAATTCTCAATCACAAAAAGTTTCCTTTATTGTGCCACCCTTTTCTTTAGATGTTTTAAATGAGTTTCAAAACAGCATATATCAGACATGTTTTTAATAGAAATATATGCCTCTTATTCTCACAACATGTTTTTTACATCTTTTGTATCGCTCCACTGCCATTAGTCAAAAATCTCCAAACAGCCCAGCCCCCTGGACATATCCTTCTAGGCACGTGCCTACACATGTTTTCTCAAAATGCCCCAGAATGCAGCTGCTTTGATAGACATCTGCGTAATGTATCGACCAGATCAGCCTGCGCTATCCGTGCAGACGGAGTCTGCCGACACATTCCGTCTTAGGAGGATAGATGTATAGAGCAGTTATTTTCTGAAACAGAAAATCCACAGGAGGCGAAAAGTGTATATCCGGGTAGGCTTGTGTGGCATGCTTAGGCTGATCCGGGTCGATACTTTACGCAGAGTCCACACTGTTCATTTTCTCACGAGACGGCCTACACATTGATTATTGCAAAGCTACGCCCCTGCTCTTGACAACAAATGCTTATTTGTTTGCATTACTGCTGACGCGCATCACTTTACTGGTTCATAGTATATATGCTGGAAATGTAGTCTGCTTTTTAGACATGTAAACAAACTGTACAGAAAATGTATGGAATAGAAAATAGCGGACATACCCGTTAAGTTTCAAAATGCAAAGTCATTCTCTGTCTACGTTCTTCTTCAAAAACCTCCCGTTACTTCATGGCCCGTAAGGAAGAACCATCTGTTGACGTAGTTTCTAGGTTTCCAATGGTTAAATCACACCTCCACCAATAAGTACTGACACAATTATAACTAACTATGTTCACCTCTATTTACAGTTTAATATTAAAGTAAAAATAAAACTGAAAGTCACAGTTAATTCTCCATTTTTCTTTAGTTCAATTGCAAAGTTATCTCATCTGAAATATTTTCACTAGAGGTTCTATACATTTGACTGGATGGGGTGTAGACACCTCCGCAGTCAATTCCTCCAAGCCTGAAAGGTTTTTACGCCGAGGGGGAGCGTCAATCTTTGGGCAAAGTGAGACAGGGACTACCCTGAAAACCTAACTGATGGCTTTCTCTAAAGTGCTAAAGTTGGCTCATCATCCGCGGGGCACTGATCCTAGCTGATCATCCTCTTCCTCGTCAGATGAAGACGGGGTGTGTGTTTTGCCCGACGTGAGGATCTGACTCTAGCCGGTTTTTGAACTGGTAGGTCAATGTCCGACTCGAACATGGAATCCTGTGAAGGAGCCATGATCGATAATTTATCCCCGGATATAGATCCTCTTTCCGCAGGGGAATGAGGTCGCATATTTCAGGTTTTTGACCTGACATGACCCATATTCGAACTTGGCTTAGAAATCAGCAGCAAGATAAACAAACTGAATAAGTTTCATGAAGAATAGTGGCATAGAGTGCTAACAAGGAAATTGTTGACGACGGCCCAACAACGGACAAAAGGTGATCACAAAAACTCGCTTCAACACTTTGTGCTCTGGTGAGCTAAACAAAAACATATGAGCCGTCCCGCGAGAAAACCAACATTGTAGACTTTGCGTAAAGTATCGACCCGGATCAGCCCAAAGCATGCTACACAGGCTTACCAGGATAGACACTTTTCACCTCCTGTAGATTTTCTGTTTCAGGAATCATTACTCTACAATCTTGAGACATACTGTGTTGGCACACATCAGCCTGATCTGGGTTGATACATTAAGCAGAGGCATTAATGTTGGTTTTCTTGCAGGACGGCTAATATTTTCCTGAGCAAATGCTATTTTATTTATAATGGTTTCAACTCTTTTAAAAAATAATTGATAGAGATTTCCATAGTTTAACCTATCTATTTAGTTGTCTGTTTTAGAATTGTTGTATGTGGGAAAAGGGTTCAGAGGCATCTCCTATACAGTAGTTAACCCTATCCCACCTGCAATTTGACGCCTATACAGCATAGAACATTTGACAACATTGTGACAAAAGGAGAGTTTGCTTATCATGAGGAAGTACTCCTTTTACAATGTCCTTTTTAAGTTGAAGTCCAGCTAAGAATCATGCAGTGGGTGATACATCCATAGTCTAGAATGTTTATCTTATGATGTGGCTAAAATTATTCAATATATGCCTTTTACTATAGAAACAAGCCCTTGTTCGATCATATCAAAGAAGTAATTCATGGACATTTTTTGTGTGAAAAGGAACTTTTATAATCAATAATCTGCATATATGTTAATCAAATGAAATAGTTTCTTTTATTCTGTTTTCAATCACAGCTGAACCAGAAGTTCAACTGTGCCAAAGAAACAAAACAGTATAAATAAATAAACGTATAACAGAAGTGTAAATCTATGCTTTCTTTTGAGGCAACTTGCTGTTCGAACCCACGAAACTCTTTTTTAACAGTTGATTAAGGTTTAATGAAGAGGAATGTTCTTGTGAAAATTGGATGAAAATTGTGGACTAAAAATCACTTTTAGTTAAAATAGCATTGACCCTTGTAAACATATGCTTCCTATCTGTGAGATGAGATTAAAATTGATCAAGCTGAACAGAAGTTATTGAGCAGAAACATACATGTATCTGAGGCCAGCCTGCAGAAAAACCCAAATATAATAAACCAGTTGGTTTTTTTTTTCAACAAATATGATGGCCCTTTATCCCTCACATGAGTAAACACCAGGAAAACTAATCCACTTGAATTCAGATACATTGATGAAGTGTAATCAGATGAGCCATTGTACCACTTAAATTTAAATTCTGACAGTTGCTTAAAAAAGAGAATTTTTTTCAAAAGTTGGTCTTCTGCTAAAAGACAATTTGATGTATTTAGGAAAGCTTAAATAGGTGAACATATGTGATTATGTCAGCACAATTCTTAACTAATATTGCATGCATACAGCCAGGCGCGTAGCTAGGCTTACGCACGTACGCACGTGCGTAAGAAATATTTTGAATTCCAAAATTGAAATATTTTGAATTCCAAAAATGAAAATGAAACAAATGCGAAAAATGCAATAAAAACTGGACCCTAAGGAGGGTAAGGGTTAAAACGGACAAATCAGAACAATTCAGATATGATCAAAATGTCACATGAATAATCTATATTTATTGATAATATTAGATGTCCTATGTAGTTTGTAAACAGTTATATAGTATTTTCATATTGTACATGGGAGTACGATATTCGACGTATATTGTTGGAGCGAATTGTGGTCCGTGCTATTTATTTGGATATGAGAAGAGATCGCTAGTGTCGCAACCTGCAACAATCAACCGACCAAGCAATCTTGGCAAGGTTATCACCGCTCACATTAAGTGCAAAACACATGCGCATTCGCTTGAAGCGGCTGAACATTTCACTGCAGTTATGTCTGGAATTAAGAAAAGCATTGCCCAATCAGTTTCCTATGCCAATGATGTCCTAGTTAGCAAGAACATACATGTATTACAAGGCATAATTGATACAATTATATCCTTTGTTGTAAACACAATCTAGCTATACATGGTCATGAGGATACAAATAGTATAAACTGTAAAGCACTTTTAGAATACCAAGCCAAATATAACCCTGTGATGCGTGATCATTTGAAGAACGGTGACGCGATACACTTCATCCGCTATACAAAATGAAGTAATCACGATATGCTGGGATCAAATCAGTGAGGAAATTTTGCGCAAATGCAAAAGTGTTCCGTTCTTTGGGTTTATGACAGACGAAGCCACTGACACGTCTACTATGGAGCAAGTGGCGCTCTGTTTGAGGTACTTCGACCATACAAACAAGTCGGTTAGGCTACGATGGAGCATCCAACATGTCCGGAAAGTTCCGTGGTGTTCGAGCGAGTTCGGCAGATAATTCCCGACGCAGCCAGTGTACAACCACTACAAACCTCACTGTCCAAACCTTGCTATATCATGCGTCCGAGGAGCCATTTGCCAGAAACATGATAAAGACCGTTCAAGAAGTGGCGTTCCTGTTTTACTTCTCGGGTTGTTGCGTTTTCATGAAACTAAGTAAGCATAAAACACATGGAAAATCGGATTAAATTACAGTCGCACTTAACACTTTCAAATGCTCGTATACGACGGTCGTTGACAGCTTAGATGACTTCTTCCTTAACTATGGTGATGCCAAAGCCGGGGCATATGAACTGCGATCACTCAGTTCGGTTTCTTCGAGGTTTCACTGTTGTTGAAGTGCCAGTCAATGTTGAAAAAAATAAATTCCAAATGCTGCAAACGTTTTTAGGGTATTTTGTGTAGATATGCCGTACATAAGGGTATCAAGTAGGCTCATTTAGAAATTGTGAAATATACACCAGAAGTCACCTGAGCCCATATAGACGAATTTTTTCTATATGGTGCGTAGTCCACAAATCGACCCAGCTACGCGCCTGGGCGCGTAGCTAGGCTTACGCACGTACGCACGTGCGTAAGAAATATTTTGAATTCCAAAATTGAAATATTTTGAATTCCAAAAATGAAAATGAAACAAATGCGAAAAATGCAATAAAAACTGGACCCTAAGGAGGGTAAGGGTTAAAACGGACAAATCAGAACAATTCAGATATGATCAAAATGTCACATGAATAATCTATATTTATTGATAATATTAGATGTCCTATGTAGTTTGTAAACAGTTATATAGTATTTTCATATTGTACATGGGAGTACGATATTCGACGTATATTGTTGGAGCGAATTGTGGTCCGTGCTATTTATTTGGATCTGAGAAGAGATCGCTAGTGTCGCAACCTGCAACAATCAACCGACCCAAGCAATCTTGGCAAGGTTATCACCGCTCACATTAAGTGCAAAACACATGCGCATTCGCTTGAAGCGGCTGAACATTTCACTGCAGTTATGTCTGGAATTAAGAAAAGCATTGCCCAATCAGTTTCCTATGCCAATGATGTCCTAGTTAGCAAGAACATACATGTATTACAAGGCATAATTGATACAATTATATCCTTTGTTGTAAACACAATCTAGCTATACATGGTCATGAGGATACAAATAGTATAAACTGTAAAGCACTTTTAGAATACCAAGCCAAATATAACCCTGTGATGCGTGATCATTTGAAGAACGGTGACGCGATACACTTCATCCGCTATACAAAATGAAGTAATCACGATATGCTGGGATCAAATCAGTGAGGAAATTTTGCGCAAATGCAAAAGTGTTCCGTTCTTTGGGTTTATGACAGACGAAGCCACTGACACGTCTACTATGGAGCAAGTGGCGCTCTGTTTGAGGTACTTCGACCATACAAACAAGTCGGTTAGGCTACGATGGAGCATCCAACATGTCCGGAAAGTTCCGTGGTGTTCGAGCGAGTTCGGCAGATAATTCCCGACGCAGCCAGTGTACAACCACTACAAACCTCACTGTCCAAACCTTGCTATATCATGCGTCCGAGGAGCCATTTGCCAGAAACATGATAAAGACCGTTCAAGAAGTGGCGTTCCTGTTTTACTTCTCGGGTTGTTGCGTTTTCATGAAACTAAGTAAGCATAAAACACATGGAAAATCGGATTAAATTACAGTCGCACTTAACACTTTCAAATGCTCGTATACGACGGTCGTTGACAGCTTAGATGACTTCTTCCTTAACTATGGTGATGCCAAAGCCGGGGCATATGAACTGCGATCACTCAGTTCGGTTTCTTCGAGGTTTCACTGTTGTTGAAGTGCCAGTCAATGTTGAAAAAAATAAATTCCAAATGCTGCAAACGTTTTTAGGGTATTTTGTGTAGATATGCCGTACATAAGGGTATCAAGTAGGCTCATTTAGAAATTGTGAAATATACACCAGAAGTCACCTGAGCCCATACAGACGAATTTTTTCTATATGGTGCGTAGTCCACAAATCGACCCAGCTACGCGCGACCGACCCGTTACACGTTACATTATTATTCCTTCTTTAAATCAGTTTAAGTTCCTTCCCTTGAAATTTTATAAATGGCGTAGTGGATAGGGACTAGTCATTTTATGTCCCCTTTCAAGTATATTGAAATTCAAACAGATTAGTTTTAATTTGAATGGATATTTCTAACTCTTTTTTATTTTTTATATGTATTATATTTAAAAGAAAAAACAAATGAAAGATAATAACTTATTATCATATTATTTGATTATCAACAAAATACCACCAATATCATACTCAATGGGTTATCGTTCTTGACATTCATAAAAACATGGCGACGTTGTTGCAAAAATCAAAGCATGTCGTCAAAGTGTTTTGTTCGCAAGAAACAGTGATACATTTACAGCAGAGTAGATCGAAAGTTTTGCGAGGTCGAAGAGGAAAAGAACCACATTTAGCTAAAGCGTGGGCAGAACGTGTGAAAGGTAAATGACCAAGGGGTCGGCATAAGAACTTGACCTTCGCTGGAATGTGTATTCCACGGCGATATATGCCCTCCTGCTTAAACATTAAATACTTATCCGAATTAAATGAGTTTGGTGTCAAGTTAAACCTTATAATCCAACCTTTTCAGTTGTTTAACATGTTTTGAATCAATTCATGGTTTTATGAGAGATATACGTAATCAAAAATGCAGAATTGTTCATGATATTGTATTAAAAACTTGACTAAAACAACAAACGGAGCAAAGTTGAAATCAAAGATACAAGAAAGAAAAAGGGATGTCAAGAGTTATTCTACACAACCCTAATCAGAGGCTGGTGTCTTTATCCCTTTCCAACTTGCAGATGCATTCCGACGCATTTCAGCAGATGACATTTGGAAACATTGTGGAAAAAGGAGAAATTGCTCATGATGCAGGATGTGTAATTTATCCTTTTTGCATCAATGTTTTCAACTCTATTTTTTTTATTAAACTATCATTGATTGAAATATTTCACATGTTTGCCAATATGTTTACAAAGTCATCTGCTGCAGAATTGTAAGATGTGGGAAAGGGTTATTAGATCCCTAACGGTTGGAGACAATTTGGGGACTAGGTTTGCTCGCGTCTGTCAGTCCGTCAGAAATTTCCAGTCCAGTAACTTCCACATGCTTGAATGGATTTTGATATTAATATCAAATATGAAGTAATTACTTCACACAACTTATTCTCTATAATAAGATGATGTGTGAAGTGTCATGTGTGTGTCACCCAGCCGCCTCCTCCAAAGAACAAGGTCACAGTTTTGGTCAAACATTGTCCTTCTGCAATTTCATGTCCTGGCTGTATCTTCCACATGCTTGTGCTTGAAGAATGGATTTTGATATTTCTTCACACAACTATTCTCCATAACAAGATGATGTGTCATGCATATCACCCAGCCACCTACTCCAAAGGTCCAGGGAACAGTTTGTCTGTTGTCTGCCTGTCTGTCCAAAATTGTGTGTCTGGGCTGTATCTTCCACACGTATGCTTGAATGGATTTTGATATTACTTCACACAATTATTCTCTTTTACAAAAATGATGTGAGATGCACATCACCCATCCATCTACTCTCAAGGTCAAGGTCACAATTTGGGCTCAAACATTGTTAAGCTTTCCTGACGTGTCCGGGCTGTGTATTCCTGAATCTTGAATGGATTTTGTTAAAACTTCACACAATTATTCTTGATAATAAGATGATCAGATGTGTCATGCACAATAACCAGCCACTTACACTCAAGGTCAAGGTCAGACTTGAAGACTTTGTTCCACAATTTCATGTCTACAACTGTAGAACTTCACACATTTTATCAGGACCATTTGATTACCATATGTGTCAAAGGGCATAACCTTAAACTGAGGTTTGACGATAGATCATGATGTGGCTTTTTCATCTTATAAATTTGTGTTCGGCAGTGGACTTTTTTATTGCTTTGAAGAAAGAACGAGATTAATGTGATGGCCCTTTGTCAAGCGTCTGTTGTCCAGCGTACGTCAACATCTTCTCCCTTGTAACCAGTGGACTGTGGTTTAATTAGTATGAAACTAAACAGAAAGCATCCAACTTAACCCTTTCCCTCATACGACAATTCTGCAGCAGACGACTTTGAACGTATTTGGTCAAACATAGAAAATCTCCATAATTGATGGATAACCTATGGCAAAAAGTGGGAAAAATTGCGGCAAAAGGAGAAATTGCACGTTTTGTGCAATTTCTTCTTTTGTCACTATGTTTTCAAAAAGCCGTTTGCTGCAGAGGCGTCAGAAAGCGTCTATATGAGGGAAAGGGTTAACAGAAAGCATCCTCTCTATGTCTTCACCAAAATTCTTCAACCAAATGAAAAAACTTCAAATAATTTTGTAGAAATGTTTCTTGGGTGACCCTCTATCAGATTCCTTCAAGCCATGTTGATTGGTAATAAGATGTAGCCGTCTGGGGGGTGGATCTGTTTTGCCTTATATGACTTCAGAGAAAACTATAAAAAATCTTCTTATATAAAACCATTTGGCCAATTTCCCAATCATTTTGTAGAAATGTTATTTGGGTGACCCAGATAAGTTCTCGCTATGTTGATTGATAAAAAATATGGCTTCTAGTGTTTTGCCTCATATGATTATATTGAAAATATTCTCCTAGAAGTAGAAGATGTAAGTATCAGACTTTTTTTCAAATAATTTTGTAAAAATATTCCTTCAGATTCCTTCACGCCGAGCCCCGTTAGCGACACGGGCTGTCAATCAAGGGGTTGTGAGTTCGAATCCCGGCTCGGCCAACTTTCTTTCCGACGATTGACAAAAGTCAATGCGACATGCTTCATTCGTCTTCCACCAATGGGCTAAGTCTATGTGGAAAAGCAGCCAGTTGCTTGGGAAGATTGTTGTGTGGAGTACTGGTGTGAGAAAACCAGGAAATGCATGAGTAGGTCCACTGGCCGCCGTGATATAATTGAGAAATTGTTAAAAACGGCGTTAAACCCAAATCAATCAATCAATCAGATTCCTTCAAGCCCTGTGCATTGGTCGCGAACATGAGCATCAGTGGCACGGCTGCTCTGCCTTATATGGCTATAGTGAAAACGTCAAAATTTCTTCTCCTCCATAAGTATCCTGCCAATTTCCAAATAATTTTGTAGAAATTAATGTTCCGTGAGTGACCCTATATCTGACAGATTCCTTCAAGACATGTTGTTTGGTTGAAAAACATGGCCGTCAGGAGTACAGCTTTTCTGCCTTATATATGGCTAAAGTGAAAAGTTTAAAAATTTAAAAGTATCAGATTGATTTTCAAATTATTTTTTCCTTGATCCCTTCAAGTCATGTTGATTGGTCAAAAGACATGGCCACCAGGGGCTACGGCTGTTTTACCCTTTATGCGCAGAGATTTAGAAAATTATTTTGTAAAAAAAAGATATCTGATTTTGGAATACTTACTGGTACATGAACATTTCTTTAGTGACCTTTAAAGTCAACCTTGGGTGTTGGTTATTTCTCTCTGTGGAAGTGGCGATATACTGGTTCTCTTGGGTCTCTTCTATGACTATTAGGTAATGCGACTATAAAATGACCATACAAAAAGTTATTGATGGCCTGACAAATCACATTGCTCAGGTGAGCGATCCAGGGCCATCATGGCTCTCTTGTTACAGATTTCACATATTTTTGCCCATATGTTTTAAAAATCATTTGGTCCAGATTTTTTGTATTCATGAGGGAAAAGTTAACCCTTTCCCTCATATAGACGCTTTCTGATGCCTCTGCAGCAGACGCCTTTTTGAAAACATTTTCAAAACGAACAATTTCTCCTTTTGCCACAATGTTTTCCACTCTTAGTCATAGGTTATCCATTTAATTATAGAAATTTTCCATTTTTTGACAAAATATGTTCAAAGTCGTCTGCTGCAGAATTGTCGTATGAGGGAAAGGGTTAAACCACTTTTATGTTAATATAACATGCAGAAATAGAAGAAAATGCAGCAGCACGAATAAACATTGGCTTTCCCCAGAGTCCCGTTCAGATCATCAACAAAAATGAATTCAAGAGACTGAAGAACGAGAAAGATTTAGTTGAATTGGAAAGAAAAGCTCGTAACAGAGAAAGTGAGTGCTTGTTTTAGCTATTTCCTACATATATAAACACTTGTCATGTTAGTATTATTGTTACTCTTTCTCGCCCTTTTTAGCTCACCTGAGCTTTGCTCCATAAGTGTCGGGCCGATTTTCAAATAATTTTGTAGAAATGTTCCTTGGGTGACCCTCTATCAGATTCCTTCAAGCCATGTTGATTGGTCGAAAAACATGGCCGCCAGGGGGGCGGGGCTATTTTGCCTTATATGGCCAAAGTGAAAACTTAAAAAATCTTCTCCTCCGAAAGTGTCAGCTTAATTTTCAAATAATTTTGTAGAAATGTTCCTTGGATGACCCTCTATCAGATTCCTCCAAGCCAAGTTGATTGGTCGAAAAACATGGCCGCCAGGGGGGCGGGGCTATTTTGCCTTACATGACTATAGTGAAAACTTAAAAAAATCTTCTTCTCCGAAAGTGTCAGACCGATTTTCAAATAATTATGTAGAAATGTTCCTTGGATGACCCTCTATCAGATTTGTCGGAAACTATGGCTGCCAGGGGGCGGGGCTTATATAGCTAAAGTGAAAAAAATAAATCAGGTGAGCGATTCCAGGGCCATCATGGCCCTCTTGTTAGTATATTTTAAGTACTTCGCATTGCCTTGTATTTTAATAAATGAGCCATAATATGGTTTCCAGATTTTGTGTTACATCACAAAGACTGTATTGTCCTCTTTTGAAATATTTGATTTTTGTCAAATTAAATGCTATATATGGTTAGAACAATATCTAAAGCTGTTATATTCTAAATGACAAAATAGTTTTTAGCATTAAATAAATAGTAGAGTGGGTTTTAAGTTGTTAGTAACTCAGGACACTACATAAAAAATCATTTTTAGCCCCACTATCAGCCAGTCCAGCTTATGTCATGGCTTTGTCTGTCGTGCGTGTGTGCGTTAACTTTTTGCTTCAAATGACTTCTCCTCCCTAACCACTTGGCCAATTAGGATGAAACTTTATACGAAGCACCCTCTCAATATCCTCTCCTGAATTCCTTAAACATTTTTGGATCCAAAAAAATATGGTTTCCATGGCAACTGAAAGAAACAAATAGTGTAAACTTAAAAAATCTTCTCCTCCGAAAGCGTCCGGCCGCTTTCCAAATAGATTTGTAGAAATGTTCCTTGGGTGACCCTCTATCAGATTCCTTCAAGCAAAGTTGATTGGACAAAAAACATGGCCGCCAGGGGGCAGGGCTTTTTTGCCTCATATGGCTATAGAGAAAACTTAAAAAATCTTGTCCTCCGAAAGTGTTTGGCCAATTTTCAAATAAATTTGTAGAAATGTTCCTTTATTGACTCTTTATCAGATTCTTTCAAGCAAAGTTGATTGGTCGAAAAACATGGCCACCAGGGGCGGGGATATTTTTCCTTATATGGCTATAGTGAAAACTTAAAAAATCTTCTCCTCCGAAAGTATCTGGTCAATTTTTCAAATAGTTTTGTAGAAATGTTCCTTGGGAGAAAATCTATCAGATTCCTTCAAGCCATGTTAATTGGTCTATAAACGTGGCCGCCAGAGGGCGGGGCTATTTTGACTTATATGGCTATAGTGAAAACTTAAAAAATCTTCTCCAACAAAAGTGTCGGGTTGATTTTCAAATAATTTTGTAGAAATGTTCCTAGGGTGACCATCTATAAGATTCCTTCAAGCCATGTTGATTGGTGGAAAAGTATGGCCGCCAGGGGGTGGGGCTATTTTGCTTTATATGGCTTTAGTGAAAACTTAAAAAATATTCTTCTCCGAAAGTGTCAGGCTGATTTTCAAATAATTTTGTAGAAATGTTCCTAGGGTGACCCTCTATCAGATTCCTTCAAGCCATGTTGATTGGTCAAAAACATGGCCATTGAGGATTTAATTTTTGCCTAATGGCCGTGGAGCGATGCTGGCCCTCTTGGGCCTCTTGTTATGAAGCTCTTGCCTAGTTAAACTTTTTAAGACCCATTTTACATTTTCACGATCTTCATTTAGAATTACTTCAATAAATAAATGGTTCATTTAGTGAAATATTTAATAATATACAACAAGATAAAGAATGGTGTAACAGGACACAAAATGATGTAACTGGACACCAATTGTGTAACAAGACACCAAAAAGACTGCACTTCATGTAAGTGTGTAACAGGACACCTAAGAAAAAAATGAACAAATCACATAAAAGCATAAACATGTTCAGTACAAATTATTCTCCATTTAAATGAAAATATAATAATCATGTAAATATGCATTTATTACGTAATCACAGTGATTATGGATGTAGAACATGCTTTCCAGGACAGACAACATTACAAGTCAATAGACAAAAATCATGATTTTTTTTCCCCTGTCAAATATGAATAACAAATTCTTCGTAGTGAATTAAATAGGTTCGCAAGCATCTCTGGACAATTTAGATAAAGAAATAAAAAGCAACCATGCATTGCGATACATTATAAGCAACCATTGATGACCTAAATCTGCTTGGTGGACATAACAAAATTTCAGAAGTCTGACAGTGTCATTTTCGAGCCGCCATTTTGACGCGCTATTGTCGTAAAATATCTGTAACTTTCGTAAATTGTTGCAATAGTTAATGTCACAAATAGAACAGCCAATAATACGAAGCAAAGTATTCCATTCAGATCGATTAAATAAACGCACATACTGGACTGTACATTGTATACTACAAGGCTAAATATATGAGCAAAATTCTAATTAAAACACTGGTATGGTGTCCTTTTTTCATTCAGTACAGTATTATTAAATACGACAATCCATGAGAAACAAGCTTGGCTGTTTGAGAGCTCCATCAAGAGTTAAAAAACTTAAAACCAAGAAAGATTGAAATCTATTCTATCCATGTGACTTGACCTATAAGTTGTGTTTATGATATGAAGAAAGGAAAATTAACTATGCACTATGTATGAATACTCTTTTAACTCTTTCCATCATATAAACATAGTGACAAAAGAACAAATTGCACAAGACATGCAATTTCTCCTTTTGACACAATATTTTCCACTTTTAGTCATAGGTTATCCAGTACATTGAAGAGATAATCTATGTTTTGATAAAATGTGCTCAAAAATTGCTATTCTAACTTATATTCTAACTTATGTAATACATGTATATGTCTTAACCCTTTCTGTCATATAGATGCTTTCTGAAGCCTCTGCAGCAGACAGCTTTTTGAAAAACTAGTGACAAAAGAAGAAATTGCACAAAACGTTACTCACTTTTATAGGTTATCCATTCAATTATAGAGAACTTCTATTTTTTGACAACATATGTTCAACGTTATCTGCTGCAGAATTGTTGTATGAGGGAAAGGGTTAAATCATATAAAATATAGAGGTTATTTATTTCATATTTTATTTATATTTTAAATGATGTTTAATTAAAATAAAGCTTAAAATGGTAAACATATATCTGGATTTATACCTTAATTCCCAAGTCTTTAGAATGTAATCTATTTGCAGACTGTTTGCAATCTAGTTGCAGACCGTTTGCAATCTATTTGCAGATGGTTTGCAATCTATTTGCAGACTGTTGCAATCTAGTTGCATAGTATTTGCAATCTAGTTGCAAAGTATTTGCAATGATTATCTAGTTGCATAGTATTTGTAATCTAGTTGCAAAGTATTTGCAATCTAGTTGCATAGTATTTGTAATCTAGTTGCATAGTATTTGTAACCTATTTGCAGATTTTGCTGTTGAATTGGCTGCAAACATTCTGCAAAGGTTTTTTTGAATGCTTCATGTACCCTTTGCAATCTGTTTGCAGACTGTTTGCACAGATCGTTCCAAATCTACCCGTCTGCAGAATATATTCTGCAAATATTTGTAGAATATATTCTGCAAACACTTTCGCAAACAATTTGCAAAGGTTTGGAATATATTCCGCAAACCCTCCCATTCGTAGGGGTTGGACATAACAAAAAAGACACAATTTTCATAGACAATTTTTTGACTCGGCATCAAATTAAATATATATCTGTCCCAGAACAACAAGTTTATGATCACGTGATTGGAATGCGATGAAAATATGGTTGCCAGTCCAAGTTTCGAGTTTTGATGCTATTAAGACATGATGTAAATGGGTTGACACATGTATTCGTTACACCATTTTTCCAAGATTTTATTTATAATCAAAATCGTTTTTACTTCGCTCCATTAAATCTTAAAGATATATTTACAAATAATTTGTTAAACTATTATTTCACACATATAAGTTTGCAGGCTTTAAATAAAAAGAAAAACAGTTTGTTTTGGTTTTCAAAAAGTCCTCCCACGCATTTGTCTGGAAGGACACTTTAAAAATGCTCAAGAAAAGTATAAATTAAATGAAATTAATAGTTCTTTCAAAAGTCAATGGTATATCATTTAATAGATTTAGTTGTTTCTAACAGTTTATGACATGCTGTTTAACTATATAACACATAGTTCTTCAAATAAAGGAGAATTAATCATGACTCTGTGATGTAACACAAATTCCTGGACACCATTATTATGGCTCAAATATAAATTAAGTTAGATTGGGTAAGATTAATTATGGGCCTTTTATGGCTTATATTCGCAAATTCATTAACATAACGAATAAATATTTAGAATGGTTAGATATCCTATGATATGCTACTTTAGCTGATTTGACGATTAAAAGTATTTCTAATTTAAAACCAATGTTTATTTAAATACATTTTCCTTGTAGGGATATTATGACACTTGTGGTGCTCTTGTTTATATTTGTTTTGCCTAGAAGTTTCCACTTTTGTCTGCTGCAGATTTATTGTATGTTGGAAAGGGAGGGTTAAATGTATTTTTGTTTTTATTGTATTCAGTAATTGTACCAGTGGATGAGTGTACAGTTGAGGGTTTTAAGACTGAAAAACAGCATGTTGTAAAAACTGTTGCTGACTATTATGGGATATACAGAGACCTGTACAAAGGTGCCTTCTTCTATCCAGATTTACCACTAGATGTTTTATATACAGTAGAAGATGGGGAGGAGATGGTTAACCCAGTGTTTTATGGCAATACACTGACCCCCTCTGAGGTACGATATTTTGATTAGATTACTTTGTGTTTCACACCACTTTCAAAAAAAATTCCGTTATATCACAGTGTTTCCTGGGTATAAGCAGAGACATATATAGAAATATGTCTCTGATAATACTTACCCCGCAGCCCTGGGCGACAAAGAGGGCAGTCATCGCTACCATTTTTAAAGTCTTAACAATGTATGTACTTAACAGTTGAAAGACAGTTGTTTGACAGTTCATGTGTCTGTGATCTGTTCACCGTGATATGTGAAAAAAATTTGAAAACTGCGTTAAACTTCAATCAATCAATTAACCATTTCCCTCATTCTGCAGCAGACGACTTTGAACATATTTTGTCAAAAAATAGAAAATCTCTATAATTGAATGGATAACCTATGACTAAAAGTGGAAAAACATTGTGGCAAAAGGAGAAATTGCTCGTTTCGAGCAATTTCTTCTTTTGTCACTATGTTTTCAAAACGCCGTCTGCTGCAGAGGCGTCAGAAAGCGTCTATATGAGGGAAAGGGTTAACTAGACCAGGATACGGAGTTGTAAACTGGTCTTTTATCTATACTGTCTGTGATATTTTAGTAAATTAAACCTTATGCTGTGGTTACCAACACTTAAAACCCTGGCTCATCAAGGTGCTAACATATAGGATTTATAAGAGGAACAAGGTGATTACTTTCAATACCATAAAACGTTGGGTTGTGGAGATTAATCTCCTTTCAGTGACCTTGGACCCAAGGTCATGATATTGAAATCATGTCTTTTCTCATGCTGCAAAATTTGGATGAAAAAACCCTTTCCCACAGACAACAAATCTGCTGCAGACAACTTTCAGTTTCAAAACATTGTGGCAAAAAGAAAAATTGCTTATTATGAACATTTTCTTTACTGGCTACACAATTTTTCAAAAGGCGTCTGCTCCAGAAACATGAAAGCGTCAATATGTGGGAAAGGGTTAAAGTTTTAAGCTCCGCTGGCCAGTCAAGATTATGTTACTGGAAATTGTCTGTCACTAGTGTGTGTGTCTGTGCATGTGTAAAACTTTTGGTTTAAATGACTTCTCCTCTGTAACCACTGGGCCAATTTGAAAGACACTTCATAGGAAGCCTCCTCTCAAGTTCTTTCAATTTTTATATTCATGACTTGATTGATACTTCAATCATATTAACCCTTTCCCTCATACGGCAATTCTGCAGCAGACGACTTTGAACGTATTTTGTCAAAACATAGAAAATCTCCATAATTGAATGGATAACCTATGACAACAATGGAAAATGGAGAAATTGCACGTTTTGTGCAATTTCGTCTTTTGTCACTATGTTTTCAAAAAGCCGTCTGCTGCAGAGGCTTCAGAAAGCGGGTTAACCCTTTCCAAAGTGCAGACACATTTTGACATGTATGCAGCAGACGACTTTTGAAGAAAACATTGTGGCCAAAGGTGAAATTGCTTATGATGAGCAATTTCTCCTTTCGCTATAATGTTTTCAACTTTATTTAACAATTAAGCTATCTTTTATGGAGATTTTTCAGATTTTTGTCACTACGTTTTCAATGTCGTCTGCTGCAGATTTATTGTATGTGGGAAAGGGTTAACAGGGTAATAAGGTTCTGTTTGAGTGAAAATGTAATTTGTCATCTTTAGCTTGACTATTAAAAAATAATGAAGGCTTTTGTAGTCACTTTTTGTTGCAGCCTTTCAAGGCCTTTTCTCAAATATCACAGATGCAATTGCTTTGAAACTTCACACACTTATTTGGCGACATCACATGACCTTGCACGACAAGTCTTATAACTCCCATTAGATTTTGACTTAATTATGGCCCTTTTTGGACTTAAAAAAATATTGTTAACTCTTTCACACCTGCAGACGCAATAGCAGCAAACAACTTTTGAAAACATTGCGGCCAAAGGTGAAATTGCTCATGATGGCCACAATGTTTTTTCAACTTTATTTAACAATTAAGCTATCTTTTATTGAGATTTTTCAGGTTTTTGCCAATATGTTTTCAAAGTCGTCTGCTGCAGATTTGTTGTATTAAGGAAAGGGTTAAATGACATTACAACAATACATCAGATTTTGACTGAATTGTGCCCTGTTTTGGTTAAAGTTTTGCATGCAATGCATTTTCTCACAAACTACAAGTTTGTTTACCATTGGTTCATGAATAAGTGAACTGCTGCCTGATATAACGGAAATAAAGTCGAAAATGGCGTAAAACTCTAATAAAACAAAAAATTAAACCCCAAATGCTGTTGCTTCACAAACTTATTGGATGCTATCACATGACCTTGCAGGACAAGTCCAATAATCCAACGTCAGATTTTGACTAAATTATTCCCCTTTTGGGACATGGAAAAATTATCACATGATAAGGAAATGCTTTTTGAAAACATAGTGACAAAAGAAGAAATTGCTCAAAACGAGCAATTTCTCCTTTTGCCACAATTTTTTCCACTTTAAGTCATAGGTTATCCATTCAATTATAGAGAATAGTGATTCGGTCATGTTATTTTAAACGTGTGACATATCAAGAAATACGTAATGGGTATATTAGGTTCGATACAAGCATTAATTGTCATGTGATAAAATATAATAATATGAGCCATGTGACGTCAGACAGAAACAAACCTTCTTGACTTAATGACTTGCCAATATCCAGATTAGTCTGGTCCTCCCAGTTCGCCATCTAATGATGCTAATGGTTATCACTAATTACCAACAATACAGTATGTAATTTGATAGGAATAACGATTGCTTTCAAAACCCTCGAAAGTCAGTTTTCATGTGGCTTGGTTTAATGATTATTTGACTCACATCAGGCAATAAGTCGTCTTATACATAGTATATATACATTATTAACCCTTTCCCAACTGCAGACGCATTTTGACGCGATAGCAGCAGACGACTTTTGAAAACATCGTGATAATTAGAGAAATTGCTCTAAACAAGCAGTTTCTCCTTTTGCCACAATGTTTTCAAATTTGTTCAGTCATTATACAATTATAGAGATTTTCCATATATTTTAGAAGACATTTTTAAAGTCGTCTGCTGCATTAGGATGCATATAGTGAATACACAGATTTTGCATACAGATAGTCTCAGGATACTTCGCTTGCCATCTGCAAACAAAAAAACACATTCTGAGAAATAAGCTAGAGTTGTATCCCTAATGGTATGACATACAGGGATACTGCCTGACGTATGACTATAATGTTGGCTGCAAAACTCAACATTTATTGCCTTCATATTCCTAGAATTGGCTATGGACTTTTACAGATACAACCCTTTCCCGCTTGCAGATGCTTTCTGACGCGTCTGAAAACGAGCAATTTCTCCTTTTGACAAACTATTTTCAATGCTTTTTAAGAGTAAACTCTCAATTATGGAGATTTTTCATGTTTTTGTCAATATGTTTTCAAAGTTGTCTGTTGCAGAGGCGTCAGGAAGTGTCTGTATATGGGAAAGAGTTAACAAGTGTCTTATTTATTCAGGACTGCCTTGGTGGTGTAGAGGTTTGAGTGTTTGTCTCGGATGCGGGAGATTGTGGGTTTAATCCCTGGCCTGGTCATAGCAAAGAATTTAAAATGGTAGTAATGGCATTCTCTCCTTGTCATATTTGAGCGTTCGGTTAACACAAAGACTGTCTCGCTAGTGTGAGCATAATTGGAGCCTTAGTTAGTAATGGAACTTACCAAGGAAACGCTGTGATATTAACTAAAACACTTTAACAAACACATTATTTATTCAGGTGAAGTGCACTCCCAAGATTGTATTCCCAGCTGTAGCAGACAAACTTTATACATTGTGTATGACAGCCCCCGATAGTCATCTCCAGGATAACAACAAGGAGTATCTTCACTGGCTAGTGTAGGTTTTAACCCTTTTCCTCACATAGACGCTTTCGGACGCCTCTGCAGCAGACGGCTTTTTGAAAACATTGTGACAAAAGAAGAAATTGCACAAAACGTGCAATTTCTCCTTTTGCCACAATGTTTTCCACTTTTTGTCATAGGTTACCCATTTGATTATGGAGATTTTCTATGTTTTGACAAAATACGTTCAAAGGCGTCTGCTGCAGAATTGCCGTATGAGGGAAAGGGTTAACAACATTTATTACATTGATCAGTGAGTTATTTGACCTCTTCCCAAATCAAAGAAATCTGCAGTAGGGGACGGACTTTGAAAACATCTTGAACAAATTATTGAAAAGCTCTGTAAAAGAAAGTATATTTGAGCCATAATATGGTGTCCGGATTTTGTGTAACATCACAATTAAAGACTGTTGAGTCAACTTTTGAAATGTTTGACTTTTGTCAAATTTATTGATATATATGTTGAATAGAACAATATCTAAAGCTATTCTAAATGACAAAATAATTTTTAGCTTTAAATAATAAGTAGTGTGGGTTTTAAGGTGTATTGTTAGTAACACAGGACACCAAATAATAATTCATTTTTATGAAGCTCTTGCCTAGTTAAACTTTTTTAGACCTATTTTACTTTTTCACCATCTTTATTTGGAATTACTTCAATAAATAAATGGTTCATTTAGTGAAATATTTAATAGTATACAACAAGATAAAGAATGGTGTAACAGGACACAAAATAATGTAACTGGACACAAAATAATGTACAGTAACTGGACACCAATTGTGTAACAAGACACCAAAAAGACTGCACTTCATGTAAGTGTGTAACAGGACACCTAAGAAAAAAATGAACAAATCACATAAAGGCATAAACATGTTCAGTATAAATATTCTCCATTTAAATGAAAATATAATAATCATGCAAATAAGTATTTATACAGTAATTATGGATGTAGAATACTTTATATATATGCTTTCCAGGACAGTCGACGTTACAAGTCAAAAGAGACAAAAATCACGATTTGTTTTCCCCCAGTCAAATATGAATAAGAAAATTCTTAGTAGTGAATTAAATAGATTCACAAACATCTCTTGGGAAATTTTTAAAAAAAGAAATAAAAAGCAACCATGCATTGCGATACATTATAAGCAACCATTGATGACCTAAATCTGCTTGGTGGACGTAAAAGAATGTATGAAGTGTGATAGTTTAATTTTTGAGCCGCCATTTTGACGCACTATTGTCGTAAAACTTCTGTAACTGTTGTAAATTGTTGCGACAGTTAATGTCGCAAATACAACAGCCAATACTACGTTTCCTCCTAGGTGATAGACAAAGCATTTGTTAATTATAACAAGATAATGGGACATAACAAAAAAGAAACCATTTTCATACACGATGTTTTGACTCTGCGTCAAATTTAATATATCTAGTTGTCCCAGAACAACAAATTTACGCATAACAAAGAAGTGTAGTTATCAAGTGTTTGGAATGCAATGAAAATATGGTTATAGGCCCAGGTTTGCAGTTTTGATGATATTTAGATGTGATGTAACTGGGTGGACACATTCGTTACGCCACTTTCCAAGATTTTAAATTATTTTTTCACATCTATAAGTTTGCAGACTTTAAATAAAAAGAAAAACAGTTTGTTTTGGTTTTCAAAAAGCCCTCCCATGCATTTTGTCGGGAAGGAAAGTATAATTTAAATGAAATTAACAGTTCTTTCAAAAATCAATTGCATATCATTTAATAGATTTCGTTGTTTCTAACACTTTTTGACATGCTGTTAAACTATACAACACATAGTTCTTCAAATAAAGGAGAACTAATCATGACTCTGTGAAGTAACACAAATTCCCGAACACCATAGTAAGTCTAATTTACTGAATAGAGTTGAATACATTGTTACAAAAAGCGAAATTGCTCATCGCGAGCAATTTCTCCTTTTGAATCATTGTTGTCTGCAACCCAGCTTGGCCAACATTCCTTCGACGTTTGAAAAAAATCACTGACAAGCGTCATATGTGTTCCACCAATAGGCCGACAGTCTATGTGGAAAAGCAATCAGTCGCTTGAAAAGTTTGTTGTGTGGATTTCTGGTGTGAGAAAGCCCGGAAACTTTTGAATAATTTAACTGGCTGCCTCATATAAACGCTTTCTGACGCCTCTAAAGCAGACGGCTTTTTGAAAACATAGTGACAAAAGAAGAAATTGCTCAAAACGAGCAAATTCTCCTTTTGCCACAATGTTTTCCACTTTAGTTATAGGTTATCCATTTAATTATAGAGATTTTCTATTTTTTGATAAAATATGTTCAAAGTCGTCTGCTGCTGCAGAATTGTCGTATAAGGGAAAGGGTTTAACCCCAATCAATCAATCAAAAGTTGTCGGCTGCTTATGATTCAAATTGTGTCTGTAAGTGGGAAAAGGTTAGCAATGGATTATATCCTGACAAACTAACTATTTCATACTGCAAACTATAAAGAGAAGATTGTACAGTTGATTTCAGTTTTTCATTTTCGTGCACCCCTGTCGAATATGAAATATATGAATTTCTCTCAAGAACAGGAGGCCAGTTTTGACACCACGGCTTTAGTCCTGGTCCAGTCATACTAAAAGACTTTAAAAATTGTAGTAGTGGCAGGTTTATCCTCCTTGGTGGTAGTAGTGGCCGGTTTATCCTTCTTGATGGGAGTAGTGGACAGTTTATCCTTCTTGATGGGAGTAGTGGCTGTTTTTTTTCCTCCTTTGGTGCTCAGGATAGCATTAAGACTGATAGGCTCATGTCCGGATAAGCTTACATATAGGCTGCCGTCCAGATAATCTTACAGAAAGGCTAATGTCCTGATAAGCTTACATATAGGCTGATGTCAGGATAAGCTTACATATAGGCTGATGTCCGGATAAGCTTACAAGCATACTATAACTGGTAAATATACCCAGGAAAATCTAGGATATGCCTGAATTATTGTTGAAAGCAGTGTTAAAAAAACAAAGAAACATATAAATATATTTTAAAAATACCTTTCCAATAAAATGAATTAACACTCTTCTTGAGGCAGATGGTCTTTGCCTCCGAAAACAATGTTTGAATAGGAGAAATTGTAGGTTTCCAAATCTTCCATTGTGATTCTCAAAGAAGACGGCTGTTAACCCTTCCCCACATAGAAACTTTAGCAATCAACTTAGGAAACATCTGGATGACTCTTTAAATGAAAGTACAATTTTAGAAAAGATTATTGGAAACAAAATGCATTTGCGTATTGAAATGTGTTCAAATACCATATAAGTTAACCCTTTCTCACATGCTGATGATGCTTGAAAGAGATATATATATATGGCAAAAGGAGAAGTTACCCATAATGAGAAATTTCTACTTTTGCTAAAGCGGTTTTAACACTTTTCAATAAATAAACTTTCATTTCTGTTGATGGTTATTTTCTTGTAGAGATTTTCAAAATCGTCTGCTGCAGATTTGTGTGTATGTGTTCTTATGTGTGGGGAATGGTTAAGAAGAGTTTAAAGATACCTTATCAGGTGATGGATTAATAATTTTGACTTGTTTTCAGTGGAAACATACCTGGAGCAAATCTAGAAGTCGGGGAGTCACTGTGTGATTATTTGAAACCGTTTCCAGTCAGAGGAACTGGCTTACATAGATATGTGTTCATACTCTATCAGCAAGATAGGAAAATTGACTTCTCAGAGGATAGAAGACCTGAAAATTGGTATGTTTTTGTCTCGCCCTTGAATGTGATCCAATTTTATAACAAATATTGCTTCAAACAACTTCTTCTCTGTAACCGCTATTCCAAATATGACTTAACTTCATAGGGAAGCAACTTCTCAATTTCATCTCTTTAATTTCAAGCATTGTATATATTTTCATTATGCAAAGTAGGCACTTCTTAACCCTTTCCCTCATATAGACGCTTTCTGACGCCTCTGCATCAGACAGCTTTTTGAAAACATAGTGACAAAAGAAGAAATTGCTCAAAACAAGCAATTTCTCCTTTTGCCACAACATTTTCTTTTAGTCATAGGTTATCCATTCAATTATAGAGATTTTCTATTTTTTGACAAAATGTGTTTAAAGTTGTCTGCTGCAGAATTGTCCTATGAGGGAAAGGGTTAAGTAATCACAAACCAGACTAAATGTCCAAATAATCAATTTAAGTTTTGGTCTGCAAAGATTTCTGTTTCAACGCTACTCAATAATAATCCTTTCTTTAAAAATGTTTTTCAATATTTGTGCTTACTAAGTTATCTGCTGCAGATTGGTTGTACTTGGGGGAAAAAGATTAATATTCTGTTTAATTGAAAATTTACTTAGCACTTCATTGAGAGAGAGGACTTTTGAAACGTTTGAATTCCTGAAGAAACACCAAGATGACATGACTCCAGTTGGTCTGGCATTTTTCCAAGCAGAGTATGATAAAACAGTGAGAGAAACGTTTCATAAAGATTTAAGTAAGTTGTTAATAATATTTTGGTCCATCAATTTGAAACACGTGCACTTCAAAATATGCATAAATATGGAAAATCAGTCTCTTTAAGGGAATTTGTAATAATTGAAAAGCAGGGCTACAGATAACTGTTTAGCTCACCTGAGCACGAAGTGCTCAAGGTGAGTTATTGTGATCTCCTTTTGTCCGGCAACTTCTTCTCCTCAATAACCAGTGGGTGAATTGGGATGAAACTTCACAGAAAGCATCCTCTCAATGACCTCACCAGAATTCCTTCAAATTTTTGGGATCCATGCAGAATTCTGGTTTCCATGGCAACGAAGTGAAAAAAACTGTTCAAGCCATGTTGATTGGTTGAAAACATGGCCGCCAGGGGGCGGGGCTATTTTGCCTTATATGGCTATAGTGAAAACTTAAAAAATCTTCTCCGAAAGTGTCGGATCGATTTTCAAATAATTTTGTAGAAATGTTCCTTTGCAGAAGCATAAGAAAAGAATCTGTATGTTGGAATGGGTTCAACATATTTACGCTCATTGACAAGTAAATACACTGGAAAAAGTCTTCAATCAAATTGATCAAATGGTTGATGTCTTCCGTCTAGCAGCAATTTTGAAATACTATTAACCCTTTCCCTCATATAGACGCTTTCTGACGCCTCTGCAGCCAGACGGCTTTTTGAATACATAGTGACAAAAGAAGAAATTGCTCAAAACGAGCAATTTCTCCTTTTGTCACAATGTTTACCACTTTTAGTCATAGGTTATCCATGCAATTATAGAGATTTTCTACCTCATAAATCTCTTTATGTGATAAATAGAATATCTCATGAGTGTTAGCTTTGGAAAAATTGTTTTTAAAAAGCCGGCTGCTGCAGAGGCATCAGAAAGCGTCTATATGAGGGAAAGGGTTAAATAAATATAACTTTCCTTATTTGTTTCCTTATTCAATTTAATATAAAGCAGCACATACATGAATTTACACCGTTTAGTATTAAATCACCGTATCCAGATAAAGCGCTTAACGTATTTATTATGACACCCTTCAAAGAAGAGGGGGAATATTTCTTTGCACCGTTGGTGGACCAAAGTTTGTCCAATTGATAACTGAATGATGCTTTCACCTACAGTACTCTCAGTTGGCAGCAGATGACTCCTATTGACTTTCAAGTCATATGTTAAAATGTCAAGGTCACAGTGACATTGAACAGAAAAAACCTGTCCCATTGATAAATGCAGAATGCTTGGGCCTAATGTCCTCAAATTTGGCAGTGAGGTTGTGCTTGGCTAGTAGATGACACATTTCGAATTTGAGGTCGGTCATCTGTTCAAAGGTCAAGGTCACATTGGCCTTCAACATATTTATTTATAATGGTAGATTTATGTCCCTTTCTGATAAAGTCGCTATTTTCAAATTTAGTAAATTTTAAAAAAGCCTTGTGAACACACTTGTTACTGGTATACCAAGGTGGTCCAAGTGTTCTTTAACCCTTTCCCACCTGCATACGCATTTTGACGCAATAGCAGCAGCAGACTTTTGAAAACCTTGTGGCCAAAGGTGAAATTGCTCATGAGCAATTTCTCCTTCGGCCTAAATATTTTCAACTTTATTTAACAATTAAGCTATCTTTTATGGAGATTTTTGAGGTTTTTAGCTCGCCAGTACGCGGTGGCGTAGACACCTAGGTTTAAGGTTTGGGTTTAAGGTTTGTGTTTAAGGTTTTCATTTGGGTTTTAAGGGTTTATACCTTTAGGAACCATTTGTCATCCATCTACGCACACCACTACACCCGTCCTGACCTTGGGTGAAGGTCAAGGTCATTTCTACTTGGTTCTACTTGGTTCAGTTACAAGGTTTAAGGTTTGCGTTTAACGTTTAACATATCACTCTGCATTCACTATTATGACATTGATTGCTTTCATATTTAGTTTATACATTTAGGAACTATTGGTCATCCATCTACGCACACCACTACACCCGTTCTGACCCTGGGTCAAGGTCAAGGTCATTTCTACTTGGTTCAGTTACAAGGTTTAAGGTTTGCGTTTAATGTTTAACATATCACTCTGCAGTCACTATTATGACATTGATTGCTTTCATATTTAGTTTATACATTTAGGAACTATTGGTCATCCATCTGCGCACACCACTACACCCGTCCTGTACCTGGGTCAAGGTCAAGGTCATTTCTACTTGGTTCAGTTACAAGGTTTAAGGTTTGCGTTTAACGTTTAACATATCACTCTGCATTCACTATTATGACATTGATTGCTTTCATATTTAGTTTATACATTTAGGAACTATTGGTCCATCTACGCACCCCACTACACCCGTCCTGACCCTGGGTCAAGGTCAAGTTATATCAGAGTTATTGCCCCTTTTCTGTCAAAAAAATCTAACTTTTTCGTCACGTTTTCAAATAACTTTTTTTCTACTCAAAGGATTAGATTGAAACTTCTGACAAATGTTTATATCAATGTGTGTGATTGGTTCACAAAAGGGGGATAATCCAAATTATTTTATATCAGAGTTATTGCCCCTTTTCTGTCAAAAAATTAAATTTTCAAATAACTTTTTTTCTACCCGAAGGATTGGATTGAAACTTCCGACAAATGTTACTTTTTTTTTTATTCGACGTCTGTCTGTCTATTTTTTTTTTTATCCGGCGTCTGTCTGTCTGTCTGTCAGTCACACTTTTTTCGTCACGTTTTCAAATAACTTTTGTTCTACTCAAAGGATTAGATTGAACTTTCTGACAAATGTTTATATCAATGTGTATGATGGGTTCACAAAAGGGGGATAATCCAAATATTTTTATATCAGAGTTATTGCCCCTTTTCTGTCAAATATTCAAATTACTTTTTTTCTGCTCAAAGGATTGGATTGAAACTTCTGACAAATGTTTATATCAATTTTTGTGATGGGTTCACAAAAGGGGGATAATCCAAATATTTTTTATATCAGAGTTATTGCCCCTTTTCTATCAAAAATTAAAATTTTCTGACAAGGCGCCGGCAGGTGACACACGTGCTCCGGGGAGCACTCCATTCTAGTTGAACTTAGAATTTTTGTCAAAAGTATTGAAAAGGTGTATTATCTTGCAATAGGTGATACTGTGCGACTTTACCTAATACTTTAACTGTTCTGAAGTAGGCCCTGATATACGATGGCCCTGATAGGCGAGCTATATTGTCCTCCGACAAATCTTGTTGTCACTATGTTTTCAAAGTCGTCTGCAGCAGATTTGTCGTATGAGGGAAAGGGTTAAATACTTTTATAGATGGGGGATCTCATTTCAACGAGTTAACTTGTTTCATGACCATTGCTTTATTTTCAGATATGGATGAACCAGGTTTTGAGTTTCATCCTCCACAAGTATATATTCCTAAACAGAAGCTTTGGCCAATAAGGGAACCCTTTAATATGTAAGTGATCACAACTTCTTAATTGACTGAAAGCCAGTCCAGCTTATGTCATGGCAATTAGTCCCCCCCCCCCCCCATGCGTGTGTGCGTTAACTTTTGGCTTCAAATGACTTCTTCTCTGTAACCGCTTGGCCAATTTGGATGAAACTTTATAGGTAGCATCCTCTCAATGTCATCTTCTAGATTCCTTTAAAACATTTGGATCCATGCAAAATTATTTTTTCCATGTCAACTGAAATGTTATAGTTACCATATATGGCTAATTCCACATTTAAAACTTTAAAAATCTTCTCCTCCAAAAGTATGATGCTGATTTTCAAATAATTGTGTTCCTTGAATAACCCCTTATGAGATTTCTTCGAACCTTTTCTCCTTTTGCTACAATGCTTTCAGCTTTATTAATATGTTTATGTTTTCAGAGTCGTCTTGTGCAGATTTATTGTATATGGGAAAGTGTTTATGCAATGAATCCAACTCTACATTATTTTATATGGGAAAGTGTTTATGCAATGAATCCAACTCTACATTATTGTATATGGGAGAGTATAAATTTCATGCAATGAATCTAACTCTACATTATTGTATATGGGAGAGTATAAATTTTATGCAATGAATCTAACTCTACAGTATTGTATATGGGAGAGTATTTA
Source organism: Serripes groenlandicus (assembly GCA_031761405.1). Taxonomy (NCBI): domain Eukaryota; kingdom Metazoa; phylum Mollusca; class Bivalvia; order Cardiida; family Cardiidae; genus Serripes; species Serripes groenlandicus. The sequence continues at coordinate 34,457,242 of JASEVX010000010.1, forward strand.
TGCAATGAATCTAACTCTACAGTATTGTATATGGGAGAGTGTTTATGCAATGAATCCAACTCTAAATTATTGTATATGGGAGAGTATTTATGTAATGAATCCAACTCTACATTATTGTATATGGGACAGTATTGACGCAATGAATCCAACTCTACATTATTGTATATGGGGGAGTATTTATGTAATGCATCCAACTCTACATTATTGTATATGGGAGAGTATTTATGCAATGAATCCAACTCTACAATATTGTATATGGAAAAGTGTTTATGCAATGAATCCAACTCTACATTATTGTATATAGGAGAGTATTTATGCAATGAATCCAACTCTACAGTATTGTATATGGGAGAGTATTTATGCAATGAATCCAACTCTACATTATTGTATATGGGAGAGTATTTATGCAATGAATCCAACTCTACAGTATTGTATATGGGAGATTATTTATGCAATGAATCCAACTCTACAGTATTGTATATGGGAAAGTGTTTATGCAATGAATCTAACTCTACATTATTGTATATGGGAGAGTATTTATGCAATGAATCCAACTCTACATTATTGTATATGGGAGAGTATTTATGCAATGAATCCAACTCTACAATATTGTATATGGGAGAGTGTTTATGCAATGAATCCAACTCTACAATATTGTATATGGGAGAGTATTTATGCAATGAATCCAACTCTACATTATTGTATATGGGAGAGTGTTTATGCAATGAATCCAACTCTACATTATTGTTTATGGGAGAGTATTTATGCAATGAATCCAACTCTACGGTATTGTATATGGGAGAGTATTGACGCAATGCATCCAACTCTACGGTATTGTATATGGGAGAGTGTTTATGCAATGAATACAGCTCTACATTATTGTATATGGGAAAGTGTTTATACAATGACTGAATCCAAGAGTGTTCAAAGAAGCACATGTTGTGTTTTCCAGTAAATCACAGTATGACAGTTAATCTAATCTGACTGTTAAACAAACAGTCTGACGATGGAAACGTTATCCTTATGTGTCACAGACACCCTACCAAGGCATCTCAACCAAAAATTAGCATTCAGGAAAAATTATAAATTACAATAGTAATATAATTGTCTTCACTGTTTGCTGCTTACAAGGGATCAGGAGTTTAAACACTAGCTGGTCCATGCATTCTTTCCGATGATTGACAACAGTCATTGTGACTAGCGTAATTAGCCTTACACTAATGGACGTAAAGGTCTATGTGGAAAGGTAATTTAGGGAGCCAGTGAACCAGAAAGACTGTTGTGTGGGGTACTGGTACGAGAAAGCCAGGAAACAAGAGGTAGATGAATAGGTGAAAATACCATTGAAAACGATGTTAACCCTTTCCCTCATGTAGACGCTTTCTGACGCCTCTGCAGCAGACGGCTTTTTGAAAACGTTGTGACAAAAGAAGAAATTGCTCGAAACAAGCAATTTCTCCTTTAGTCACAATATTTTCAACTCTATTCAATATTTAACTTTCAATTATAGAGATTTTCCATATTTTTGTCCGGATGATTTCAAAGTTGTCGGCTGCATATTTGTTGTATGTGGGAAAGGGTTAAACTCCAATCAATCATTGTATGCTGATAATGATCTTATGAGATATTTTCAAACATTGTACTGATAGCTCCTTGTCAGTATCAAAAGTTGTCAGAATTCAGGGAAATGTATAGAGGAGAGGAGGTTCAAGGGACTCTTTTTTTTTCTATTTCAGATATTTAGATCGATACAGAGATGTAAAGGACATTAATGAGGAGGTATTACTAGAAAAATTAAAGACTGCAGACCCTTTTAAGCCACGTCGGCCACCGCTGAAATATAAAAATATTTATAAAATTGCCGATGACGTTCCTTCTTGGCTCAAACTGAGATTAACAGATAAACGATTGCGCAGGTCTTATTGGAAGAACTTGGATGATTAGTTTTTTGGGTTTTTTGTTATTTTGTATAAGTAAATGAATATCATTAAATGTTTTTTTCCTAGCTTTCATCTTCTTATTTTTGCATTTTGTTACTACAGCTCAAAAACGTTGTTTCATGTATACAGACCATTTGAAAAAAGCTGATTGATTGAGTTTGCAAAAGTTTGATCATGGCAGCCAGTTCACATACCATGTTAATTCTTGCTTTCTTGCCCCAGTACTTCACACAACGAATTTTACCAGGCAACTGGCTACCATCCTCATAGACAAATGAGAAAAAGAAAAACTCTTCATGCTGTGCATTTTTAGCTTGTCTGTTTTAATTGAAGAAAAAAAAGTCTGACTATTGTTGTTATACCCTTGGCATCGTCACAACAATTTAACTTTACCTCATAACTCATGTTTTTAGCTTACCTGAGCATGCAGTGCTTAAGGTGGGTTAGTGTGATCACCCTCTCTGTCTGCCATCTTTCATGCGCCTACTATCGTCAACATCTTCTCCTCTGTTACCTAGTGAGTCAATTGGGATGAAACTTCACAAAAATCATCCTCTCTATATCCTAACCAAAATTCATTCCATATTTACGATCCATGCAGAATTCTGGTTTCCAAAGCTACCCAAAGAAAATACTTTTTCTTCTTCCGAACTAGTCGACAGGATTTTCAAATAATTTTGCGGATATGTCTTTGGATGACCTTCTATCAGATTTGATTTAGGCATATTGATTTGTGGGGAAAAAAATGGCCATCAGGTGCATAGCTGTTCTGCTTTTATATGGTTATATCGAAAACATTTAGATCTGCTCCTCCAAAGAAATTTGCTGATTTCCGAATAATTTTGCAGAAATGTTCCTTAGGTTCCTTCAAGCCGTGTTGATTAGTTGAAAAACATGGCCCTCAGTGACGCGGCTGTTCTGCCTAAATGGCTTAAGTGAAAACCTCTCCTCTAATAGTATCCTGCCAGTTTCAAAATAATTTGTTAGAAATGTGCCTTGAGTGACCCTTGACCCTCTATCACATTCCTTCAACATGGTTGTTGGGGGAGCAGCTGTTCTGCCTTATATGGCTTTAGTTAAAACTCTATTAATCTATTTCTTCCGAAAGAAAGAATGAATTTTAAATAATTTTGTTGACATGTTCCTTAATTCCTCCAAGCCGTGTTGATTGTAAAAAGACATGGCCAACAGGGTCTGTTTTACCCTTTTTGCTTTAACCCTTTCCCTCATATAGACGCTTTCTGAAGCCTCTGCAGCAGACGGCTTTTTGAAAACATAGTGACAAAAGAAGAAATCGCACAAAACATGCAATTTCTCCTTTTGCCACAATCTTTTCCACTTTTCGTCATAGGTTATTCATTCAATTATGGAGATTTTCTATGTTTGACAAAATACGTCCAAAGTCGTCTGCTGCAGAATTGTCGTATGAGGGAAAACGTTAAAAGACAAACAACATAGGAATTAGGTTATTTTGCTTTGTGGCATGCAGTACTCTTGTATTAGATTACCTGACCGCAAGATGATTTTTGTGTGGTTTGCATGACAAATCATTGCATTGCATTTCTCAGGTGAGATGCTCCAGCGACATCATAGCCCTTTTGCTCATGGAGAGCTTTTGTGATGGTCTGATGGCTGTCATCTGTTGTCAACTTTTTTTAGATCACCGTAGCCAAGTCTCAAGGTGATCTATTCTGATTTCTCTCTCTGTCTGTCGTTTATCTTTAAACAACATCTCCTCATCAACCACTGGACCAATATCAATCTTAACATCTTAGAAATGTTCATTTGGTGGTCCTCTTTAAAATTGTTTAGATATTTAAATTCTATGGAGAACTTTGGTTGCTGTTGGGTCAAAATTATCCTTGGGTTACCTCTATCAAAATTGTTTAACCCTTTCCCTCATATAGATGCTTTCTGACGCCTCTGCAGCAGATGGCTTTTTGAAACATAGCGACAAAAGAAGAAATTGCACAAAACATGCAATTTCTCCTTTTGCCTCAATTTTTTCCACTTTTTGTCATAGGTTATCAATTCAATTATGGAGATTTTCTATGTTTTGACAAAATAAGTTCAAAGTCGTCCTGCTGCAGAATTGTTGTATGAGGAAAGGGTTAAGCCATACTGAATGATTGAAAAAAAATGGCAGTCGGGCAGCATCAGAAAAAGGGTAAAATGACAAAATTTTAAAAATCCATTCTTATTAAAGTGCTTGTCTAATTTTAAGAGAATTGAATAGAAATTTTGCTTTGGTGACCCTGTACTTAATCTATTCAAGCCATATTGATTGGTTACACAATCATAGCAACCAGGTGGCATCATAAAAGGTGTAAAATCAACTTTTAGCATCAAATCACATCTTCAATTCCAATGGACCAATTTGAACTAAACTTCACAGGAAAGTTACTTTGTTGGTCCTCTTTTAAATTGTCCAAAGATACACTTTCTGTGTAGAACGGGTTGCTGTGGCATCTGAAAAGGGAGAACAAAACCCAATATTTAATACTCTTCTCCAATTCCAAGATGATTTGGCAGAACTGTTCCTTGAGTGACTATCTACAAAAACTGTTCAAACCATATTGATTAGTTGAAAAACAGTGCTAATAGGACGTATCTGAAAAGGGGCAAAATTACAGCACTAATTTATAATACCTTTCTTATTTAAGTTCTCTTCTTATTTCAAGATAATTCTGCAGAAATGTTCCTTAAGTGACACTCTACATAATATGTTTGGTTGAAACCATTGGACCAATCTACTTCACTTCCACCGGACCATCTTAATTAAACTAAACTTCACAGGAATGCACTTTCTGTGTCCTCTTTCAAATTATTCAAAGATTAAATTCCTTATTACAAAATTAATGTCCTTTACTGATAAGCTATTTCATTTACAGTATCCACTCCTTGCAGTTTGAAAACATTGTAGCAAAAGGATAAAAAAACCTTGACGAGTTATTTCTCCTTTTGCTGCAATAATCATACTTTCATTATTAAGCGTAAAATGTT
>JASEVX010000010.1:34462384-34522384 GCA_031761405.1 Serripes groenlandicus
TTAGAAACAAACTGTAGCATAACTTGTTTCGTGACCACGTCTTTAGATGCCTTTTAACTGAGATGCACCGATATCCTATTTTCATCTGACGTGGCTCTTATATACATTCTTAAGAGTCGAGTTTAAGTCTTCATTCTTATTGACAATAAATAGGCGTGTCACTCATTTGACAGTTATATTATGATGCTTGATACCGCTATCAAGTGATGATAAAACTTAAGTACGTGTATCCGATCACTTTTTTACCAAGTAAAAACATTTGCGTCTTGTTGTACATGTTTTAAAACAGGGAATACTAGGCGGTCGAGACTGCGCATGCGTACAGTCTAACCAAAGCCTTCACTCCCTGCTTGTATATAGCAAAACATACATTCTGAATAAATAAATAAATAGAACAGTGACGTACATGCAGCCTCATTACATTGTTTAACTAATACGTGTATACGTTACTACGAGACGCTAACGCGGAAATGCAATTAACCACATACTCGCCAGACGCAATTCATCTTTAGTTGATTGATTGATTGATTGATTGATTGGGGTTTAACGCCGTTTTCAACAGTTTCTCATTCATATCACGGCGACCAGTTCACCTACCCATGTGTTTCCTGGTTATATCACAACAATCTTTCAAAGCAACTGGCGGTTTTTCCACATAGACTGTTAGTCCATTGACGCTTGCTTCAAAACGAGCAGTTCCTCCTTATGCCACAATGGTGATAAGTCTCGGAGGAATCTAAGAAAATCAAACGTCGGAAAGAATGTTGGCCGAGCTGGGGTTCGAATTCACAAACCCTGTATTGACAGCCCGCGTCGCTATCGACTGAGCTACCGGGACTTAGCCATTTCAAAGTTTAGTTGAGCGGAGTTCTGAGAAAACCAACTGTGATGTATTTACGATCAATGTAGATGCAGATCTCTGATTTCTGCACTGTTCGCAGATTAGAATACAAACAATTGTACGTCTGTAACGTTGTATCCATATTTAGATCACATTGGGTCTCAATGTGATTTATTCTGGTCACTTTCTGACCGTCGTGGACGTTCGGCGTCCGTCCGTGGTTAACATTCAGCTTAACGACATCTCCCCCTAAACCAACCAATTATTTCAGAATTGTTCAAATAGTTCAATTATACGGGGAATTTCGGCTGTCGCCGTAAAAGAAAGAAGGGAAATGTCACCATTTTAAAATTATTCCAAGGTAATTTGGTATATATGTTCCTCTACAAAAAACGTTCAAGTCATATTGATAGGTTGAACAAGATAGCAGTCAAGTACGTGTCGTCAAAAAGAGGCAAAATGAAAAAGTTCGTTCTTATGAAAGTTGTCATCTTTTTCGAGATAATTTAGCAGAAATGTTCCATGGTAGATTTGTTTAGATGAAAAAGGATCAAATTAACTTTTATCTTCATCGACATCTCCTCCTTAATTAACATTTGGACCGATATCAACCAAACTTCACAGGAATGTACCTTTTTGCGAGCCTCTGTCAAACTTCCAAATCTTCAAAGATTTAATGACTGATTACAAATGACCCTTTTTTGATAAGCTGTTTCGTTTACAGTGACCCCTCCTTGCAGTTTCTTTCCCACTCTTGATAAAAAAAAAAAAAAAAGAAGGGAAATGCCACCATTTTAAAACTATTCCAAGGTAATTTGGAATATATGTTCCTCTACAAAAAACGTTCAAGTCATATTGATAGGTTGAAATTTTTTTGCAGTCAAGTGCGTGTTGTCAAAAAGAGTCCTTTCTTATGAAAATTGTTATCTTTCTCGAGATCATTTAGCAGAAATGTTCCTTGGTAGATTTGTTTAGATGAAAAAGGGTCAAATTAACCTTTATCTTCATCGACAGCTCCTCCTTAATTAACATTTGGACCGATATCAACCAAACTTCACAGGAATGTACCTTTGGCGAGCCTTTGTCAAACTTCCAAATCTTCAAAGATTCAATGAATTATTACAAATGACCTTTATCGACAAGCTGTTTCGTTTACAGGGACCCCTCCTTGCAGTTTCTTTCCAACTCTTGATCAAAAAAAAAAAAAAATCGCTATAAGCAGTTACACATTTGCTACTATTCCACCACTCATGCGATCGATTTGAAATGCGAATCCTGGCCCTCTTGCTATCCTTAGCATGCAGTCATACACATGTAATAATAACATTAAGGTTGGTTTTCGCAAAGCTCCGCTCGTTTTCATTTGGCTCAGCAATATTGAATGATATTTATAGATAAAGGACTTTGTATGTTCAACTATCTCATCATTCGCAGATCCAATTACATTGTATCTTTGTTTCCATTCCTTCATATATACGTCTTCAGCTCCGATCCGTTTAGACTTAAGACAGTCAATTGTATTTAAAAGAAACATCTCTAAGTGCTATATGCATTGATATTTAATTGAATTCAAAAGACTAGAGACATCTTCTCGAACCTTACTTGAACTATATTGTTTAGTCATTACTGGATCAGACTAAGCATGCCGCGCAGGCTTACCCGGGCAGACACTTTTCGCCTCCTGTAGATTTTCTGTTTCAGGAATCATTACTCTTTACCTATATCCCCCTCATACGGTATGTGTCGGCCCGGATTAGCCTGCGCGGCCTGCGCAGGCTGATCTGGGTCGATACATTACGCAGAGTCCATAATGTTGGTGTTTTATCGTGGCACGGCTCATATCATGTATACATGTGTGTGAAGGAAATATAAACCAAGCAGTATCATTAATGTATACAATGTAGTCGGTGGTCGTCTTCATCCATAATAACACAACAATCTACTGTCTTCTAAGTTACTTTGGCAGTGTGAAAGCACATACCGTCATTCGACGTCTGCTGTTGCAGACGACTTTTGAAAACATTGCAATACAAGCTGAAATTGCTCAAAACAAATATATTCCAGGTAAATAAACTTTTAAGTCATATGTTTTATTACAGCTCGTATGAAAAGCTTTTCAAAGACAGATATATTTTATATATTTTATTACAGCTCGTATGAAAAGCTTTTCAAAGACAGATCTATTTTATATATTTTATTACAGCTCGTATGAAAGGTTTTCAAAGACAATTCGCTTCCAGGTAAATAAACCTTTAAGTCATATCTTTTATTACAGCTCGTATGAAAAGCTTTTCAAAAACAGATCTATTTTATATATTTTGTTACAGCTCGTTTGAAAAGCTTTTCAAAGACAACATCTATTCCAGGTAAATAAACCTCTAAGTCATATATTTTGTTACAGCTCGTTTGAAAAGCTTTTCAAAGATAGATCCGTTCAAGGAAATTGTTCAAAATAAACGACATATTCGAGTTTATCGAATGTTCGAATTATTGCGGCTCATCTGTACATATAGTCACTTTCACGAATATCATGTTTCGACGAATATCGCGATAAACACGATTTTGGAGTTTTCTATGTCGCGCACGCACTACCGGAAGTTGTAATATTCGATTAGTCAATATACGATAAATTCGTTCAAGAGTGTGGGGCAGCTGCAATTATATTTTTTTTTTAAAGAAGATGTCTTTTTTTTTTTTTACGAAATTATTGATGCAGAAAGATGCAAATTAAACAAAAAGGACCGCCTTAGTGGTATAATGGTAGAATACTCGCTTCGGCTTTGAAAGGTCGTGGGTTCGATCCCAGGCCGGGTCATACCAATGACTTAACCTTTTTTTTTTTTTACGAAATTATTCATGCAGAAAGATGCAAATTAAACAAAAAGGACCGCCTTAGTGGTATAATGGTAGAATACTCGCTTCGGCTTTGAAAGGTCGTGGGTTCGATCCCAGGCCGGGTCATACCAATGACTTAACCCTTTCCCTCATACGACAATTCTGCAGCAGACGACTTGGAACATATTTTGTCAAAAAATAGAACATTCCTATAATTGAATGGATAACCTATGACTTAAAGTGAAAAACATTGTGTCAAAAGGAGAAATTGCACGTTTTGTGCAATTTCTTCTTTTGTCACTATGTTTTCAAAACGGCGTCTGCTGCAGAGGCGTCAGAAATCGTCTATATGAGGGAAAGGGTTAAGAAATGGTTGTTATTACTGTTCCTCCTTGGGCACGCAGGCTTAGCATTACGAGGGACTCGCTTGCGTCAGTATAAATGGAAAACACCCAGAATTACTGATAACTTAGCCAGCAAACGCCGTGATATAACTGAACAAAATGTTGAAAGCGATGTAAAACGCGAAACAAGCAAACACATTAGATTCTTGTGTGGAGTACTAGTGTGAAAAAAACAGGAAGCACATGAGTAGGTGAACTGGCCGCCGCGATCTGCCTGAGAAATTGTTAAAAACGGCGTTAAACCCCAATCAATCAATCAATCAATCAATCAATTAATTTGTCATAGAACGGACACACTAATAGAACATGAAGCCCGTCCCCTAAGCGATTAAGGGATGAAAGTCTAAGCTGAGACAAAACGTACCGATATTTCGGAAAACGTCAAAATGTCCAAATTACAATAACGTTCCAATGTTATTTAAATTGGTAATCTCGTGTTTGTTTCCTATTATACAAATATCCTTATTTGTCGTAACAGAAATACAAACAACTTAGTATCTACAGACTCTGGTTACAGTCAACTTTTGCGACATCCAGCATTTTACAAGTTATCTCAAACTTTTGATGGCCAGCTAATAATATTAACATTATTTTACGTATACCGCACAATGTTGCCAATCAAAAAATAACAAAAGGTATAAACGGTGTATGCCAAATTATCTCTGTACATATGTATACTATTCTTAATGGCTATCAGGTGGCTACTTCGGTATGAAGGTATTTATAATATATGTCTGTACCCCCCTTACCCATGTTTTACTCGACAGCTGCTGTCGAGGAGACAATATATAAACCTCATTCCAATGAAAGGAACTTGGTTTGGAACCGAAAAATAGCCTGCTTTGCCTGAATGAAAGAAATGGAGTTACGCTATTTCTTCGTGTACATGTAGCTGTATATCGACGCTTGTTGCATTTTGTTCGTTTTTTAAGATTTCAAACTATAGGGACGAAGAGCAGGGTGGAAAGACACAAACCGCTACGTCAACATCATGTGAGACTGAGTGTAGTATTTGTCATTAGTACGGAGTTATATTTCACCTCAATTCACCTTTATCATTTGATAACATGGTTTATTTTTAAAATGATGACCCATAACGCTGTGAACGTGAACAAGCATATTCAGGTTCCATAGTCCTTCTTTCTTTTATCCACAACTATAATTGTATCATCATCATAATCATCATCATCATCATCATCATCATCATCATCATCATCATCATCATCATCATCATCATCATCATCATCATCATCATCATCATCATCTTCATCATCATCATTATTCATCATCATCATCATCATCATCATCATCATCATCATCATCATCATCACCATCATCATCTTCATCAGTATCATCTTCAACATCATCATCACCATCATCATCATCATCATCATCATCATCATCATCATCATCATCATCATCATCATCATCATCATCATCATCATCATCACCACCATCACCACCATCATCATCAGTATCATCATCATCATCATCATCATCATAGTCATTATCATCATCATCATCATCACCATCATCATCTTCATCAGTATCATCTTCAACATCATCATCATCATCACCATCATCATCATCATCATCATCATCATCATCATCATCATCATCATCATCATCATCATCATCATCATCATCATCATCATCATCATCACCATCACCACCATCATCATCAGTATCATCATCATCATCATCATCGTCATTATCATCATCATCATCACCATCATCAGCATCATCATCACCATCATCATCACCATCATCATCATCATCATCATCATCATCATCATCATCATCATCATCATCATCATCATCATCATCATCATCATCATCATCACCATCATTATCATCATCATCATCATCATCACCACCACCAGTATCATCATCATCATCATCATCATCATCATCATCATCATCATCATCATCATCATCATCATCATCATCATCATCATCATCACCACCAGTATCATCATCAGCATCATCATCTTCAGCATCATCACCATCACCAGTATCATCACCAGTATCATCAGCATCATCACCATCACCAGTATCATCATCATCATCACCATCACCAGTATCATCACCAGTATCATCATCATCATCATCATCATCATCATCATCATCATCTTCAGCATCAGCATCATCATCACCATCACCATCATCATCATCATCATCATCATCATCATCATCATCATCATCATCATCATCATCATCATCTTCAGCAACATCTTCATCATCAGCAGCAGCAGTATCAACAATATCACCACCATCAACACATTTATGTTTAATTCGTTGATTTCATCTGATATATGATAGTGTTGCCATGACCTTAGTTTGGATGACTTATTATGTTTGTTCAGTGTTATCAGAAGTTTAACCAAGTCAGTTAAAAGAGTTCCCTTTAGCGAAAAATCCGATCTACTGAAGCCAGCAAGAGGGATAACTAGGGCAAATAATTGTGTCAGCCTGATGGTGCCTCCTTAACCATTTCCCACAAACAGACGTTTTCTAAAGCTTCTGCAGCAGCCGAGTTTTGAAAACATTTTTAGAGAAATTCCTTAATATTGCCTAGATGGTTTTAAAGTCGTCTGCTGCAGTTTTGTTGTATGGGGGAATGGGTGAAGGTCCCATTGGATCTAGGGTAGAACGCGGCGTTTAAGGTTTATGGTCATATCTTAATATTGTTATAACGGTTATAACAGTCCCATAAAATCAGAAACGGTGTCTGTAGCACAGCAGGTCATGATTAATTACCCAAGCAAACTAGTATAGGGTCATTGCCGATTTAACCTGAGTAACTGTGCTATATAAAGACGTCAAATACTTATGGAAAAATCTTAAATATATTTCAAATTTAAACCAATCTAGAACTGTTCAGCTTCCGCGTACGTTAAAGAAAAACTCTGAAATTCTAACAACAGACTTGCGCATTATTAATGAATTGAATACATATTTTGTGAATATTTCATCCTTAGTTAAATTAACCGATTTTTCACCAAACACATTTGTAAAATTACAAAAAAAGCTTGACGAAAAACTTGCAAACAATATTTTTGAAATTCCATTTATTTCGACACATGAAGTTAAATTAATAATTAACAAGTTGAACATTAATAAATCAACAGGAATTGATGGAATAAGTCCAAAAATAATTAAGTATTGCGGTGATACAGTGATTTCGAGTATAACGTCAATCATTAATAACAGTATTGCAAGTGGGACTTTTCCTGATAAATTAAAACAAGCGAAAGTTATTCCTCTCTTTAAATCTGGTACTCGTGAAGACCCGGCAAACTATCGGCCTATTTCCATATTGCCAACATTGTCAAAAATCTTTGAAAGACACATTGCTAATCATATGCATGAATATTTTAAAAAAACTGATATAATACACAAATATCAGTCCGGTTTCCGAAAAGACCATTCTTGTGTTACAGCACTGACAAGGTTAATAGATTCTTGGATGAAAGATATAGACGAAGGAAAACTCATCGGCAGTGTGTACCTGGACCTCCGTAAAGCCTTTGATTTAGTTGATCATACAATTTTACTCCACAAACTTAAACTTTATCATTTTAATGAATCAGCATTAAGACTTTTTAATTCTTACTTTAAAAATCGAAAACAAAGTGTCGTAGTAGAAAACAACAGATCTGATGAACTCCTTATACAATCTGGCGTGCCTCAAGGATCGATCCTCGGACCGCTGCTATTTTTAATTTATATAAACGACATTGTTTACGAGTGTGAAAACAATAACATTGATATGTATGCCGACGACGCAACATTGTATCAATCAGGCAAAAGTGTATCTGACATTCAAATCACGCTGCAAACAAAACTGAGCAATATTGGAAATTGGTGTAAAGTTAACAACATGGCGATCAATCCCTCGAAAACGAAATGTATGCTTATTGGAACAGCCAACAAAATAAAATCTTCAAGTAAACTTAAATTGACAATAGATAATGTAGCTTTAAACAATGTAACTGAACAAAAAATATTAGGGATTTATATTGACCAAACACTCTCGTGGAACACTCAAGTGACGAAAGTCAGTAAAAATATTAACACCAAAATTTCATTGCTTAAACGAATATCTTACCTCATCACTTTTGACATGAAAACGATGTTCTACAATGCCTACATTGTACCACTGCTTGATTATTGTTGCCATATTTGGGGTACTTGTCAAAGAAAAAACGCAATAAAAATTATTAAGCTTCAAAAACGAGCCGCAAGACTGGTTCTAAACCAAGCCAAAAGATCAAATTCCGAGTGTATTCTACAATCAATGGGTTGGCTTAATTTTGACAAAAGATGTCGTTACCATGCTGCGGTTCTCATTCATAAAACAATTAACAACATGACGCCGTCCTATATGAATGATGTAATAACAATATCTAAAAACCAATCGTATACTCTGAGATCACAAACAAACAATGATCTTACTCTACCCTATATACCTCGCACTAACTACGGCAAAAATACATTTACCTTCTATGGAATGCGTGTTTGGAATTAATTACCATTGGAAATTCGCAATATCAGCAACAATAAAACTTTCAAAAATAGAGTGAAATATCACTTACTACAAGAAAAATAAGACCCTATCCCAATAACAACTTAATTCAATAACATGTTGAATATCAATGTTTATATTTGCATAAAAGCAAACATAACAGTTCATTTGTGTCTGCCTACTGTTTTATCATTTCATGTTCTCATCTATCATTCACCATCTTAAGTACATTGTATCATAGTATCATACTAACATTCACCTTATTCAAATTGAAATGTAGTTTCTATTTGAAGGCCACATGGCAGATAAGTCATATGCAATTCATTTGTTATATTACTTAATGTGCAACCTTCGTTAAATAAAGATTTTATTATTATTATTATTATTATTATTATATGACTGTGTTTCTATCTGATGATACTTCTATCATTATTTTTCTGGGAGAAAGACAACACAATGTTCTAGTATCAATATATTTCTAATTAAAATGTATACATTCATAAAGAGTAGATTCACTCAATTGTAACCTATTAAATATTTGTCTGAAACAACAACCTTATGCATTGATAAATTTATGCTGTAAATGCTTGGTGTATTATTCTTATTATTCCTGAACACATTAACATTTATTTCTGATTGACTAAAACCAAACACATGGTTACTTATGATGCTTACAATGATGCTTACCTTTTCATAATTAGTTTTACCTTGAAATTTACTATTTCTTGTTGGTTAAACCAAACACATGACTTAGATAACCAGAATGTGTATAACTTTAACCCTTTTCCTCATATAGACGATTTCTGACCCCTCTGCAGCAGACGTCTTTTGAAAACATTGTGACAAAAGAAGAAATTGCTCAAAACGAGCAATTTCTCCTTTTGCCACAATGTTTTCAACTCTTTTCAACAGTAAAACTTCTATTCATAGAGACTTTCAATGTATTTGATCAGACGATTTTTAAAGTCGTCTGCTGCAGATTTGTTGTATCAGGGAAAAGGGTTAGAATTTTCTTCGAATCAAGAGTTTCCTTCAAACATGGATTCTTCTTCACGTTAAAGGAGCTGAAGTCAACATTTTGAAATGATGAAACTTCTGCAAATATTGCTAATGGTGAAACCAATGTAAGTAATACATAAATCAAAACTATTTTGGCAGTAAATGTTGAAAAACAGGGAGTTGAAAGTCCAGAAAATGTACACAACTTGGCTTACTAGGTATGTCTACCCAGTAAAAATGAAGCATAAACTATCATTATTTGGATATTTATTGTACTGGAAATTGGATTTATTACTCTAATTTTATGCCAGAATTATTATTCTAATTTTTCAAGACAACTTTTGAACAGTTTTAAAACTTGACTTTACTTTATATAATCTGGAGTTCAGTACCTTTAAGAAAATAAAAATGAATTTAGAATGGATGGTCGATACAGCCACAGGGTACCTGTCTGTATGACTTGGCTTTTTTTTCGACAAATATTTACATAGAGATAAAATGCGGCTAATAGCCTCACTTATGATAACACTTTTCCTCATACATTAAATCTGCAGGAGACGACTTAAACAAAATATGAACAATCTATATAAATGAAACAATAATTATTGAAGAGATAAAAACATTGTTAACAAATGAGATTTTGCAACAATGAGCATTCCTCCATTTACCACAATTTGATTTTAACTCTTTCAGCGCCACATGCACAATTGAGGTCTTTGCAAACAACGCAGATTCAGGTGAGTCAGCTCGTAACGAGCTGTCTCACCTGAAATCAGCATTGTTTACCTTTTAGTTACCAAAATAGTCCAAAAACGTTCATAAATTGAGAAAATGGACACTCCCGATTTTGAACATGGAAGAGTCTATTTTAAACAATTCGGCGCTGAAAGAGTTAAGAGTGCTCTATGATGCGTCTGCAGGTAGGAAAGGGTTAAAATAGGCCAAGTTAAAACATACATATGAACCCCGAGTTCAATTAGGTATGGCAAATCGATATGAATATAACGCCAGTTTGAAGTGTTTTTCGGGTTGTATTCCGCCGTTCAAATCACTATACAGGATCCCACCGTGATCGACCGGTTAGCGTAGGGGAGAGGAATTAAGACCGGATGCCTCACGGGCGTGTCCGATCCCCGTCGCTCGGCAGCGGTCATAACTGAGTGACATTGAAAAAAGGCACATTTTCCAGTCGTGTTACTAATAAGAATCGCTGTTAGCATGTATGAGTGTTCTGTTGAGTGTTCTGTTGAGTGTTCTGTTGAGTGTTCTGTTGAGTGTTCTGTTGAGTGTTCTGTTGAGTGTTCTGTTGAGTGTTCTGTTGCAGCCTTAACTTATTTATTGTTTGTTAGCTAGACTTTTGAAAAAACGAGAGCTATTGTCATGACCCTTGGGTGGTCCGGTTTAGAATATTTGTTCAGCTCAGCTTTTTTTCTGTTTTCTATCAGTCGAGCGTCTATGCCGTACGCGGTGCTCTTGTTTTTATTTACCCTCGCCGTGCGGAATTAACTATTTGGCGAGCAGACAAAGTTAGATACAAGGGAGTCCGGGTGCGATACCCTAGCTCTTTCCGAAAAGACCCATTGGTTCTTTTACGTGCCCGGTGTATAGCACCGATACACGCGAGGTTATTTTTTTTTCTGGAAGTGACCAGTACTTAACCTCTAGTTGAGTGGGGGACGCTTAAAAGCACCCCTTAAATTCCCAGAACCGGGACCGGGATTTGAACCTCATACCTCTGGATTGACAATCCAGTGTGTTAACCACTAGAATACCCCGCCGCTGCTGCCTTAAGTAACCAGTTCCCACATATGTACGCTTTCTTACGCCTCTGCATCAGACGCCTTTTGAAAACATACAGAATAGTATTTCCACGCCAGTTCAAGCTGTCTGCGTTCTTACAAAGACGTTCAGTCCAGTCGGTTGAAGAAAAATGCTACGGGACGTACAGAGCCCTAATATAAAAAAAGTATTTCACATTCCCAAATCCTTATTTGACCCTCAAACCCTATGTTGCGGGTACTCAAAAGAATCGTCTCAGTGAGACGATTGTTTTGAGTACCCATAACATAGGTTTAAGTGGCGTCATACGGGGGATATGGATGGGAAAAGACCAGTACACTCCTCCTTATCTTGTCCTCTGAACCAGGGTGAGTGTAGTACAATTTAATACACTCACCCTGTCTGAACGTAATGCCAGTTTTATTTTCCATTTTTAAGACGTTCATGTACATGTACAACGGATATTTAGTTTGAACATGTCCCTTCTTTAAAACAGTCTGGTGAATATTAAATTATTGTACTTTCACGAAATTATACTGCAGCATACCAATTAATGAAGAAGTATGAACATGAGCGGGAACTTTCATAATGCTACGTTGTACTGTATCATCAAATGATTGATTGTTTTGGGGTTTAACACCGTTTTCAACAACGTTTCAGTCATATCACGGCGGCAAGTTCAGTCACTCATATGTTTCCTGGTTTTCTCACACTAGTATTCCACACAACATACTTTCCAAGCAAATGATTGCTTTTCCACATAGACTGTTATCCCATTGGTGAAAGACGAATGACTCTTGTCACAGTGACTTTTGTCAAACGTCGGAAAGAATGTTGGCCGAGCGTTTGACAAAAGTCACTGTGACCAGCGTCACTCGTCTTCCACCAGTGGGCTAACAGTATATGTGAAAAAGCAGCCAGTTGCCTGAAGAAATGTCTGGTGTGTTGTGTACTGGTGTGAGAAAAACAGGAAACACATGAGTAAGTGAACTGGCTGCCAGGATATGAATGAACAAATTGTTAAAAAAACGGCGAAAAAACCCAATCAATCAATCAATTAAATCCTATTGTCTGGTACTCACATTAACAAATTGTTGGTCATCCTAGGTGGGGGAGGGGGGGCCAGTTTCTGGTTTCACTTTACCGGGATTGGTTTCGGAGATCAACTTAAACTAATTTCAAAAGGGGCGGGGCTAAAACCACAACTTAAATCATAAAGTGTTAACATGTTTGCGTCTTCTAGTTTATTCAAACACACTATCTTGGTCATTCATCTCAAGTTAAGCAAAGTTAAAAATAGACCGCAAATATTGGTTCAATAACTATCTCAACCACCCTTCCTCAAAGTACGTCACACCTTCGACTCTCATTTACAAATTACGCTAAAATACGTTAAGATGAATTTGCTTTGATATGGTCTGATGACTATTGTCTGAACCCTTCTGTCATATATATATATATATGTTAACACATTTTGACGTATATATATCAGACGACTTTAGATAACATAAAGCCAAAAAGAGAAATTGCTCATAATCCAACTCTATATTCGATAATTGTACTTTCATTTTTTTTAACCCTTTCCCACATATATACGCTTTCTGAGGCCTCTATATCAGACGACTTTTGAAAACATTGTGACAAAAGGAGAAATTGCTCATAATCCAACTCTATATTCGATAATTGTACTTTCATTTGTTTAACCCTTTCCCACATTTATACGCTATCTGAGGCCTCCGCAGCAGACGACTTTTGAAAACATTGTGACAACAGGAGAAATTGTTCAAAACGAGCAATTTATCCTTTTGCCACAATATTTAAAACTTTGTTAAGTAATTATATCTTCATTTATAGTGATTTTCCGTATTTTCACCTAGATGTTTTCAAAGTCGTCCGCTTCAGATTTGTTGTATGTGAGAAAGGGTGAATCAATAGGGATATTCCCTTTTTGTTTTTGTTTAGATTTTGTAGATTTGTTGTATTTCGGAAAAGGGTAAATGTACAAAATGTACCCGACACTTCCCTTTACCATTTCAATGAACCGACCTTCAAGTTTTTAATTGCCGAAAATTAAGGATCGTCGTCGAATTCTGCCGAGACCCTGTAGCTCAGTCGGTAGCGACGCGGGTTGTCAATCCAGAGGATGTGAGTTCGAACCCCATTCGGCCAACATTATTTCCGACGTTTGACAAATGTCACTGTGACAAGCGTCATCCTTCTTTCACCAATGGGCTAACAGTCTATGTGGAAAAGAAGCCAGTGTTGCTGGGAGAGTTTGTTGTGTGGTATACTGGTATGAGCAAACCTGGAAACATATGAGTAGGTGAACTGGCCGCCGTGATATGACAGAAAAATTGTTGAAAACGGCGTTAAACCCCATTTAATCAATCAATCAATCGTCGAATCCTAGCACGGTGTGGATTGTTTCTGACGACTGGAACATGTTTAATGACCAGCGACATTCGTCTTCAGTAAATGTACTACAAAGTGTTTTTGTTGCAGTGGTTTCGGTAATCGTGATGTGTTTATGTTGCACCGGGAGAGACACTATTTAAATTGAATTAATTGTGTATGTAAGTGCTACTGGAATGGCAGTAAAGTCCATCCAAAAGAAAATGGACATGTTTTTAATAAAGTCTTGATTACCAGTTAGAGGGTAGAAAGGGACAATACTAAAGAGAACTCTCATTTATACTAGTACTATGGGGTTTGTAAGTTCAATTTTCGATTTTGTAACGATATTTCATTGACAACAATATTCGATGCACACTAAGAAAATCAGTATCCGTTTTTAACTCCCTTGAGTGCCCAAGGTTTTCGACAAACAGACACTTTCTGACGTCTGTGTAGTAGACGACTCTTGAAAACATTGTGGCAAAAGGAGAAAATAATGATTTGTTCTATGTGGGAAAGGGTAAATGTGTTATCATCATGTGTCAGTCATCCGTTTCTTCTAATCCAGTGGACCAATTTCAACCAAACTTCACAGGATTGAAATCTATTTTTAGAACTCTGATTGGTTAACGTAAAATGGTTAAAATGAAGAGACCCCCCCCCCCCCCCCCCCCCCCCCCTGTGAAAGAAAAACAGGAAGCCCATGAGAAGATAGATGAACTGGTCATTCAATTCCTATTGTTTGGTATTGCTTCACAAATGCAATACAACATAAAGATATACATTCCAACATCAAGATATACAATACAACATCAATATATACAAAACAACATCAAGATATACAATACAACAACACTATATATACTACAACATCCAAAGATACAATACAACATCAAGATATAGAATACAACATCAATATATAGAATACAACATCAATATATAAAATACAACATCAAGATAAAGAATACAACATCAAAATATAAAATACAACATCAAGATAAATACGACATTCAAAAATTAAAACTTCAAAAAACATTCAAAAGTTGGAAAAAAAAACGAATGTCGTACTGGCACGACATTCGACATTCGACTTTCAAAAAATAAAACTTCAACAAATCGACTGTCGTGCTAGCATTCGACATTCAAAAATTAAAAAAAATCTCACGGGAGTAGAACAACGGCCTTAAGGCGGATTTCTACCCGAGTCTGCCTCGTGTATTACGGGGAGCACTTGGGCCTACAAGCCCTTTTCACGGGAGTGGAACAAAAACAAATCACAACGGAGTGGAACACTTTTTTTTTCTTAGGGGAGTGGAACAACGGCCTTAAGGCGGATTTCTACCCGAGTCTGCCGCGCGTATTCCAGGGAGCACTTGGACCTACAAGCCCCGGCTCACATTTCCAGCGTAACAAGGGCTTGTAGGCCCAAGTGCTCCCCGTAATACACGCAGCAGACTCGAGTAGAAATCCGCATTAAGGCCGTTGTTTCACGCCCGTAAGAAAAAGAATAAAAGTGTTCCACTCCATTGTGATTCCCGTGACAAGGGCTTGTTGGCCGAAGTGCTCCCCGTAATATACGCGGCAGACTCGGGTAGAAATCCGCCTTAATAGGGCCCTTATTCCACTCCGGTGAGATTTTTGTTAAATTTTTGAATGTCGAATGTCGTATGTCGTGCCAGCACGACATTCGGTTTTTTTTTCCAACTTTTGAATGTCGATTTTTTGAAGTTTTATTTTTGAATGTCGAATGTCGTGCCAGCACGACATTCGTTTTTTTTCCCAACTTTTGAATGTCGATTTTTTGAAGTTTTAATTTTTGAATGTCGAATGTTGAATGTCGAATGTCGAATGTCGTATGTTTAGCTTACTTCACACAGCTGATAAAGAATACAACATCAAGATATAAAATACAGTATCAAGATATAACATATATAAATAACGTGTGTGCAATGCCACTCCGGGATAGAGTTAAACATTACAGATGAAGAATAATACCATAGTTACACTGAACTTTTACAACATTGTAAATGTACATAGAATAATAAATCACAATTAAAATAAAAACTACCATCTACGTTGTATAGTAATTAGAGCGTCCATCTGGGAAACAGGACTCTTCGATTCGATCCCTAATACACCGCCTCGGTGGAGTCGTGGTATCGCTTTCGCCTCGGGTGCGGGAGGTCTCTGGTTCAGCCAAATACTTTCTAAATGGTTGTAGTGGCTGCCCTCCTTTGCTGCTTCGCGCTCAGGGTTGCGGGGTTAGCATTACGACTGACCGGCTGATGTAATGATAAATGGACCAGTAGTACTGGTAACTTACTCAGGAAACGCCGTGATATAACTGAACAATTGTTGAACGTGGCGTAACACATAATCAATCATTTGTCGGGTCATAAAATGGTACTAATGGCTTCCCTCCTAGACCTTGACGCCCTGTGGGGACAGCATTACGACGGGTGAATCGGTATCGGAATATAATATCCCTTTCCCACATGCAACAAATTTGCAGCAGACGACTTTTAAAACATAGTGACAAAACCTTGTAAAATCTCAATAAAGCATTTACTTGTTAAATAAAGTTGAAATCATTGAGACCAAACGAGCAGTTTCACATTTGGCCACAATGTTTTTAAAAGTCGTCTGCTGCTATTACGTCAAAATGCGTCTGCAGGTGGGCAACGGTTAAACTGCTAGTAGTGATAAATTACCGAGGAAACACCGAGCTATTACTGGAACACTCTTGAAAACGGCGTAAAACACCATTCATAAGAACTTATAAATAAAATCATAACGCCGCTCACTGTTTCGTGTTTTACGCTACATTTTTATAGTACTAATTCGGCATATAAACGAAGCGCTTCAAAAGATACCCACACATGAATGTAACGTAAACTATTATTTACCCAATTCATAGCAGTATTATCTTCTGAATATAACACGAAATGAAATATATCAGAACTGTGTGGATTTCATTCACCGTTCTAAAGGTAACCTGTCACAAAGTTCTCACATTTCGTTTTAATTAACAATGCATGACGGGAATGCGTCGAGTCCAGCGTCAGGACAAAAGGCCTCCAAACGTTTAAAAGGTGCTGAAATCCAGATTATAGATAGTATAGTCAACGTTTTAAAACTGTTCAAAAGTTGTCTTGAAATATTAGAATCGTAATTCTGAGGCATAATTCGAGTAATCATTTCACTTTCCAGTATAATAAACAACCTAATATTGATCGTTTATGCTGCCAAATTTTGTACAATTTCATGATTTTCAATTGACTGTTTTTCAAAATTTACTGCCAAAATAATTTTGAACTATTTCTTACTTACTTTGTTGTCACCATTAGCAATATTTGCAGAAGTTTAATTATTTTTTAAATGTTGATCTCCATCTGGAGTTCAACACATTTAACCCTTTCCCTAATATAGACGCTTTCTGGCGCCTCTGCAGCTGACGATTTTTTGAAAACATAGTGACAAAAGAAGAAATTGCTCAAAAACGAGCAATTTCTCCTTTTGCCACAATGTTTTTCACTGCCAAATTTCAAAATGTCGACGCTTTCATGTTGAACATTACACCACTCCATTTTTCCTCTAACAGGAAAATTATGTAAAATGTAATGTCTACGTGGAAAACAGTCATGAGCTGTCCCACCTGAATCTGCATTGTTTGCAAAAGCCTTTAATTGCCTTTGGTACCGAAAGAATTAACCCTTTTTTCAGATACAGATGGTGCCTCTATTGTTGACGTCTATTACTTTAACCATTTAGAATGTAGAACAAAGAGAAATTGCTGAAACATAAGAAATTAAAAAATATTTTTTCACACCATTTACGTACTCTTAACCAAATATATACTTCGCCGAAGTGTTCATCTCTTCCCCCTAGAAGGGTCTAAAACGCAATATAAATTATACGGATTAGAAGTTTGAATGACACCGCATATTATTCGGTTTACAACAGCAGAATAAGATATCTCATAAATTAGAATATATTATTTTACAAAATATTGTACAATGCACTCGTGATAAATCGAACATTTGATAATTCAAATATTTCGTTTAAGTCGATCATATTTCTTGAACGGATAAGTCCTTTGAAAACAGCGTAGCAGCAGCTCTCAAAACTGCTACTGTACTATTTTTATGAATGATTTTATCCATGACTTGTTTGTCATGAATTAATAAGCATTTAAGTATGAATGTTTTTTTTTATATCTGAGTTTTAAGCCGTTTTCAACATTATTTCAGTTATATCACGACGCCGGTTACATATTCATAATCCCTGGGTAAACAAGCCAGTACTAGGCTAGGGAAAATGTGTCTTGCCCAAGGGCAATCCACCATGACCGTCGTGCCGCGACTGAGGATCGAACCCGGGACGCCCGGTTTCAATTCCCCGACGATAACCACTCGACAACGGCGGAACTGTGTGCCGCGACTGGGGATCGAACCCGGGACGCCCGGTTTCAAATCACCGACGCTAACAACTCGACCACGGCGGCGGATTCCCAAAGTCTGAATGCATTACGACGCTGAACGTACGTACACGTGTTTAGCCTATACCGAGGGCTTGGCGTGAAACAGTTATAACTAAAAATTGGTATTTTTTACCAAGGTTACACAGTTATAACTAAAAATTGGTATTTTTTACCAAGGTTACACAGTTATAACTAAAAATTGGTATTTTTTACCAAGGTTACACAGTTATAACTAAAAATTGGTATTATCACTTTATAAGCATTGAATCATTTTTCTTGGTAAACTCTTCTTAGTTAACCCTTCTCACATACAAATCCTTTATCACTTTATAAGCATTGAATCATTTTTCTTGGTAAACTTTTCTTAGTTAACCCTTCTCACATACAAATCCTTTATCACTTTATAAGCTTTAAATCATTTTTCTTGGTAAACTCTTCTTAGTTAACCCTTCTCACATACAAATCCTTTATCACTTTATAAGCTTTAAATCATTTTTCTTGGTAAACTCTTCTTATTTAACCCTTCTCACATACAAATCCTTTATCACTTTATAAGCTTTAAATCATTTTTCTTGGTAAACTCTTCTTATTTAACCCTTCTCACATACAAATCCTTTATCACTTTATAAGCTTTAAATCATTTTTCTTGGTAAACTCTTCTTATTTAACCCTTCTCACGGAATCCGCTGTGGCCGAGTGGTTAGCGTCGGGGATTTCGAAACCGGTCGTCCCGGGCTCGATCTCCAGTCGCGGCACTACGGTCATGGTTGAGTTCCCTTGGGCAAGGCACATTTTCTAGCCCAGTACTGGTTTGTTAACCCAAGGATCACGAATAAGTGAACTGTTGCCGTGATATAACTGAAATATTGTTGAAAGCGGCGTAAAACCCCAATAAATAAATAAATAAATAAATAAATAACCCTTCTCACATACAAATCATTTATGCAGACGACGTTTGATAACATTGTGGCAAAAGGACAAATTACTCATACTGAGCAGTTTCTCCTTTTGACACAACGTTTTCAACTCTATTTGATAAATTATACTTTTTATTTATGGAGATTTTCCATAGGTTTGTCAAGATGTTTTGCAAAGTCGTACCCTTCAGATATGTTGTATGTGGGAAAGGATTAACGGAAGGCTCAAAACATCCATGAAGGTACAGTGTACAGTGAAAAGGTATTTTCTAGTGCAGTTAATCGCTTGATGAATTCACCCGTCAAGTCATTCCCATACGCTTAATCCTTTCCCACGTACAACAAATCTGCAGCAGACGACTTTGAGAACAAAGTGACAAAAACCTGAAAAATCTCCATAAAAGATAGCTTAATTTATTATTAAATAAAGTTGAAAACATTGTGACCAAAGGCGAAATTGCTTATCATGAGCAATTTTACCTTTGGCCACAATGTTTTCAAAAGTCGTCTGCTGCTATTGCGTCAAAATACGTTTGCAGGCAGGTGGGAAAGGGTTAACAATATGAGCTAGGCAGGCCCATCTATTTTTCCGGGTCAGTATTTAACCTGGCTAAACGTCAAAATAAACATTGTTGGCTGAAAATTACGAACAATAAGCAATTTTAACCTTTTTTCATAATGTTTCACAATATTCGTCTGAAACAGACGGTGTCAAATAAATCAAAGGAGAAGAAGGATCCTTTGTGTTTTATTCTATGTGTCGGACAATGTCTGCTTGCCCTATCCCTTATACAGACTAGTTCTGACATTGTATACAGCATACGTTTACTTGGAAATATTGTGGGAAAGGGAAACATATTTGATATGTTTTCCCACTTTCTTTTCAAACTCAATATAAATAAAACGCCTTGCATTTTCTAGATATTGTATTATTTCGTTCTGTATTTTACAAAGGAAGACTGAAAATATGGCATATAAGGCAATTGGTCCAGGCCAAAACCTAAGTCCTACATACATATGAAAGAACAAATTGAATACGTACTTCAGTCTGTTTGTAAAATCGTTTATTTAGTGGTTGAAAGAGTAAACGTCACACTGTTTACATAGTAATTAAAGAGAATGTATATTTGACTGAACATTCGAAACGTCCGACTTTAAAACACGAACTATTGATTGATTTGTGCTTATGCTGTTTGAAAGGGTATTTCAAGTTATATCTTGGCGACCAGTTCATGATATGTGTTTTATCGTGGAGGTCCCTGTTCTCAAACCGTATCTATTCTCGAACCTTTAGTTCAAGGACATGTTTACATATTTCCAAAAACGCATTATTCGTTATAACATTTATGTGAACCGATGCTTTGTTTACTTACAAAATAAATTGTTGAATTTATTTGTCAGTAGTGTTGGTTTTTGACATGAATTCATAAGTATTCCCATTTAAACTAAGTATGTCAATGAGCCTTAATACATGTTAAGAGGTTCGAGAACCGGTGTCACCGTGATAGATGACTTTCTCGTATAACAACATTATTCCCAGGTAACTGGCTACCTTCCAACATAGACTATCTAACCCATTGGTGGAAGACGAATGACCTTTATCAACCATCGGCAAGAATAAATGACTGAGGCGTGGTTCGAACCCGCGACCCCTGGGTTGATAGCCAACGTTTTGAATGACAGAGCTATCGCAGCTCGATTAACTATTTGACTCGGTGACCAGCGAAGTACCTGATAAGAGACTGTTTCCCTGATCGACATATACTCGTACAAGCACCTTAGAATACACCGGAGAACAAAACATCCAAATATTTAGATCTAGACAAGTTATGTTTGTTGATTTTTGTCATCACTTTAACCCTTTCCAGCATACAACAAATATACAGCAAACAACCTCTGAAAAAACCTAACAGAAATATGAAAAGTCTTGGTAATTTAAAGTATATTTATTGACTAGTGTTGAAAACACTGTGTCAAAATGAGAAAATGCTGAATTCCACCATTTTTAACAATGTTTTTTAAAACTCGTCTGAAGGCAGAGGCGTCCGATAGCGACTGTAAATGGGAAAGAGTTAACAATTTCCCACATACACCAAATTTGCAGCAGACGACTTTGATCACAAAGGACTAAAAAAAAAAAAAAATGGGGAAATTACTACAAGTGAAACTATTATTATGCAGATAGAGATAAAACAGTTTGGCAACGGGAGACAGTACAAATTATGAGCTATTTCTCCTTTATTCACAATGTTTTCAAGAAATCGTCTACTACAGATGTGTCGAAATGCGTCTGCGGACATGTGTGTGAAACTGTAAATTCCTCTGAAGGTCGGTAATCGTGTGACGTGGCAAATATTACCGATGTACTAGATAATCAAACAGATAATGTGATTCTATTTCTGGTATGTCGAGTCATTAGATATACAGATTGATCTTATCTCTTTCAGCGCCGAATTGTTTTAAAGTAGACTCTTCCATGTTCAAAATCGGGTGTGTCCATTTCTCAATTTATGAAAGTTTTGGACTATTTTGGTAACCAAAAGGCAAACAATGCTGATTTCAGGTGAGACAGCTCGTTACGAGCTGACTCACCTGAAATCTGCATTGTTTGCAAAAACCTCAATATTGCTGAAAGAGTTAATATTCTAAGTTTAATCTTTCCCTAGTGTAGACGCATTTTGACGCAACTGAAGTGTGCTCAACCGACTTAAGAAAACATTGTGACCAAAGAAGAAATTGCTATTAGTGAGCAATTTCTACTTTTGTCAGAATGTTTTCAACTCTATTCAATAATCAACCTTTAATTGATATAGAGTGACTAAGAGTGTTCATTTGTTTGTATACGCTTTCAAGGTCACCTGCTATATATTTGGTGTATAAGTAAGTAAGTAGAAAGTATGTAAATATTTTATTAAAGTGACATGTGTACATGTAACATGGTATACAATTATAGAAATTTAAACAAAACACCCGGCACAATGGACCTATAAGTCGCCTATACAATAGTAAGTAATATAATTTGTATATGGAAGAGGGTCTAGCTTAGCCGTCCCGCGAGAAAAACCAACATTGTGGACACTGCGTAAAGTATCGCCTTGGATTAGCCTTAGCATGCCGCGCAGGCTAATCCGGGGAGACGCTTTTCGCCTCCTGTGGATTTTCTGTTTCAGGAATCATTACCCTATACCTCTATCCCCTTGTGACGGAATGTGTCGGCCCGGATTAGCCTGCGCGGACTGCGCAGGCTAATCCGGGTCGATACATTACGCAGAGACCATAATGTTGGTTTTCTCGTGGGACGGCTCAGTTACTCTTTTCATGATTGATATACGACATTTGAAATCTCTGCAACGGACGACGTTTGGAAGACCTTGTTTCGAAACGAGCAAATTATCTTTTTTCCTACAATGTTTTCTAAATTGTATATTTCTAGTTTTTGTGGCGATTGGTTGGCAATCGTCACAATGCTAACAGAAACAACAACAACGAAAAATATTTACATAGTCGGTTTTGAAAAGTCGGTTGATATTTATTTTCCTTACTGCAAACTAATTTACTCACATCCGTATGTCCGTGAAGTTGGCATTCTGGCAGTCTGGCAGCGTGAAGTTAGCAGTCTGGCAGTCTGGCAGTCTGGCAGCGTGAAGTTAGCAGTCTGGCAGTCTGGCAGCCTGGCAGCGTGAAGTTAGCAGTCTGGCAGTTTGGCAGCCTGACAGCGTGAAGTTAGCAGCCTGGCAGCGTGGCAGTTTGGCAGCGTGAAGTTAGCATTCTGACAGCTTGGTAGTCTGGCAGCACGAACTGAGCAGCGTGACAGCCTGGCAGCACGAACTGATAAGCGTGGCAGCCTGGAATCACGAACTGAGCAGCGTGGAAGCCTGGCAGAATGAACTGATCAGCGTGGCAGCCTGGCATCACGAACAGGGCAGCGTGGCAGCTTGGCAGCACGAACTGATCAGCGTGGCAGCCTGGCTGCACGAACTGAGCAGCGTGGCAGCACGAACTGAGTAGCGTGGCAGACTGGCAGCCTGGCAGTCTGGCAGCGTGAAGTTAGCATTCTGACAGCGTAGCAGCCTGGCAGCACGAACTGAGCAGCGTGGCAGCCTGACAGAACGAACTGAGCAGCGTTGCAGCCTGGCAGCACGAACTGAGCATACAACTTAAAATATATACTTTTACACCAGACTTTTCATGTGAACTAAGCCATATCTCTTTACGCGACATTTTGATTTTGACAGCGCCAGCAGTTTTTACAGAATTTCTAGCAGCCTGGGGCAGTCTTGGGCAGCGCGAAACACGATGTACTTTTTTCAACCGGCCTAGATAAAAGATCTCTAGTATATTGTTACGTTCTAATAACTTTTCTTTCAATGAGTTTTAAGCAAAGATAAGAGGTGAAAGATTTCATTAAATCAAGTTTTTTCGAATTCTTGTGTACATTTACCTCTTTTTTGTAACGCTCTCGAAAGCCGAAATCGCGCGATGTTTCTGGTCTTTGATTGATTGAAAAATGCTTGTCTACAAAATCGAAACACTTTATTTTGCCATTTTCATGTAGCTTAGTGTCATCTTACCATACCCCGTAACGGAGCCTTATTTCATGAACGTTTTCTAATATTTTAAAACAGAAATCAAGTTTTACATGTTTTCAAAATCGGAAAAAAAAATGAAAAATTAGAAATTCCTTCACAGTAGTTCATTAGAAAAACACGCCTATATAAATGTCGCATACAACTTAAAATATATACTTTTACACAGACTTTTCATGTGAACTAAGCCATATCTCTTTACGCGACATTTCCATTTTGACAGCGCCAGCAGTTTTTACAGAATTTCTGGCAGCCTGTGGCAGTCTTGGGCAGCGCGAAACACGCTGTACTTTTTTCAACCGGCCTAGATAAAAGATCTCTAGTATATTGTTACGTTCTAATAACTTTTCTTTCAATGAGTTTTAAGCAAAGATAAGAGGTGAAAGATTTCATTAAATCAAGTTTTTTCGAATTCTTGTGTACATTTACCTCTCTTTTTTTAACGCTCTCGAAAGCCGAAATCGCGCGATGTTTCTGGTCTTTGATTGATTGAAAAATGCTTGTCTACAAAATTAAAACACTTTATTTTGCTATTTTCATGTAGCTTAGTGTCATCTTACCATACCCCGTAACGGAGCCTTATTTCATGAACGTTTTCTAATCTTTTAAAACAGAAATCAAGTTTTACATGTTTTCAAAATCGGAAAAAAAAATGAAAAATTAGAAATTCCTTCACAGTAGTTCATTAGAAAAACACGCCTATATAAATGTCGCATACAACTTAAAATATATACTTTTACACAGACTTTTCATGTGAACTAAGCCATATCTCTTTACGCGACATTTCCATTTTGACAGCGCCAGCAGTTTTTACAGAATTTCTGGCAGCCTGTGGCAGTCTTGGGCAGCGCGAAACACGCTGTACTGTTTTCAACTGGCCTAGATAAAATATCTTTAGTATATTGTTACGTTCTAATAACTTTTCTTTCAATGAGTTTTAAGCAAAGATAAGAGGTGAAAGATTTCATTAAATCAAGTTTTTTCGAATTCTTGTGTACATTTACCTCTTTTTTTTTAACGCTCTCGAAAGCCGAAATCGCGCGATGTTTCTGGTCTTTGATTGATTGAAAAATGCTTGTCTACAACATTAAAACACTTTATTTTGCCATTTTCATGTAGCTTAGTGTCATCTTACCATACCCCGTAACGGAGCCTTATTTCATGAACGTTTTCTAATCTTTTAAAACAGAAATCAAGTTTTACATGTTTTCAAAATCGGAAAAAAAAATGAAAAATTAGAAGTTCCTTCACAGTAGTTCATTAGAAAAACACGCCTATATAAATGTCGCATACAACTTAAAATATATACTTTTACACAGACTTTTCATGTGAACTAAGCCATATCTCTTTACGCTACATTTCCATTTTGACAGCGCCAGCAGTTTTTACAGAATTTCTGGCAGCCTGTGGCAGTCTTGGGCAGCGCGAAACACGCTGTACTGTTTTCAACCGGCCTAGATAAAAGATCTTTAGTATATTGTTACGTTCTAATAACTTTTCTTTCAATGAGTTTTAAGCAAAGATAAGAGGTGAAAGATTTCATTAAATCAAGTTTTTTCGAATTCTTGTGTACATTTACCTCTTTTTTTTTAACGCTCTCGAAAGCCGAAATCGCGCGATGTTTCTGGTCTTTGATTGATTGAAAAATGCTTGTCTACAAAATTAAAACACTTTATTTTGCTATTTTCATGTAGCTTAGTATCATCTTACCATACCCCGTAACGGAGCCTTATTTCATGAACGTTTTCTAATCTTTTAAAACAGAAATCAAGTTTTACATGTTTTCAAAATCGGAAAAAAAAATGAAAAATTAGAAATTCCTTCACAGTAGTTCATTAGAAAAACACGCCTATATAAATGTCGCATACAACTTAAAATATATACTTTTACACAGACTTTTCATGTGAACTAAGCCATATCTCTTTACGCGACATTTCCATTTTGAAAGCGCCAGCAGTTTTTACAGAATTTCTGGCAGCCTGTGGCAGTCTTGGGCAGCGCGAAACACGCTGTACTTTTTTCAACCGGCCTAGATAAAATATCTTTAGTATATTGTTACGTTCTAATAACTTTTCTTTCAATGAGTTTTAAGCAAAGATAAGAGGTGAAAGATTTCATTAAATCAAGTTTTTTCGAATTCTTGTGTACATTTACCTCTTTTTTTTTTAACGCTCTCGAAAGCCGAAATCGCGCGATGTTTCTGGTCTTTGATTGATTGAAAAATGCTTGTCTACAAAATTAAAACACTTTATTTTGCCATTTTCATGTAGCTTAGTGTCATCTTACCATACCCCGTAACGGAGCCTTATTTCATGAACGTTTTCTAATCTTTTAAAACAGAAATCAAGTTTTACATGTTTTCAAAATCGGAAAAAAAAATGAAAAAATAGAAATTCCTTCACAGTAGTTCATTAGAAAAACACGCCTATATAAATGTCGCATACAACTTAAAATATATACTTTTACACAGACTTTTCATGTGAACTAAGCCATATCTCTTTACGCGACATTTCCATTTTGACAGCGCCAGCAGTTTTTACAGAATTTCTGGCAGCCTGTGGCAGTCTTGGGCAGCGCGAAACACGCTGTACTTTTTTCAACCGGCCTAGATAAAAGATCTTTAGTATATTGTTACGTTCTAATAACTTTTCATTCAATGAGTTTTAAGCAAAGATAAGAGGTGAAAGATTTCATTAAATCAAGTTTTTTCGAATTCTTGTGTACATTTACCTCATTTTTTTTAACGCTCTCGAAAGCCGAAATCGTGCGATGTTTCTGGTCTTTGATTGATTGAAAAATGCTTGTCTACAAAATTAAAACACTTTATTTTGCTATTTTCATGTAGCTTAGTGTCATCTTACCATACCCCGTAACGGAGCCTTATTTCATGAACGTTTTCTAATCTTTTAAAACAGAAATCAAGTTTTACATGTTTTCAAAATCGGAAAAAAAAATGAAAAATTAGAAATTCCTTCACAGTAGTTCATTAGAAAAACACGCCTATATAAATGTCGCATACAACTTAAAATATATACTTTTACACAGACTTTTCATGTGAACTAAGCCATATCTCTTTACGCGACATTTCCATTTTGACAGCGCCAGCAGTTTTTACAGAATTTCTGGCAGCCTGTGGCAGTATTGGGCAGCACAAAACGCGCTGTACTTTTTTCAACCGGCCTAGATAAAAGATCTTTAGTATATTGTTACGTTCTAATAACTTTTCTTTCAATGAGTTTTAAGCAAAGATAAGAGGTGAAAAATTTCATTAAATCAAGTTTTTTCGAATTCTTGTGTACATTTACCTCTTTTTTTTTAACGCTCTCGAAAGCCGAAATCGCGCGATGTTTCTGGTCTTTGATTGATTGAAAAATGCTTGTCTACAAAATTAAAACACTTTATTTTGCCATTTTCATGTAGCTTAGTGTCATCTTACCATACCCCGTAACGGAGCCTTATTTCATGAACATTTTCTAATCTTTTAAAACAGAAATCAAGTTTTACATGTTTTCAAAATCGGAAAAAAAAATGAAAAATTAGAAATTCCTTCACAGTAGTTCATTAGAAAAACACGCCTATATAAATGTCGCATACAACTTAAAATATATACTTTTACACAGACTTTTCATGTGAACTAAACCATATCTCTTTACGCGACATTTCCATTTTGACAGCGCTAGCTTTTTTCGACTGACCAATCATCGTCAAGATAAGGCGGAGCTTATCAGTTGCCCGTTGCTTTCCTCCATGACCTCCGAAAATCTACAAATAGACATGAGGCGGCCTGTCAGTCAAACTAGCCGCTCTATACTAGACTGACCAATCAGCGTCCAGATATGATGGGGCTTATCAGTTGTGTTCTCAAAATATATTCCTCTTAACTTGCTGGGCGCTGTTATAGCTGCCAGCTAGCGCTGTCAAAATGGAAATGTCACGTAAAGAGATATGGCTTAGTTCACATGAAAAGTCTGTGTAAAAGTATATATTTTAAGTTGTTTGCGACATTTATATAGGCGTGTTTTTCTAATGAACTACTGTGAAGGAATTTCTAATTTTTCATTTTTTTTCCGATTTTGAAAACATGTAAAACTTGATTTCTGTTTTAAAAGATTAGAAAACGTTCATGAAATAAGGCTCCGTTACGGGGTATGGTAAGATGACACTAAGCTACATGAAAATGGCAAAATAAAGTGTTTTAAGTTTGTAGACAAGCATTTTTCAATCAATCAAAGACCAGAAACATCGCGCGATTTCGGCTTTCGAGAGCGTTAAAAAAAAAGAGGTAAATGTACACAAGAATTCGAAAAAACTTGATTTAATGAAATCTTTCACCTCTTATCTTTGCTTAAAACTCATTGAAAGAAAAGTTATTAGAACGTAACAATATACTAAAGATCTTTTATCTAGGCCGGTTGAAAACAGTACAGCGTGTTTCGCGCTGCCCAAGACTGCCACAGGCTGCCAGAAATTCTGTAAAAACTGCTGGCGCTGTCAAAATGGAAATGTCGCGTAAAGAGATATGGCTTAGTTCACATGAAAAGTCTGTGTAAAAGTATATATTTTAAGTTGTATGCGACATTTATATAGGCGTGTTTTTCTAATGAACTACTGTGAAGGAATTTCTAATTTTTCATTTTTTTTCCCGATTTTGAAAACATGTAAAACTTGATTTCTGTTTTAAAAGATTAGAAAACGTTCATGAAATAAGGCTCCGTTACGGGGTATGGTAAGATGACACTAAGCTACATGAAAATGGCAAAATAAAGTGTTTTAAGTTTGTAGACAAGCATTTTTCAATCAATCAAAGACCAGAAACATCGCGCGATTTCGGCTTTCGAGAGCGTTAAAAAAAAAGAGGTAAATGTACACAAGAATTCGAAAAAACTTGATTTAATGAAATCTTTCACCTCTTATCTTTGCTTAAATCTCATTGAAAGAAAAGTTATTAGAACGTAACAATATACTAAAGATCTTTTATCTAGGCCGGTTGAAAACAGTACAGCGTGTTTCGCGCTGCACAAGACTGCCACAGGCTGCCAGAAATTCTGTAAAAACTGCTGGCGCTGTCAAAATGGAAATGTCGCGTAAAGAGATATGGTTTAGTTCACATGAAAAGTCTGTGTAAAAGTATATATTTTAAGTTGTATGCGACATTTATATAGGCGTGTTTTTCTAATGAACTACTGTGAAGGAATTTCTCATTTTTCATTTTTTTTCCCGATTTTGAAAACATGTATAACTTTTTTCTCTTTTAAAAGATTAGAAAACGTTCATGAAATAACGCTCCGTTACGGGGTATGGTAAGATGACACTAAGCTACATGAAAATGGCAAAATAAAGTGTTTTAGGTTAGTAGACAAGAATTTCTCAATCAATCAAAGACCAGAAACATCGCGCGATTTCGGCTTTCGAGAGCGTTAAAAAAAAAGAGTTAAATGTACACAAGAATTCGAAAAAACTTGATTTAATGAAATCTTTCACCTCTTATCTTTGCTTAAAACTCATTGAAAGAAAAGTTATTAGAACGTAACAATATACTAAAGATCTTTTATCTAGGCCGGTTGAAAACAGTACAGCGTGTTTCGCGCTGCCCAAGACTGCCACAGGCTGCCAGAAATTCTGTAAAAACTGCTGGCGCTGTCAAAATGGAAATGTCGCGTAAAGAGATATGGCTTAGTTCACATGAAAAGTCTGGTGTAAAAGTATATATTTTAAGTTGTATGCTCAGTTCGTGCAGCCAGGCTGCAACGCTGCTCAGTTCGTTCTTCCAGGCTGCCACGCTGCTCAGTTCGTGCTGCCAGGCTGCCACGCTGTCAGAATGCTAACTTCACGCTGCCAGACTGCCAGGCTGCCAGGCTGCCACGCTACTCAGTTCGTGCTGCCACGCTGCTCAGTTCGTGCAGCCAGGCTGCCACGCTGATCAGTTCGTGCTGCCAGGCTGCCACGCTGCCCAATTCGTGATGCCAGGCTGCCACGCTGATCAGTTCATTCTGCCAGGCTTCCACGCTGCTCAAATCGTGATTCCAGGCTACCACGCTTATCAGTTCGTGCTGCCAGGCTGTCACACTGCTCAGTTCGTGCTGCCAGACTGCCAAGATGTCATAATGCTAACTTCACTCTGCCAGATTGCCACGCTGCCAGGCTGCTAACTTCACGCTGTCAGGCTGCCAAACTGCCAGACTGCTAACTTCACGCTGCCAGGCTGCCAGACTGCCAGACTGCTAACTTCACGCCGCCAGGCTGCCAGACTGCCAGACTGCTAACTTCACGCTGCCAGGCTGCCAGACTGCCAGACTGCTAACTTCACGGACATCACATCCGTTATAGTTCCATCATTGATGCAGAGACGCGATTAATAATAAATTTTGTCAGTGCTACTTTTGTACCGGATTGTTACTAATATTTGAGTTTTATATCGAGACATTATCTACATAGAGTTAAAATATGTAAATATTATCTTCGTCTTGATTGGGCAGATAATAAATATCATTGCGCGTTCTAACTGCGTTGCAAATAACTCTTAAATCAAATCTGGAAATTCCAAAAGGTTCTATAAATAGCTCGCGAGACTGGTGTTCTTAAATCTCAATATTATAAACGCTTTATTTTGTAGTTGTTTAAATATATGAAAGCGTCTAGATGATAAGACTGGTTTACAAAGGTTTAAAGGACACTCGATGTCAGTGTGTACACACGTTATGTATACACGTCTGCACGTTCTATAGTCAATTAGCAATCAATGCTGAAAGTGTAGCCTAATTTAGTTTTGAGATCGAGCATTATAATATATGCCGATATTTTTTATAAATTGAACAGTTTGGCAAATAGTGAAATTGTGCTTTTTGTGCATGTTTTGTGTTTGTTATTGCACTCAAATTTTTCGAAGCAGTTTAACAACCTCAGAGACATATAAATACATGCACACTGTGTTTATATGTCTCTGACAACCCTCAATCATGCAATGTGAAGGTACTAAATTGAACAGACCTGTTTAATATCGGACATCATTGAAACAATTTCTAAAGTGTACGAAATATTTTATCTTAATATGGTCTAGCGACCTTGTGATGAGCATGATGTGATTACCCGAACAATTTAGATTACAAAAAGCCATTCTAATGAGCTAAAACGGTAGTCTATCTAACTAGACTTTTCTTAAATTTGGAATGGCCTAATTTTGAACACATCAAAACGTAACTAAAAAATCACCAAGACAACATTCTGGCAAACTAACATTATTCTACTGTCAAAAGATGCAGGGTTGATACATTCTCAAATTTACCCGCAGCAGAGTGCACTATTATTGAAAATAGCAAGCCCTACACCGATATACTGCTTGTTACTTTGCAGGATTTTCCATACGATCGGCACTACAGTGCCATTGGCGCTTTGATTGTAGGTGTAACCACTTTAGTAAAGAAGGCGACTTTATAAATGCCATACCAGGTGATCGATTAATATTCCCATACATTCTCTAATGTTTGTAATCCCCTTGACATACTCTGACTGATATTCAACGAATCCAAAAAAAACGTAATTAAAAGCTTGGTCTAATATGAACCAATGAATTGATTGATTCGGGTTTAGCCCCACTTTCATAATTAATAAACGATAAAAATAGATATTGTCATTACCAGATACATATTTAGGCGTTTTCTGCATTTTTAAATGAAAATGTAAGTATCAAGACATAAACACATCATTTGAAATTTGTATGAATGAAAAGAAATCAAAATAGACTTTACGATTATAACTTATAAATATTTCTTAGAAAATAGGAAATACGGTAAATATGGACTTAAAACTGAAAGATTCGCGATTTTCCAATAATTTACATGGAATAAAGAAGGAATGCATGTTGTCTATTAAAATAGAAAATGGAAGTATCAGGCAATAATTCTATATTTTATATCTTTACATTAAATGAAAAAAAACTTATAAAATATTGTCATCAAAAAGATTAATGACTTTAAATCAATTTTAAAGATCTGTCCCTATATAATTCTATATATCCTAAATATCAGGTCACCGGCAGGTTAGTGTAAATTGTATCGCTTTCAAGGGGAGTAACTCTCTCAATTAATTCTTTCAGCGCCACAGGCAATATTGAGGTTTTTGCAAACAATGCAGACAAATGCAAACAATGCAGATTCAGGTGAGTCAGCTCGTAACGAGCTGTCTCACCTGAAATCAGCATTGTTTGCCTTGTAGTTACCAAAATAGTCAAAAACTTTCATAAATTGATAAATGGACACACCCGATTCTGAACATGGAAGAGTCTACTTTAAACAATTCGGCGCTGAAAGAGTTAAGCCAGTCACTTGACCAAACTAGTGCAGTATGACTTTCATAATTGTTCAGTGATATCACGGCGGCCAGTTCACCTACCCAAGGTTTTCCTCTGTTTCCTACACTGACACTTCACACAAGCCACTTCCATTTATAAAAGAAGACAAATGGCGCATGCGTCTTCGAGTTTTATCAAACGTCGGACATAATGTTGGCCGAGCTTTGGGTTCGAACTCACAATCCCATAGATCGACAGCCCGCGTCGCTACCGACTGAACTTACCGGGGCTCGGCTCTAATGGATGGACATGAAACAACATCATAATGAAAGACAATACATGATTAAAATGTAAACTATAACTGCAATGAGGTCTTATTGAATCATATTTTCTCTAATTTCCCTATTAACTTCGTTTGTATTATTTCCATTATTTCTTACGAAAATCTGTAGTGTAGAGTATTGTGGTACAAGAAAGTCAGAAAGATGTGTTGGACAGGTAAAATAGCCGGCTTGATTTAACTAAACTACTGTTGAAAACGGCACAAAACCAACATTATGGCTTCTGCGTAATGTATCGACCCAGATCAGCCTGCGCATTCCGCGCAGGCTAATCCGGGTCAACACATTCCGTCTCTGGGAGATAAATATATAGATAAATGATTCATGAAACAGAAAATCCACAGGCAGCGAAAAGTGTCTGCCCGGGTTAGCTTGCGCGGCATGCTTAGGCTGATCCGGGTCGGCACTTTACGCAGAGTCCACAGTGTTGGTTTTATCGCGGGACGGCTCATATCTGTAAGTCAAGCATTTTGCTACTCGTTCAGTACTTTGATGGCGAGCAGCATCAAGCGATCTTGTTGCATTCAACATTAAAGTAGAACAGTACTGATGGGTTCGGAAATTTCCGTATAAAGTCGTAATAAATCGGTAATCATCGTCGGCTCATCGGTCTTGATCGGTCTCAACGGCTTCAGAAGGAAAATGCTGAGCCTATATATAATTGATAACTTACGGATATTCCCGAGCCACACTTTTAAACTCTCTTATAACCGTTTTTTCACCGAATTTTCTGTAAAAAGTATCACCATCATTGTCATTGTTTTCCGGGTGAACTCTTATTTAAAGTCATGTATTACAGTATGCGTAAATGTTATTTTATGTCGCGTACTTTAAAGGGACTGAACACCATAATGGTCCAAAATCGTTATATTTTATACTTATTCTAATTAATCCACAATACGTCGATATATATATGTAATGGAATGTTGTAGAAGGTCGTACAAGTCTTGTTTTTCATTATTTCATAGGAAATAAGCAGTTAAAAAAACGTCCGCTCCGTGTTTTCCCGTTTAAAATTCGGCATTCTCTAACACTATCGACTCATTACATTCATGTATGCGTGAGTGTAAGGAACGACAACTCTGCGAAGGAGATTGTCAATTCGGTTTTAGTGATCACGTGATAAATATACAGCGATAATTTTAGATTTACTGGGTTACTAACCCAGTAGATTTTACAATGCAAAATAACGAAAAATCTCCGCAATATTAATAGTGTGCATATATTGTAGTACATCAGTCAGCAAATATCAATGCCTTACATGCAATAACATCAAGGTAATAGCAATTTTTAACAATTTTCTTTTTTTTCCGCTTTTTTCTCATATGGGATTCAGTCCCTTTAAGTGTTCTTATTAAAATTTAGACTCAGATTGTACCTAGAATTATGCCTGAATAGGCGCAATAGATTTCTGTATAATATTGAGCCGTTCCGTGAGAAAACCAACATAATGGCCTCTGCGGAATATATCGACCAGATCTTCCTGCGCAGCCCGTGCAGGCTAATCCGGGCCGACACATTCCGTCTCAGGGAGATAGAGGTATAAAGTAATGATTCCTGAAATAGAAAATCCTCCGGAGTCGAAAATTGTTTGTGCGGGTTAGCCTACGCGGCATGCTTATGCTGATCCGGGTCTATACTTTCGCAGAGTCCACAATGTTGGTTTTTCTCGCGAGACGGTTCATATGAAACATGTTTGGTCTCAAAATTTCCATTGCACATATTGGTATATGGTATGGTAAGTAGGTTATATTGATTCAACTAATGTTAAAACGTTCATAAATAAATATTGCTTGTTTGGGTAAAAGTGTAAATATTTAATATACTGGTCGATACGAAAGGTGAAATGAAGATCTCGAGTTAGCATACTTCAAACGTCGAGTTTAACCCTTTCCCTCATAGGCCTACAACAATTTTGCAGCAGACGACTTTGAACATATTTTGTTAAAAAATAGAACATCTCTATAATTGAATGGATAACCTATGACTAAAAGTGGAAAACATTGTGGCAAAAGGAGAAATTGCTCGTTTTGAGCAATTTCTTCTTTTGTCTCTATGTTTTTCATAAAGCCGTCTGCTGCAGAGGCGTCAGAAAGCGTCTATATGAGGGTTAACCTCTCCACATACAGACGCCGCATTTTGACGCATCTGCAGCAGACGACATTTGAAAAGATAGTAGCAAAATATGAAATAGTTTTCATAATGAACCATTTATCCTCTTGGCAAAATATTTTTAACCATTTTTTAATAATGATGAATTTGTTTATAGAAATTTTCATTTGTTTTGTCTTTATGTTTTAAAAAAAGGTCTGCTGCGGATCGTTTCCGCTGCGGATTTTCATTGAATTTCAACTGAATGTTTATCACCATTTACTGCCAAAATAGTTTTGAACTATGTATTATTTACTTTTGTTGTCACTGTTAGTAATATTTGCAGAAGTTTCAACATTTCATTATTTTTTAGCTCCATCTGGAGTACAGAACCTCTAAAGTCTAAAGTATGAGTTGGTCGGGGGGATCAAACAACGCTTCTATCAGGGGCGTAGCTTGGCAATAATCAATGTGTAGGCCGTCTCGTGATAAAAGATCATTATTGTGGACTCTGCGTAAAGTATCGACGCGGATCAGCCTAAGCATGCCACACAGGCCTACCCGGATAGGCACTTTTCGCCTCCTCTGGATTTTCTGTTTCGGGAATCACTACTCTATCTATTCCCCCTTAGACGGAATGTGTCGGCCGGATCAGTCTGATCTGGTCGATACATTACGCAGATGTGTATCGCCGCACGTGCCTACAGCACCTAAAGGGGGCTACGCCCCTGTCTATAGTACGTTAACATCGACTTGGAAACAAACAGAACCCATTAACTCCTTGACCCGGTAAATGTCTACAGTCGGAATCCTCATACTGTATTTTTGACAAATAAGTGGGCTGGACAAAATGTTCTACCATTTTTATATTCGTAAGTATGACCCGGCGGCCGTGGATCGATCCCGAGACCTCTTGAACCCGAGACGGACGCTTAACCACTACACGACCGAGTGGTGGTCGTAGTGTAAGATGTGACAACCACCTAACGAGTAAGTATATGTTTGGTTAACCTGAAAAAACCCACCGAATCTTACGAAACATAGAACTCTGTGATGAGCAAATAAGTAAGGTTTCTGCAGATACTTAAGGATTGATTCGTATTTTTCGTGCGTTCATGCAGTATGAAGTCTCGGCCGCGACTTTGCAAATCCATGAAGCGCGCTATAATCAATCCTTATATTTACATTTTCCCCTTTTCATTACTTTTTTTTCCGACCTAAAAGTGTTCGCGAACAAGTCTTTAATAACAATAAAGAAATGTAACCGACAACATACGTTTGTTTAAATGAATAGCTGATATTTGTTACGTCGTATATCAATCGTTAATTGACGTCGCGCTAATCCAATCGGAATGCAATATTAAAATAAACAATGACGTCATAATCCCTACAGAGGTCATGATTGAATTCGACCAGTCTGATATTGGTATTGATATTTTCAACAATCTAATTTTGCTATAGCATTCTTATTCCAAGTTAAACGAATATTAGGAATTTCGAAGTAACATCATTTCTGATTGGTTAAACCACATGGTTGAGCGAATCAGAATTTGTGTTACTTAGTGAATGTGGAATAAATATAAATAGAATAGATTCGAATAAGAATAGAGGTTTCTAATTCATTTCCTTGATATAAACACAACTTGACGCCTCTGTAACTGAAAGTTTATTAAAGCAGTATGAACAAATTATAATTCATTAAATTGAGCAATTTATCCTTTTTTCCGATTATATTTTCAATTATGTGTCACGAACTTTACTTTAACTTTTACTTCTTTGAACTTCTTTTTTCCCCACATGAGTCTCTTAAATCGGACGACCCTTTAAATAACATATTTGGGAAACGGTCAACCGTCATAACTTGAAGTTCTATAAAGCGTCATTAGTTTTATCTGAAATTAATCCATTTATGTATTGACGTCACATGTGAACTTTTTAAGCCTTTCTAAAAATACAGACGCTTTCTAACTAGTTCGTAGCAGACGACCTTTGAAAACATTCTGTCAAAAGAAGAACTTGCTCATGAACAGTAATCTTTCCTTTTGCCACAATGGCTACAGCTTTAGTCAATGGGTGTTATTTCTTTCATTTAAAGAGAGTGACAATATGATTTACTTTAAATGTTTAAAGACGTCTTCTGTAGATTTTTTTTATATATGGGAAAGGGGTAAGCAAATAACGTATATCTCTGTCAAATGCCAAACCACTTATATATAAATATAGCAGGCTTTTTTTGTTTAATCTGCGGATTAACTCTTTACAAGATGACAGCTAACGAATGTTGAATTTCTCTTCTCTTTACTAGGATTGTTTTCTACGCTGCCGGAACATTCACTAGCTTCCACATAACTTGATCAGGATTTGCACTGTTCTCCAATTAATCATAGAAGGTAATGAGAAAACTTTGCAAAACAGTATCCACATGGAAACTTTAGCATGGAAGCACAAGCAGATGAGCTGTTCCGCGAGAAAACCAACATTATGGCCTCTGCGTAATGTATCGACCCAGATCAGCCTGCGCAGTCGGCACAGCCTGATCCTGGCCGACACATTACGCCTCAGGGGCATAGAAGTATTGAGTAATGACTCCTGAAACAGAAAATTCACAGGAGGCGAAAAGTGTCTGTACGGGTAAGCCTGCAAAACGAGCAATTTCTCCTGTTGCCACAATGTTTTCCACTTTTAGTCATAGTATCCATTCAATTATAGAGATTTTCTACCATGTTCAAAGTCCCTCGCTGCAGAATTGTCGTATGAGGGAAAGGGTTAAAAATGTCAAGTCAAAGAAAGAGTTGAACTCACTGTGACACGCTGAGAAATTGCTCATTATGGGCTTATTTAACCTTTTGTCACATTTTTTGTTTCAAAAGTCGTCTGCTGCAGAGGCGTCAGAAAGGGCGTCTGCATGAGGGAGAGATAAAAGTATCATTTCCGCATGTTGCCGTCAATATGATATGAGAGCGTAATATGATATGATGCCGTCAATATGATATTACAGCGTAACATGAGATTGCCAGTAGATCGAGGGCTTGGCGTGAAACGGTTGTAACTAAAAATCTATTTTGAAAACCCTGGTTTAGGAGCAATTTTGACCCCTTTGTTACAATGAAGAATAAGGTGCCATTGCTCACAACGAGCAATGACACCTAAATTTCCATTGTTTACCAAGAAAAATGATTTTACGCTTATAATGACTGTATGGCGAGGTGATTAACCTTGGTAAAAAAATACAAATTTTAGTTACAACCGTTTCACGCCAAGATCTCGAAATGTCAATAATTGGACTGAAATCTCACAAATCCATAATATTGTTGTATGTTGTTTTCTAGACAGGATTCAGTCTATGATATGAGCCGTCCCGCGAGAAAACCAACATTGTGGACTCTGCGTAAAGTATCGATCCGGATCAGCCTAAGCATGCCGTGCAGGCTTAGCCGGATAGACACTTTTCGCCTGCTGGGGATTTTCTGTTTTAGAAATCATTACTCTATACCTCTATCCTCCTGAGACGGAATGTGTCGGGCCGGATCAGTCTGCGCGGACTGCGCAGGCTGATCCTGGTCGATACATTACGCAGAGGCCATAATGTTGGTTTTCTCGCGGGACGGCTCATATATGTGATTTAGCCCTTTACACTACACATAGACGCATGTTGACGCTTCTGCAACAAACGAACAATTTCTCTCTTTTCTACATGTTTCTAACATTTTTCAGTTATCTTCCTTGTTTTTGCCTAGATGTTTTCAAAGAAGTATTCTATAAGTTCGTTGTTTGTGAGAAATGGTTAATAGTTTTAAATTCAAAAATCTTTTTTGAGAGAAAGAAAGTTATGTCGTTTCAGATTAACATTTGCGTCAGCCAATCGAAATGTCGCCTACAAAATCGTAAGGTAGCAAAAGAGGAGATAATCCATCTAGGTAACCGAGGTCGGGAAGCGGTAATTGCCGAGTGCTAGGATTGTTTAAAATATTTAAATATATCTGGTCAATACGAGACGACCTTTTATGCGGTGTCGTCATATCTACATAAACGTAAAGGGAAGTAATTCATGAGATTGCCCACACTTAGACAATTAGACTTTACAGAATTGAATATTAATCATGTTTAATGAACCTGCGGTAACTCGAAGTCGAATGCAGCAACGATAGAAAATGCAAGTACAAAACAGTCAATGATATGAAACCACTGTTTATAAATCTAAGCTACCTTGAGCATTTGTTACTTATTCTACTAGACACGACTTTAGCCTTTACTATGAAATAAATTGTCAGTTAAAACTAGTTGCAGTGGGATAAGTGTTAAAAGAGATCGAAGTTAGCAATGGTTATCAGTGCATGTACATTGAAAATTCAATAAAAAAACGACCTTTTACTATGACAACCACAATACACGAATGCAATTGAAATCTAAATATCATCAAACATGGAATTCCCAAGAGGTTCTATTAATAGACACAACTGACAGTCACGTCGTCAAGTAAATGTTTATTTCCATAAGTGGAGAACGATTCCAACGTTTCCTAACTATTGCGACAGTTTCCATGACATTTTCATAATAAACCCTTTGACTGCTGTAACCGATGGTGTGGTGTTTCTACCATCTGTATAGAGACAGGCCAGTCTCCGTGCAGCCTGATCAGGTCCTATACTGTTTACTACTCAACTCCACATGTTTATCTCGATATTACTAGAATCGGTTATGGACTCTTCAGAATGCAAAGCTTGCAAAGTCCATTTAAATTAGGCATCAGTTTTAACGTATGTTTAACCCTATTCCCGCATACGACAATTATGCATCAGACGACTTTAAAAGTATTTTGTCAAAAAATCTCCATAATTGAATGGATAACCTATGACTAAAAGTGGAAAACATTGTGGCAAAAGGAGAAATTGCACGTTTTGTGCAATTTCTTCTTTTGCTCATTATGTTTTCAAAAAGCCGTCTGCTGCAGAGGCGTCAGAAAGCGTTTATATGAGGGAAACGGTTAAATCGATTTCTAAACAAGTTTTCAACTTCTATTATTCATGCTCGATGTCTGCT
Source organism: Serripes groenlandicus (assembly GCA_031761405.1). Classification (NCBI taxonomy): domain Eukaryota; kingdom Metazoa; phylum Mollusca; class Bivalvia; order Cardiida; family Cardiidae; genus Serripes; species Serripes groenlandicus. Next base: position 34,501,907 of record JASEVX010000010.1, read on the forward strand.
TCCTTTAAACATTTAAAACCAGTACACGCGCCGTTGGTGGGACAAAATCCCAAAGACAGAACCCGCTCATTACGGGATACGAACCCGTGACTTTTTGTTTTGGTACGGGAGGCCGCTGCTCTCCCACTGATCCAATGTCTTCCAATAACATTGAAAGCGTTACTTTTTTATGACTAATCACACGTTGTTTGCTATTGAATTTATCCAGAATAATAAATATGTCTCGGAATCTGAATGACTAGACAAACAATCCATTGGATCAGCCTATACTGACGTATCGTCCGTGTACATTCAACTGTCGCTAGATGAATACTTAACCCTTTCCCTCATATAGACGCTTTCTGACGCCCCTGCAGCAGACGGCTTTTTGAAAACATAGTGACAAAAGAAGAAATTTCACAAAACGTGCAATTTCTCCTTTTGCCACAATGTTTTCCACTTTTTGTCATAGGTTATCCATTAAATTATGGAGATTTTCTATGTTTTGACAAAATACGTTCAAAGACGTCTGCTGCAGAATTGTCGTATGAGGGAAAGGGTTAAACAGCCTAAAAGGTCAGTTGACTATATTTCTATCTAATAGACTGACCTTTATTGTGTATTCACCATGTGACAGTAGAATATACTCAGACACTACGCATATACATGATGTTGCTTTGGTATTTTACGTCGCTTTTAACACTTTCTTTTCACCAGTGATGCTAAACCCCACATCTCATACGTGTTATTGTATATAAACGTAGCGGGGTCACTTTAAGCGATTTGAGCCCGTCCGTGTGGATTGATTGATTGGGGTTTAACGCCGTTTTCAACAATTTCTCAGTCATATCACGGCGGCCAGTTCACCTACACACGTATTTCCTGGTTTTCTCACACCAGTACTCCACACAACAATCTTCCCAAGCAACTAGCTGCTTTTCCACATAGACTTAGCCCATTGGTGGAAGACGAGTGACGCATGTCGCATTGACTTTTGTCAAACGTCGGAAAGAAAGTTGGCCGAGCCGGGATTCGAACTCACAACCCCTGGATTGACAGCCCGCGTCGTTACCGACTGAGCTACCGGGGCTCGGCTCGAGCAGTTGGATTTTACAACTGAATTCTTTTTCATGTTATATATTTAAAGTATAAATAAATTATCAAGCTGGAAGTATATACATTTATATCGAGGGATTACTCGAACCATTCGGAATATCTCGGTGATGAATGCTTTACCAATGATGATGAATGATTACGGAATTACCAGAGGAGTTCCGAGTGTACTCGAATTAGTTATCGACATGTTCGAGTACACTCGGAACTCCTCTGGTAATTCCGTAATTTCTCGCGTCCCTTTCGTCTCCGAGTTATCGCCAGTCATTTGTATCACACGACATAGTTGACCTGACCCTGACCTTTGTGCATAGAGGTTTAATAATCATGACACACGTGTCTTTACACCAAGCTTTTGATCTATTTTGGGAAGACACTTTTCACCTCCTGTGGATTTTCTGTTTCAGGAATCAGTACTCTATACCTCTATCCCCCTGAGACGGAATGTGTCGACCCGGATCAGTCTCCGCGGATTGCTTGCAGGCCGATCTGGGTCGATACATTACGCAGAGGACATAATGTTGGTTTCCTCGCGGAACGGCTCATCTGCTTGTGCTTCCATGCTAAAGTTTCAAAGTGGATACTGTTTTGCAAAATGTTCTCATTACCTTCTATGATTAACTCGAGGTAATTTCTCGCGTCCCATTCGTCTCCGAGTTATCGCCAGTCATTTGTATTACACGACATAGTTGACCTGATCCTGAACTTTGTGCATAAAGTTTTAATTATCATGACGCACGTGTCTTTACACCAAGCTTTTGATCTGTATTGTGAAGACACGTAAGTCGAGGTAACTGACAGTTTAAAATTGATGGTTCCGCCTCGGTGATGTAGTGGTAGAGCGTCCGCCTCGGTGATGTAGTGGTAGAGCGTCCACCTCGAGTGATGTAGTGGTAGAGCGTCCGCCTCGAGTGATGTAGTGGTAGAGCGTCCGCCTCGAGTGATGTAGTGGTAGAGCGTCCGCCTCGAGTGATGTAGTGGTAGACCGTACGTCTCGAGTGCGGGGGGTGGCGGGTTCGATCCCCGGCCGGGTGATATAAAACACCTTTAAACGGTAATAATGGCTGCCCTCATTGGTGCTCGAGGTTTCGGGGTTAGCCATTACGACTGACTGGCTGGTGTCAGGATAAATGGACCAGTAGTACTGGTAACATAGCTAGAAAACGCCGTGGTATAACTGAACAATTGTTGAAAGCGGCGTTAAACACCAAACAATCAATCTTTACAGTCTAGCGCATTTAATCCTGCACCAATCCAAATCCAATGTTACAGGAACATATATGGCAGTAATAGCGTTAAACACCAACACTCATTAAAGGTGTTTGGTAATAGACATGTCCAACTTGGCAGAGGAAAACCACAGTCATATAAAATACATTCAATATGAAGTAATGGTTTCCTTACTACCTTCGCGCTCAGGGCTTCGGGGTTAGCATTTCGACTGACTGTCAGGTGTCAGGATAAATGGACCAGTAGTACTGGTAACTTACCAAGGAAATGCCGTGATATAAATGAAACATTGTTGAAAGCTGCGTAAAACACCAGTAATCAGTAAAGGTTTTTGGTAAAACACATGTCCGCGGGAGGCCAGTCATATAAAATACATTCAATATGTAGGAATGGTTTCCTTTCTACCTGTGCGCTAAGGGTTTCGGGATTAGCATTACGACTGGCTGGATGGTGTCAAGATAAATGGACCAGTAGTACTGGTAACTTGCCAAGGAAACGCCGTGATATAACTGATATGACATTGTTGAAAGCTGAGTAAAACACCAACAATCAGTAAAGGTTTGTTGGTAAAACACATGTCCGCCTTGCCAGAGGGAGACCACAGTCATATAAAAAAAAACAATCAAACTGTAGTAATGGTTTCCTTCTTACCATGGCGCTCCGGGTGGCGGTAGTAAAGCAGTACGACTGGCGTATCAGTGTCAGTATAAATAATACCAATAGTACTGGTAAACTGACATATGGAACGCCGTGATAGTCCTGAAATACTGTTGAAAGCGGCGCGCACACATCATCTAAACACAATACATATTTGTATAAAGGTCAGAAGCATGTTAATAGAGTTGTTTATCGATACCCCTAAACAAGGAAGATATTAGTACGGAATTTAAATGACATTCATAGCTCACTGATTTACAAAAAAATGTCATTGAAAAAAATTCCCTTCACTTAAGTTCATTCAAATACCCATATTTCATCATATTTACGACGTGAACCCGCACTTTATCAATGGATCTAAATATAGAAAGACGTTTTTACGCATAGCGGTAATTGATTTAAAACATAAAGATATCGAATTTGGTCGATGATAAAACGGGGGTAAATGTTTAAACAGGCTTTGCTATCTTTGACCCCCATTGTAGGTATACGCGTAACTAGGCCAAAACTACGACGCCTAACACAAAAGAGAAGACAAAAGAGATTGAAACACCAAGTGATATGTTACTTCACGAATATTGGGTTAAAGACACTGTGGTTCTATGTTTAGATGCCATGTTTAGTTCGATTTATATGAATTTATGTACTCGTATATTCTGACAGTTTATGCGAGGAATAAAAGTATGTAATGTCTCAAGAAATAATTCAGCCGTCCCGCGAAAAAACCAACATTATTGACTATTCGTAATGTATCGATCCAGATCAGCCTGCGCAGTCCGCGCAGGCTGATCCGGGCCGACACATTCCGTCTCAGGGGGATAGAGGTAATGATTCCTGAAACGGAAAATCCACAGGAAGCGAAGAATGTCTGCCCGGATTAGCCTGCGCGGCATGCTAAGGCTAATACGAGTCGATACTTTACGCAGAGTCCTAAACGGAAAATCCACAGGAAGCGATAAGTGTCTTTCCGGTTTAACCTGCGCGGCATGCTTAGGCTGATCCGGGTTACGGAGAGTCCATATAATGTTGGTTTTCTTGTAGGACGGCTAAAATGTTCAATATGGCGGTGTAAAGTAAAAATTTACATTATAAAATTATACAACACGCGCGATGGGTCGGTTTGTCCGGTATCATTGACCTGTGTTATTCAGGTGAGCTGTGACCGATATGACTTGACCGTTTATTGAAATGGTCACGTGTGGGTAAAACTGGTTTTCCGTGTCTGTATCTCGTGATAAACCTATGTACAACGAGTCATTTAAAGGATTAATCATATCCATCACAATGTTTTGATATTGTTTTGACTCCTTCGATAATTTGAACTTCACAAGTTTCGAGAATGTTGTTGTTGTGCGATTCAATAAATTACTTGAAAGCAGTTTCTCCTTTAATAGCCACAATATTGTCAGCTCTATTCAATAAATGACAGCTGCTCCTGGAAAAACCATCCATAGCGTAATTATTACAAGAGTAGAAAACATCTGCGCCGTTCCATGAGCAAACCAACATTGTGGACTCTGAGTAAAGAATCGATCCGGATCATCATAAGCATACCGCGTAGGCTTACCCGGATAGACACTTTTTGCCTCGTGTAGATTTTCTGTTTCAGGAATCATTACTCTATACCTCTATCCCCCTGAGACGGAATGTGTCGGCCCGGATCAGTCTGCGCGGACTGCGCAGGCTGATCTGGGTCGATACATTACGCAGAGGTCATAATGTTGGTTTTCTCGCGGAGAGCGGCTCATCTGATTGTGGTTCCATGCTAAAGTTTCCAAGTGGATACCGTTTTGCAAAATGTTCTCATTACCTTCTATGATTAATTGGAGAACAGTGCAAATCCTGATCAAGCTGTGTGGGAAGCTCAGGTTGATCTAGATATACACTGATAGCAAATGCATTATATTTGAGTTTTTTGCAGAGCACCGCTCAATTCCATTTTCAGTTATAGGGATATTCCTTACTGTTGCCAGGGACGTAGATGAGATCTTATCTACGTTCCTGCTTTTGCCTATATGTTTTCGAAGTTGTCAGCTGCGTGTTTGTTGTATGTGGGAAAGGGTTACGTTATCTAAGTGTTTAGACCAGCAAAGGGGTATGTTATTCAAACGTAAAACAACTGGTGATGGAAATTAACAGAACCACTGCGTAGTCGGAATATATCAACTACATTACGCATACAAAACCTATAACTAGAGTGAGTATATTTCACGAAAACAATAACTCATCACAAAATATAAATAAACCTCCATATATATTTAAAAAGAAAAAAGACCCGTACCATTCAGTCACAATAAACAGTGAATTCATTCACTTCCCTTGATACAGACGACATCGTCAGCTGCGTATTTGTTGTATGTGGGAAAGGGTAATGGTATCTAAGTGTTTAGACCAGCAGAGGAAGGAATATGTTATCCAAACGTAATACAAATGGTGATGGAAATTAACAGAACCACTGCGTAGTCGGAATATATCAACTACATATTACGCATACAAAACCAATAACTAGAGTGAGTATAGTTCACGAAAACAATTACTCATTACAAAATATGGATAAACCCCCGTATATATATATATATATATAAAAAGAAAAAAGACCCGTACCATTCAGTGACAATTAATAGTGAAATAATTGATAGAAATTTACACACCTAGATTGATTCACGCCTCCCTTGATACAGACAACTAGGCCTTTTTCAACATTATGGCTTCTGCGTAATGTATCGAACCAGATCAGCCTGCGCAGTCCGCGCAGACTGATCCGGACCGACACATTCCGTCTCAGGGGGGATAGAGGTATAGAGTAATGACTCCTTAAACAGAAAATCCACAGAAGGCGAAAAGTGTCTATCCGGGTAAGCCTGCGCGGCATGCTTAGGCTGATCCAGGTCGATACTTTACGCACAATGTTGGTTTTCTCGCGGGACGGCTCAAATATATTCGTTCATAAATAGAGATGTTTAATATTTATGCCTCAATGTTTTCAAAGTCGTCTGCTGCAGATGTCTTTGGGACTTGGTTATTATCAAGGATTTTCTTTTGTTGACGACGTTTGACCAAAATCTTTCTTTGCAATTCTTTTTTGTTTAACTCTTTTTTAATAATAATGCCATCGTTTAAATAGACTTGCCGAGTGCGAGTGTAAACAAAACCAGGAGAATTTCCATTTATTTCCTTAGATGTTTTCAAGACGTTTGCTGCAGATTTGCTGTATCCACATATCCATGGGTCATGGTCAAGGAAGATATTTGTCCAGACATGTAACTTAAACAACTTAACGATGGGGTTGAAATGGATCGCAGATTTGTTTGTTTAACCCTTTCAAACATCTAGCAGGCAATTATACGGAAAATAATGAAAGTATAAGTATTGAATAGAGGCGAAAACAATGCGGAAACAGGAGAACTTGGTAATATATATTTCAATTCAATTCAATCGTTTATTTTTTTGTTAAGTCACAAACTTTGATGAGACACATGAAAATAACATTATCGATTTCAAAAAATTGAAATACATATGAGCCGTTCCACGAGAAAACCAACATTATTGACTCCGCGTAAAGTATCGACCTGGATCAGCCTAAGCATGCCGCGCAGGCTAACCCGGACAGACACTTTTCGCCTTTTGTGGATTTTCTGTTTCAGGAAACATTACTTTACACCTCTATCCACCTGAGACGGAATGTGTCGGCCCGAATTAGCCTGCGCGGACTGCGCAGGCTGATCTGGGTCGATACATTACGCAGATCCAATAATGTTGGTTTTCTCGTGGAATGGCTCATATAATGTCACTTGGGGAATTACCTACAGATATTTTCCAGTACATTTAACCCTTTTCCACATACAGAAGCACCTGGCGACTCTGAAGCACCGACGTTTAACGAACGGTGACAAATGAAGTCATAGCTCTGAAAGGGTAATTTCTCTTTTTGCAACAATGTTATAACTCTTTTATAATAATAATACCTTCGTTTGAAGAGATTTTTAATTCATTTGCCTAGAAGTTTTCAAAGCCTTCTGCTGCAGATTTGTTTTATTATGGAAAAAGAGTTAACCCTTTCCCACCTGAAGACGTATTTTGACGCAATAGCAGTAGACAACTTTTGAAAACATTGTGGCCAAAGGTGAAATTGCTCATGATGAGCAATTTCTCCTATGCCCACAATGTTTTCAACTTTATTTAACACTTAAGCTTTCTTTTATGGAGAATTTTCAGGTTTTTGTCACTGTGTTTTCAAAGTCTTCTGCTGTTATTTGGGAAAGCGTTAACCGCAATTGATCAACTTTACAACAGGTTGGGGGAAATAAACGGCTTAACGATCTAGCGTAACCTTATTATATACAGTGTAGTAAATTTCCTCACAAGAAAAAGAATTCCCATACTTGGCGTGTTACACAATGAAATATTTTAAATAGGTAAGGTGAATATTTTGGACCTTTTCCAAATCTGCCGCGTCCTGGAAAAATAAACTTTATTTCATTTGCGAACAGTTTAGGACCTGCACCCTTCGGTAAATGATATATTTTTTATGAAATTTCCGACAACGATCATGTTGATATCATTTGTTTTATTGGGGTTTTACGCCATTTTCAACATGATTTCATTTATATCACGGCGACAGTTCACTTATTTATGATCCCTAGGTTAACAAACCAGCACTAGGCTAGGAAATGTGCCTGGCTCAAGGACACTCCACCTCAACCATTGAGCCGCGACTGGGGATCGAACGCGTGACGCCCGGTCCCAAATCCTTGACGCTAACCACTCGGCCACAGCAGATTCCTCGTATGGAAGTGCAGACAGATCTATGTCTACACGTGTAATGATTTCGTTAGGGTGAATTGTCCTGGAGCATCTCTCGAATACACCTCGACGTGTTAAAACCTATAGGGGTATTTGGCCACACACTGATAAAACCTGAGACGTTAACCCTTTCCCACATGTAGACGCTTTCTGTCGCCTCTGCAGCAGTCGACTTTTGAAAACATTGTGGCAATTTCTCATTTTGTCACAATGTTTTCTTCTCTATTCCATAATATAACTTTTTAAAGATATTTCCATTGTTTCCATACAATACAATACAATATATAGTTTATTGGATGATGTAGGCCTCTGACCCATAACATGTACAGTTGAACACTTGTAATTAAATTGTTTTGCGCTTACAAATGGTAAATACATACAGTAATGGAGTAGATGTTTTCAAAGTCGTCTGCTGCTGATTCATTGAATGCGTGAAAAAGTTTATCAGACCTTAACGTTGCGGTATATCATTAGTTGTGGTATATCATTAGTTGTGGTAACTCAATATACTCACAAACACTCCTTACCATGCATGAACTTTTAGTTATATACGGATATACGTGACCTGTCCCCGTGATATAACTGAAATAATGTTGAAAACAGCGTTAAACCCCAAATTGATTCTTATTTTTCATACAGTATGAACGCTCGGCCGCGAGTTTTTGCAAATCCATGAAGCGAGCTAACCTGCATGAACGCACGAAAAAATAAGAATCAATCCTTATATTTACATTTTCCTTTTTTCATTACTTTATTTTTTTCGACCAAAGGTGTTCGCGAACAAGTCTTTAATAACAATAAAGAAATGTAACCGACAACATACGTTTGTTTAAATGAATATTCTAACACTATTGACAATTTCTCTTCCATTTGAGCGTGATCTAAATGCAGTATATCACTCTACATTTCCGGAACTATTTTTGGCTGTTGAAAAGATTCCCTCCGTGTAGGCCCTATTTTTCATACAACGTTTCTTAGTGCGCATGCGTTACTACGTTGGGCTTGACATTTCATGAGCTTTTGTTGTAAATGCCGTTTGGAAAGTTGAATTGTAACGGTGACGTAATTGTTTTAAATGACGTCATTCACGTGCTTTACCAACATTTTATATAACGATGTGTCGTTCAGGTGTGTATAAATTAAACACTCAGGCCAATCAGCCTTCGTGATTAATTACTACACACCTGAACTCCAAATCGTGATATACGAGCCGGTGTATCACTCAAAATGAGATCTATGTCCTAGGCTGATATTTGTAACGTCGTATACCATTGGTTAAATGACGTCGCGCTAATCCAATCGGAGTGCAATATTGAAATAAAAAAAATGACGTCATAATCCCTACAGAGGTCATGCGAAAGTAAAACAAAAACTCATCCTTCATGAAGGATAGTCATTCTTAATTAATGTTTATGGGGTAAATGTTTGATTTCGAGGGCAATTTTAGTTACAACTGTTTCACGCCAAGCCCTCGATTTGATGTAATGCATATTTAAATATGTTTCTTATGACGAGCTGCATGTATGTCAATAACATAGATCCTCTTCTGTTCTATTTACATCAAGTTAGAATACATTTCTAATCGAGAGTATACATCTAAGTTTCTTATTCATCTATGTTGTTGTTGATAGAAAATGTTTTACGATTAACATATTCAACAAATCTGCAGCAGACAACTTCAAACACTTCTGGTTGAAAATATATTTAACTCCTTTCCCTGTAATAGACGCTTTCTGACGCCTCTGCAGCAAACGGCGTTTTGAAAACATATTGACAAAAGAAGAAATTGCCCAAAACGAGCAATTTCTCCTTTTGCAACAATGTTTTCCACTTTTAGTCATAGGCTATCCATTCAATTTTAGAGATTTTCCAATTTTAGACCAAATATGTTCAAAGTCGTCTGCTGCAGAATTGTCGTATGAGGGAAAGGGTTAATAAATGAAAGCGGTTAATCATAAGATAAAGTTAAAAGAAAATTGGCAAAATGCAAAATTGCTCATCATGAGCAATTCCTGCGTTTGCCACAATGTTTTCAAAAGTCGTATGCTGCATATGCGTCAGACTGGGCCGAGCCCCGGTATCTCAGTCGGTAGCGACGCGGGCTGTCAGTCCAGGGGTAGTGAGTTCGAATCCCCGCTCGGCCAACTTTCTTTCCGACGATTGACAAAAGTCAATGTGACATGCGTCATTCGTCTTCCACCAATGGGCTAAGTCTATGTGGAAAGGCAGCCAATTGTTTGGGAAGATTGTTGTGTGGAGTACTGGTGTGAGAAATTGTTAAAAACGGCGTTAAATCCCAATCAATCAAAGCATATGCGCTAGAAAGCGTCTGTATGTGAGAAAGGGCTAAAACCCCTGATCAATTCCGGATGATGAGCATGTATGTTTCCTTTCGAATAGTATCACGTAAACATTATATTATTAAGTGGTTTAACATGGTTTTGTTTGTTTGGATATAAACTGTTTTACAATCAACACATACAACACATCTACAGCAAACGACTTCTGGTTGAAAATGTTGATACTTCTAATAAATGAAAGCTTGTTCATTGGATTGAGTTGGAAAAAATATTGGCAAAAAGAGAAATGTCTCATTATGAACAATTCCTCCTTTTGCATCAATGTTTTCAAAAGTCGGTGGCTACTTGGGAGTCAGAAAGCGAAAGAGTAACACTCATGATCAAATCGTCCATTTCTATGACGTCCAAACTTTAAGTTATATATAATACTGATGAACATGTGCGCGTGTCCAATCGAGTATTTCGAAAGCTTGGCGTGAAACGGTTGTAACTCAATTTTTTTTTTTTACCAAGGTTAATCACCTCGCCATAACGCCTTTATAATTGTTAAATCATTTTTTCTTGGTAAACAATGGAGATTTAGGTGCCATTGCTCGTTTTGAGCAATGGCACCTAAATTTGCATTGTTTACAAAGGGGTCAAAATTGCCCCTAAACCAGGGTTTTCAAAATAGGTCTTTAGTTACAACTGTTTCACGCCAGGCCCTCGGTTTTCAAGTTTTCATTATCAAATTTAGTGGTCGTATTTATGTTGTTCCAATCATTATTTCATTCCTATCACACTGTTATACTATTCAACCCGGCATTGTCTCTAGTGGATCACGCTTAACTAGTATTGAACTGCAACAATAGTCTATAGATAAAAGGAAATATCAGAGACTACGTACACTGAGCCGTCCCCCGAGACAACCAACACTGTGTACTCGGCGTAAAGTATCGAACCGGATCATCTAAAGCATTCCGCGCAGGCTAAACCGGACATACATTTTTCGCATCCTCTGGATTTTCTGTCGGAATGTATGGGCTCGGATTAGTCTGGGCGGACTGCGCATGCTGATCAGGGTCGATTCTTTACGCCATAATGTCAGTTTTCTCGCGGGACGGTTCATATGAAGGGGGAACAAGGATTGTATATGCATGTAAACAGGTGAATCCAAATACAAACTTGCACATTCGAACTTTGATTTAATCAGTTTTGGACTCAAATGACGCTCATTAGGTTTTTTATAATCAGCACATGTTAAATACCATAGCAACGTATTGTTGTGAAATTCTATTGTAAACTAAACACGCATGACACAGGATGCTTACGGATGGAAGTTGCTAGACATGAAACACACGGAATTAATTTTTTACACAGGGGAATAATAGGCAAATGTCAATTCTCTCACAATAACTGAAAATATATTCGCTTTAATGGCGATTTAATAGCGATTTGTTTTATATAAATGTAACGTATGACTTTTTAAGACTTTCCCATATACAGACGCAGTTTGGCACATCTGAATCAGACGAAAATACTGTGACAAATGGAGGAATTACTTATAAAATGCAAGCTCTCATTTTGGAATAATGTTTTCGTCTATATTCGATCATTATACTTTTATATGGAGTGGGTTTCCATGTGTTCGCCTTTGTGTTTACAATCAGATCTTATTTTTTGTTTATGAATTTGACTAATGATAGGAATAGGAGCATATTACTTTTAAAGATGAACAGATAGTTTAACCCAATCCATCGCGTCATGTCAATTCAGGGGTTGTGAGATCGAACCCAGCTCAGCCAACATTCGTTCCGACGTTTGACAAAAGTAAGGCTGTGACAAACGTCGTTCGTCTGTAACCAATGGGCTATACTGCCTATGACGAAAAGTAGTAATTTGCTTGGAAAGAATGTTAATATGTGGAGTACTGTCGTGAGAAAACCAGGAAACACACAAGTAGATGAATTGAGCGCGGTGATATGACTGAAACAATGTTTGAAATGGCGTTAAACCACACTCAATCATTTGTGACAGACGACTTTTGATTACATTGTGGCAAAATGAGAAATTAATTGCTCAACATGATCCATCTTTCCCTTTATCAACACGTTTTCATATTCTACATCGATGTTTTCAAATTCGTCGACTGATGATCTAAATGTAAGAAGGAAAGGTTTAACTGTTTAACTTATACACATGAATATTGATATTCTTGCAGTAGAAGATTTTCTAAAAACATCGTTGACAAAAAACTGCACCTGCAAACTTTCCCTTTATTATCCCGCAATAATTTCAACGTTGTTACACTAGAAAAGTTGCAGACTACTTCTAAAAGCACTTGGTGAACAAATATGACAAAAGAAACGAGTAAACATACAAAACAGACACACATTTTAATAATATTGAGATTCATTTCATGATCATATATTACAACCTGGTATAATGTTAACTGTATAAGTATGATTAAAATAATAATAATAATTATAATAACAATAATAACGATAATTAATAATACTACTACTCATAATTATATTAACAATTATAATCATACTTATAATAACACTTCCCTGGCGTGGACTGTGATTTGTCAACAGTAGATATACAGTTATTTGAATTTTGTTCTTGCATGAACCCGTTCGACCCTGTTGCAAACTTCAGACAGCGACTTTGAAAACACCGTTTATGTTTATCTATCAGAATGCTTATTTTAACAGTTGTTAGTAGCGAATTTGAAATATAAATGATTTGTCATATACTATGTTGGACATTGGCGCTTATGGCAGGCAATATGGCCTTTAATTTGTACTCATATGTGGAGTATGGGAATAGGTACAATTTGGCTGTCTGGTCAATGTAGTTCCCAAATCAGCATGTACATCTGCTACGTCATATCAGATTCTCCAAAAGTAGCCAGAAGCTCCTATCAAGCTTGGGAAAGTAATATTTAAAGAGTGTATGTCTTGATTAGACCGTGCGTTTGCACATACTGATGTGGATCTGCACTGTTGTCCAATCCCGACTCGTACATTTAAACAGTGTAGGTATTGATTAGACCGTGGGTATGCATATACTGATCTGGGTCTTTACTGTTGTCCAATTCCGACTCGTACATTTAAACAGTGTATGTATTGATTAGACCGTGCGTATGAACATTCTAATCTGGATCTGCACTGTTGTCTAATCCCGACTCGTACATTTAAACAGTGTAGGTAATGATTAGACCGTGCATATGAACATTCTAATCTTGATCCGCACTGTTCTCCAATCCCGACTCTTACATTTAAACAGTGTAGGTAATGATTAGACCGTGCGTATGAACATACATATCTGGATCTGCACTGTTCTCCAATCCCGACTCGTACATTTAAACAGTGTAGGTAATGATTAGACCGTGCGTATGAACATACTGATCTGGATCTGCACTGTTCTCCAATACCGACTCGTACATTTCACACGAACGGGCCCATTTGGTATGGTTATTGCAGGGTGATGTTTGAGAAATGTTGAATATATAATGAATACATTTTGCTGTATATTGATTTACCCATCCCGTCCAAGATTAAGTTTATGGCTTGTCGTAATATGATATGATTTGATACTCATATTGCGTATGATCTTGAATAGTAAGTAGCCTTTGAAATGGAAATGCAACCCGAACGAACGTCATTCAATCTCATTGCCGGTGAATTCAATCCTTATAGATATAATAATACATGATAATAGTACATGCTCTTTGATGAAGATATACCTATACATACTAAGTCGTTCATGTTTGTATGGTATTTCACGTCGCTTTCAGGTTACAATACACCCAAACAAATCCTTCTTTGTTTCCATGTAAATCGACCAGTTTCAGTCCTCAATTGTCACACTTTCTAAGCGTTTCTCATGTATGACACCATATATCATTGAAAAGAGTTACCTCCTAGCTTTAAAACAATCCAAAGAAAATGTGGGGTCATGCACATTATGCAAGAAAGAACTCACCAGGCGAAAATGGTAACCGTCATTTTGGACCAAATCGGGCCCGGACAAAACCGGTGTTTATCATTCTCTACTTACACTTTCAAACAAGGTCAAAATACTAAAAGTGATCAAATCAATCATTTCCAGTGCATCCTATACACATTCACAATGCATTTAAACTCAATGTCATACATTCAATACATTCTGGTGATGGTAAACACTCATTTCTACGCAAACAAAGTTTTTTTTATAGGGACTATAGTAGATCAGCAATTCAGCGGATGTATTTAGCGTAATTTGACCTTCAACAATGTTTCAGTTACATCACGGCGCTTCCTGGGAAAGTTATCAGTTCTTCGGGTGTATTTATTCTGACACATGCGAGTCAGTCCTAATGATAGCCCCACAGGCATGGGCGCCAAGAAGGGAAAGCCATTACTACCATGTTTACAAGTATTTTGTTTGACCGAGCATGGGATCGAACACGCGACCTCCCGCACACGAGGCAGACAATCTATCACTATTCACCGAGGTTGTAATCTTTCGAGTAATTTAACTTTATTCTTTAAAGGTGCTGAACTCCAGAAAATAGCTATAATGGTCAAAGTTTTAAAACAGTTCGAAAGTTGTCTTGAAATATTATAATTATAATTATGGGGTAAGATTTGAGTAATAATTTCACCATCAAGTACCAATTAGCATCTAAATATTGATCGTTTATGCTTAATTTTACAGGGAAGACGTACCCAGTAAGCCAAATTTTGTACATTTTCATGACATTTTCATGACATTTTCATGACTTTCAATTGACAGTTTTTCGAAATTTACTGCCAAAACAGTTTTGAACTTATTAGTTACTTACTTTGTTGTCACTATTTGCAATATTTTTTGAAGTTTCAACATTTCATCATTTTGATCACCACCTTCATCACGTCTTCGAAAAACACACATATGACAGACATACGGAGTTATAGTGGGTGTTTGATATTAACTGTGTATCAACATTAATCTTTCAAATTTGTTGGGTCTGTTTCGGATTAATTGTTTGGTGTTTTACGACGCTTTCAACAACTTTGCTGTTATATCACGGCGTTTACTGGGTAAGTTACCAGAACTACTGGTCCATTTATCCTAACACCAGCTAGACAGTCGGTCGGTCGGTCGGTCAGTCAGTCGGTTGGTCGGTCAGTCTGTCGGGTCGGTCGGTCTGTCTGTCAGTCGGTCGGTCAGTCGGTCATTCGGTCGGTCGGTCGGTCAGTCTGTCGGGTCGGTCAGTCTGTCTGTCAGTCGGTCGGTCAGTCGGTCAGTCAGTCAGTCGTAATGCTAACCCCATAATCCTGAGCGCCAAGGAGGACAGCCATTACTACCAATTTTGAAGTCTTTAGTATGATCCGGCCGGGGATCGAACCAGCACCCGAGGGGGACGCTCTACCATTACACCACCGAGGCGGTACGTAAAGGAATAAAAACAACCAAGGGTAAATGAAGGACATCCGGTAACCTGATATGATATTTTTAAATCCGTCTGCTTAAACCCTATCTTACGTGTAGCAACATTTTCTAACATCTACAGCAGACGACATTTGAACACATTGTGACATAAGAGGAAAGTGATCATAATGTCACACTGTTTTCAACTTAATTCAGTTATTGAACTTTCATTTATAGAGATTTTCCATGTTTTTGCTTTTAAGTTTTTAAAGCCGTCTGCTGCAGATATGTTGCATGTGGGTTTAAGAACATTTTATTTTAAGAAAAATGAAACATCAGCATACAGTGAAAAAGCAAGTCAGCGTATGAAGCGTACATTATCGTCTATGTCAGAGATCTAGTAAGCTGTGGAAAACGTCTCTAAATGAAATGAGTATTGCTTAATACAGTAATACAGTTAAATACATTGCGACAAAAGAAGAATTTGCTAATGTTGAGCATTTTATCCTTTGCCACAGTGTTTTCAAAAGTCGCCCGTTGCATATCCGTCAAAATGAGTCTGCAAGTGGGAACGGGTTAACGAAAGTTTATCGTACAAATAATCAAACATAACGACCTTCATTGATGACGTAAACGTATACGAGCCGTTCCACGAGAAAACAAACGTTATGGACTGCGTAATGCATCGACCCAGATCAGCGTGCGCAATCCGCACACGCTAATCCGGGCCGACACATTCCGTCCCACGGGGGATAGAGGTATAAAGTAGTGATTCCTGAAACAGAAAATCCACTAGTGGAGAAAAGTGTCTCTCCTGGTAAGCCTGCCCGGCATGCTTAGGCTGAACCTGGTCGATACTTTACGCAGAGTCCACAATGTTGGTTTTCCCGTGGAACGGCTCATATACAAGTAAGTGGTACTTACAAATACTTAGTGGAAAAGGTCCATGGCCATTGGACACGCAATCAGGATTTCCTTTAATTGTTTAGTATATACGTAGTAGGTTGATCAATGATTTATACATTCGGTCTTCTGTATACTGTTTTATCGTGTTTCGTATCGTTTATTCTTGTTATTTTTGTTAAGTTAATCACACACGATATCTTCTACCTGCAGACATAAACAACGGCAGAACCCGCTCAGCACGGGATTCGAACCATGGAACTTTGGTGCGAACGGTCGACGGTCGGCCTACCAATGCACAACTGTCATTTCTTCATATCATTGAATGTGTCAAGGTTAAACAACATCTATACCCTGCATAAAACTGATTTCATTTATATTAAATTCATACATATATGCCGTCCCGCGAGAAAACCAACATTATGGCCTTTGCGTAATATACCGATCCAGATCCGCGCAGAATGATCCGGGCCGACACATGCCGTCTCAGGGGATAGAGGTATAGAGTAATTACTCCTTTAACAGAAAATCCACAGAAGGCGAAAAGTGTCTGTCCGGGTAAGCCTGTGCGGCATACTTAGGCTGGTCCAGATCGATACTTTACGCAGAGTCCACAATGTTGGTTCTCTCGCGGGACGGCTCTTTTATCCTATTTTGTATCGTTTATTTTTTATTTATTCTTTTACATCGATGGCGAAACAAGCTTTCAGCTTATGTTAATCACAAGCGATGTCTACTTCCTAGAGACATAAACACAAACCTCGCGCCGTTTGCTTGCAAAACAATCCCAACGGTAGAACCTGCTCAACAACGGATTCGAATCAAGGACCTTTGGTGCGAACGATCAACTGTCGTTCTACCACTGCACAACTGTCCTTTCTTCATATCATTGAATGTGTCAAGGTAAACAACACATGCATACCCTGTACAAACCGAATTCGTTTATATTAAATGCATACATATGTGCCGTCCCTCGAGAAAACCAACAGTATGGCCTCTGCGTAATGTATCGACCCAGATCAGCCTGCGCAGTCCGCGCATACTGATCCGAGTCCACACATTCCGTCTCAGGAAAATAGAGGTATAGAGTAATGATACCTGACACAGAAAATCCAAAGGAGGTGAAAAGTGTCTATCCGAGTAAGCCTGCGCGGCATACTTAGGCTGATCTGGGTCGATACTTTACGCAGAGACCACAATGTTGGTTTTATCGCGGGACGGCTCATTTATGTGAACAATTTATTGGTTTACAATACTAACAATTTTCTTCTAACCATAGCTTTTAACCTTGTCTAGCATACAACAAATCTGCGACACATGATATTGCAAACGTATTTATTTACCAAACGGGAAAATCTTCTTAAATGAGAGTTTAATTATATAAATAAGACAAATTGTGGCTAAAGGTGAAATTACTCTTTATGAGCAATTTTCTTCTGTTGTCATTTTCTTGTCAAATGTTGTTTGCTATGAGGGAACGGGTTAAAGAAATTGAACAAAGTTAAGTAATTGCTCTATGAAAATGACAAACTGTCAGAAGGCTAACAGACACTTCCGGAAAATTCGACTTCGTTTAGATTGATACTTTCGAACACATCTTTAGCTTGCGTTTTTTAAGGGTGCCGAACTCCAGCTGGTGATCAACATTTTGAAATGTTGAAACTTCTGCAAATAGTGCTAATAATAACAACAAAGTAAGTAATACATACATGTAGTTCAAAGTTATTTTGGCAGTAAATGTTGAAAAACGGTCAATCGAAAGTCATGAAAATAAATGTACACAATTTGGCTCACTGGGTAAATTGAAGCCTAAACGATCAATATTTAGATAAGTTTAAGTTTTATTGAGAAATACAGTGCCCATGAGTATACATTATTAAACAATGTACATATTAACATAGGTAATACAAAAACTACAAATATTAGCGTACCCATATATTTTAAACATTATATTCAGCGTTTGAATACACTGTAATTTTACGCAAAACTTATGCTTGCCATTAACTGAAATATAAGTATTGTACATGTTTTAGATGTTTATGGTACTGGAAAGTGAAGTTATTACTTGAATTTGTATCAGGGACGTAGATCCCTGATTTTATCCCAGAATTATGATTCTAATATTTCAAGATTACCTTTGAACAGTTTCACAAACTTTGACTATACTATCTATTTTTCTGCAGTTCAGCACCTTTAACACATCTAATTAACCCTTTCCCTCATATAGACGCTTTCTGACGCCTCTGCAGCAGACGGCTTTTTGAAAACATTGTGACAAAAGAAGAAATTGCACAAAACGTGCAATTTCTCCTTTTGCCACAATGTTTTCCACTTTTTGTCATAGGTTATCCATTCAATTATAGAGATTTTCTATATTTTTAACAAAATATGTTCAAAGTCGTCAGCTGCAGAATTGTCGTATGAGGGAAGGGGTTAAAACAATTAGAAAATTCTCGAAATGTAAATATAATTATCTCATGGACATTTGTCCCTTACGACACACCGTATTAAAAAAATGCCGTCTACCGAAAGAAAGGGTTAAAGAGACAGCAACTGTCTTATCTATCGCCTTTTATTTCAATATGATTATTGCTTTTTAAGTTTAACCCCCCCCCCCCCCCCCCCCACACACCCCCCACCCCCACCCCCAGCCCAACTCCCCCCCCCCCCCCGACACACACACACACACACACACACACACACACACACACACACACACACACACAGACGCTTTCTGACGCCTCTAAAGCAGACGATTTTTAAAAACAATTGTAACAAAAAATGAAATTGTTCATAATGTGGAATTTCTACTACTTTCAACAACGTTTTCAATTTTATTCAACAATTGTTCTCTCATTTATAGACAAATTGTTTTTAAAGTCGTCTGCTGCAGACGTGTTGTATGGAGAAAAGGGGTTAATTCATCCGTGGGAAAATAAAACACACACCACGATAAACAAACCGTCTGTGAAATGTATGGAGACTACTGTCAACGATCACATTTCATTCTTAAATAGAAGGATATTGGGCCTAAATCTTCTTCAGAGGTTACCATGGTGATCATACGAATATACGGCGATACAGTAAGATCCTGATCAAACTGGTTTAAGGTGCAAGCTGATCTTGAACTTAAATGGTAGCCAAACCCCGAATGCCAATTAAAAAGTAAAATATTGTTCTGCGCATGTGCGCATGTTTAATATCTTGAACCAATCTGTATGGTAAGAGTTCACCGGTGTTGTACACCGTTCAATTGAAAATAGAATGGGAAAGTTGGAAGGGGAATCACCGAATCGTTCCCGGATTTAACGTATTCACTCAAACATGGAAAGTGCATAATGTAGTACGCTTAGATTGACTTTATATAGAACGCGTAGACTTGCTCCCGGTTGACTGATGATTGTTTATTGATGATTCAACTAGTTGAGATATAGCTGGAGAACTTCGACTTTGGTTATGGTAATCATTTAAAAGGCACAACTTTTAAGAGAAATACATTCATGTAGTTTTCCGTTGGCCTGTATATAAAGGCCGATATACAGGACGTTTTACGCCTTTGACGAAGGCAGCTTGAGGGAAAAAAAATGAAAAATGGAGGAACTGCTCAAAATAATGTCACTTCACATGTTATATTTTCGTTTGTTTCTTGATTCATTTAAGAGGACCACAAACAGTAGAAACCACAGCAGGCACAATTGGACAGTAAACTTTCGAGTACAAACAAATTGAATACATATTTCATTATTTGCACCAATACTTCATTCTGTTTATTCACAAAGTAGATGTATTTGCCAATTTTGATTGTTAATATAAAATCACTATCAATTGAATGAACCGTTCGTATATAAAGATTTGCATGCACGTCCATACTACATGGTCAAAATGGACAGTACTTGTTAGATGTGTTCTTGAAGTCATATATGCAAAACAGGGGGATGCAAATGAGCCGTTCCACGAGAAAAACAGCATTATGGACTTTGCGTAATGTATCGACCCAGATCAGCATGCGAAGTCCGCGCAGGCTAATCCGGTCCGATACATTCCGTCACATGGGGATAAAGGTATAGAGTAATGATTCCCGAATCAGAAAATCCACATGAGGCGAAAAGTGTCT